>CM031242.1:103091196-103673696 GCA_018340775.1 Taxus wallichiana var. yunnanensis
TAACTTTTGATCCAGAGCTCAATTTTTCACGTTATTTATATCAATGGAAATCTGGTGAAATTCCCTACATGATTCCAGGGTAAATCTTGCATTTTGGTTTATTTTAGATAGATAAAATCAAGAAATGTCTCGACACATGATAATGGCAGAAATGATGTTTCAACAACCAACTTTAATGCAAAATACGTTCACTGATTTTTCTAGGGTTCTCACCTACCGCCATAATGAGATGAATTAAATGTAACCCGAGAGGTGGTTGGGGTAGATTTGGATTTCCTCTCTCTTCCCTCTCTCATTATTCCTATAAATTGTAAGGAGGGGCTTCTTTCTAAAGGGGTTATTCATCTTTTTGCTCTTCTCTCCTTTCTTTTCTTCCCGGGTTGAAAATGGAGTTCGAACCTCCTCCCTACTTTGTAATGGTGTCTTTTTCCTTTTACCATTAAAATGATGTTCATGCGGCAACTTACGGAGCAACAAAAACGTGTTTTGTGATGCATCCGTCCATCCTTTCTCGTTTTTGCTTGTTTTCTTCTTGCCTCTCTTCATTGCGGTATTTGTGCACATTTAAATGTTCATTGCAAGGTTAGAGCAGTGTTCATAGTAGTTTTGATAGATGTTCAACACTTTCCTTCTCTCGGTGTATCACCGTTTTAGTGTAGGCTTTTCTTTTTTTTCCTCTTTTCTCTCTCTCTCCTATCTCCTTGGAGGTTAGATTAGGATTAGATTAGCTTTCCTGCACTTGGAATAGCTTATGGCGGTAGTAGTTTAGGAAGAGGAACCAGCCTTCTCTAGAGATTCCTTTCTCATTTTTGTAAGTCCCATACTTGGAGAAAGGATTCAATGTTGTGCAATCACACTCTGGATGCTTAGAATGATCAAACTAGAAATTTGATCAACATCCGTCTTCTTGTGAATTCACACTAATAGGTTCTAGATCAGGTGGGTAAGGTCCATACCAACCCCAAAATATTTACATGGAGATGTCTTTCCATATTCTAGAGTATAGGGGTAAATAATATGTTGTTGAACATGTTCACATATGTGAGATACTATAACACGTAAAAGGGGTCATGACTTCTAAATGCAAGGTAAGTCAATTTGTAACTACATTACAAGGACGCACACACAGTTAGTACAAGAAGTTTGACCTTGATCAAACTTGTGTATATTATGCAGCATTAAAATATTTTTCCTTAAAGAGTTATATATACTGAATTTGAGCATAAGAGTATAAGTGTGCTTAAGGATATTAAGCGGGCACTCTTTGAGATTGTCTGCAGGAGTATGATGCTCATTTCAAAACACTTTTTCTAAGATTTCTTATGATATTCATGTAAGCCAACATGCACAGTGGTTTGTTGGAGGTCTGATCACACCTTTTAGAAGGGTGCTATCACATCGACATACACGATCTGCATGAAAGCACTTGAATCAACTTTTCATGTTGAGGCAGTTGGAAGTATAGACACTAGAGTCATTCCATTCTTGGAAGCACAAATTGGAGAAACTTTCAAAAATTCATCACATGAGATGCACACTGGGATTTGGTGTACAGACTATGAAGTGGAAGGGCACACCAAGGATAGTTGTCCCCATAGGTCAAGTGCATTCATTATTGCTAGACTATGAGATATGTCATCGAACCATGACGTCAATCGTTTCCCATTATTACAACATGTGATAAGGAAGAATGTATCTTTCTATTGTAATATTTTCCGTCCATGACTCATGATACAAAAGAGTGTAATTTGATTAGTCAGATCCATGATGCTATAGATATTTGTGTGTGAAAGATAGGAGTATCAGATAAATCTAAGGGTAAAGGTGAGCACCAAGATTAGGATCACAATCAAGCACGCTATGATTAGAATGAGGGGCACTATGAAGGAGGATGTGGCAGAGGTCGAGGATACCATGGTGGATTTGGGGGTCGAGGTGTGGTGGTGGATGAGGTAAGTTTCCTCATGGAATGTGATTTATATGTGGATATCCCGACCTACAGTGCAAATGTCCTTAGAATATTACTTGTTCTTTTTGTGGGAAGAGTCATAGCTATGAGGAATTCCCATACCTATATGAGCATCTTAACAAGTAGCATAAACAAGAGAACAAGGGTGCATGGATGGTTAGAATATAGCACGTTGTGGAAAATCAGTGGATGCCAAAGTTGGAACCGGAACATGAGGTATTACCTGAATATTACTACATGCACTTTGAAGTTGCGCATGTCGAGAAGCATTACAACAGACCCTACCATCACTAAGGAGGACGTTTTACATGCAAGGTATTAGGATCCTGTGCACCAAAAGGAGGTTTATCAGGAGACCATAGAGGTACTTAGAAATCTTCATGGTGAAATACAATGTTTAAAGGAGCAATCACAAAAGATGGAAGAAGAATGCGAAGAGACAGTCAATCGATATTGATGAATTGAAGGAGGTATGCAAAATGTTGTGCCAGAGAATATCATTTCATTACTAGGGAATTTGCAAAAGGAAAGCACTTTGCATGTAGGTATTGATAATGGACGTTAGATCCTGCATGAAAATATTCCCCCTCATAGCTTAGATTGTGAAAATGAGATCACTCGAATGCTATTATGGATGGATGTCTCTTGAGTAATATATTAATTGACATAGATGCAAAAATAAATTTTCTTACTTTAGATGCATGGGTACAGATGGGGAGACCTCCATTACATCCATATTCTAATGTATTTTTATGGTTAATCGAACTAAGGCCACTCCCATCATATTTTTAAAATATGCATCCATTACTATACAAGGGGCCAAGTTCACTGGGAATTTGAGGTTTTAGCACTTGCAGTAGACAGGTTTCCCAACTCTAGTTGGGCACCCTTGGTGCTACACAAATAATGTTGATCTACATTCAATAAGGGATATATAAGTTTATAGAACAAGGAATAAGAGTTATTATCCCTTTCATGGATGGGAAATATGCACCTTATGTTAAAACTTTGAGTGAGGAAGATCTGAATAGGATTTATGTACGCGTCATTCGGGACCCGAGAATTATTAGAGCCATATAAAGAAGGAATCCTACGGTGGGAAGATGCACAGTCTATTATTGATACCACAAGTTATACTTTTGATAATTAGGCTCATGGCACTTATGAGATGGTTGGGCGTGAAGTAAGGAGCGTATTTACATAGATAAGAAAACCTCATTGTATTAGGAGGATAGGTAACACCTCTATACCATGGTACACTTTGGAGAAGGAGACCTATGGTATTCCTACGTTCTAGAAACAATGGACAGACCAAGTTAAAAGAAGAAATATGTTAGCATATACCCTACATGAGTCAAAGCAATGCATGCGATGGGTGGCTCATAGGGATAATCTTGTAGAATGGAATGAAGTTAGGATTGCTCTAACAACTCGATTTTTAGGAGCAATGCACCTACTCAAATCTACACATATCATGGTAATCAACCTATTCAGCACCACATTCAGTAGTGTGAGAGGCTCTAGAAAGAGGGGTAGGAATATTTACCGCCTTCACTATGGGTGCACAAACTTTATTCCACTTTACAAGGTTGCACACATGCTTGGTATGTATATGCAAAGCTATATAGAGAGACTAGAAATTGGTAGGATTTGATTGTAGGAATGATCCATACTTTTGACTACTTCTCTACTAAACCTCTAGTGGAAGAGGCATTAAGGGTTATAAAGCATTTAACTATGGGAGATAGTGCAAAGACGGAATAACTCATTTAGGATTTATTTGGTGAGATAGACTCAAGAGTGTGCTTTGATAAAGAAGAAGAGACAGATGCCATGCTACTTAAGCATGCTTTATTTGAGAAAGAAAAAAAAGGAAAGATGTTCTATATAGTGGATGATGAAGAAGTATAAGATTTAGATATAGATCATTCAATGGGTATGCGTGAAGTTTTAGAAAATGTAGATAACAATATGCGCACCTATCATGAACCTATGAAGACTAAGAAAATGAACATTGGCACGGATGTTGAACCTAAGGAGGAAATAATTGGGGATTATTGGTCCGATTAAAATGGCAAAGATAATTGAGTTACTACGTGATTTTCAGAACTTATTTCATAGGGGATACCATAAATTAAAAGGCGGGCATGAATCATTAGGAGAGATGAAGATTAATCTTAAGGAAGGTGCACGCCTAGTTAGGAAAATACCCTACAGAATGAACCCTAACCTACACGTAAAAGTTAAGGAAGAAATTGACAAGATGTTGAAATCTGGCATCATCAAGCCCCTAGAAGAATCAGAGTGGGTTAGCCCCATGGTCATCAGTATAAAGAAAGATGGTCAGATTAGGATTTGTGTGGATTATAGGGAACTAAATGCTACATGTGTGATTGATCCCTTTCCTACACCTTTCACAGAGGAGATATTAGAAGGTGTTGCAGGGCACAAAATCTATTCTTTTATAGATGGATTATCTGGGTATCATTAGGTTAGGATTTCACAGGAGGATCAAGCAAAAATTTCACCACTGAATGGGGAAATTTTTAATATATTATGATGCCCTTTGGTCTAAAAATGTGCCTGTTATATTTTCACGCATAGTTGTTCAAGCATTCCATGATTTTATTCATAAATTATTATAGGTGTACTTGGATGATTGGATGGTGTATGGACTAGTTAAGGATCATTGTGACAATTTGTGCTTAATGTTTGAAAGATGTAGATAATTAAAAATCTATTTAAACATCAAGAAGTGCATGTTTGCTACACCTTTTGGCACTTTGTTAGGGCACATCATTTGCAAGGAAGGTTTGTTAGTAGATCTAGCTAAGGTTGCAATTATTGTAGGCTTGGAAGAGCCTACCAGTTAGAGTGAGGTGCACGGATTCTTGGGTCACACTGGGTATTATAGAAAATTTATCAAAGGATATGCTAAGATTGTTACACCCTTGGAAGAGTTACTAAAGGGAAAAGGGACATTTTATTAGGGAGAACTGCAGTAGTGCACATTTGAGGCATTGAAGGAGAGACTTACTACAACACCTATTTTACATTTTCCCTCATGGAACTAACCATTTCATGTACATATGGATTCCTTTGGAAAAACCATTGGCGTGGTGTTATCTCATCATGGAGAAGGAATTATAGATCATATTATCTATTTTTCTAGTAGAAAGTTGACTCTTGTAGAGCATAATTATACAACTACTGAGCATGAAGCCTTGATTATGATCACTACACATAAATTTAAACAATACCTACTAGCAACACCATTTGTATTTTATACCGATCACATGGAATTGAAATACTTGGTAAATAATCCCATTTTACAAGGGCACATATATTGATGGGTGCTCTTATTCCAAGAATTTTTTCATAGTTGTGGTAAAACTAGGTAAAATTTAACATGGCCCAAACCATTTATCAAGAATTCATCGGGGGACACACGAGAAAATTAAAGAAACAATGTCAGATGCACAATTGTATAGGTTACAACATGCACCTTCAAAATTGAAGGATATTGTTATCTTTTACGTACAAGGTATGGCACTAGAAGGAATGAAAGCCTTAGAGAAGAAATAACTTGTAATTCAGCACAACCTTTTATGTTGATTAGTGGTGACCTATACAAGTTATGCCAAGATGAAGTATTATGCTAGTGTGTACTAGAGCACGAGTACATGGATATCATGGAAGAGGATCATGGTGGTATTACAAGTGGGCACTATGCAGGTGACACCATTGTGTGCAAGATTCTACTCACTATATTATGGTGGGATACCATCTACAAAGATTTTAAATCATGTTGTAAGTTGTGTGATCACTGTTAGCACCTTGGTAAACTTGGGCAAAGAGATGAAATGCCTTTAAGATCTATTCCTAGTGTAGATCCATTTGAGAAATGGGCTATAAACTTTGGGGGTCCTATTTCACTAGCCACACATAGAACTAGATCATCTACATCATCACTCACATATATTATCTTATAAGGTGGAGAGAAGTGACACCTACCAAGGATTTTACAACAGCTACAACAACCAGGTTCTTATGGGAAAATGTTCTTACAAGGTATGGATGCCCACTAATCTTGACAAGTGATAGGGGTACAATTTTTTTTTGAATAATATAATCAAGATACTTTTGGATGAATTTATGATTGTGCACCTTAAGACTACACCCTATCATCCTCAAGAAAATGGGACTGTTGAGGCCTTCAACAAGATTTTGATCCAGACATTGACAAAAATTTTGATGTTGGAAGGAAATATTTGGATGATAAAGTTTATGTTGTGATTTGGGCATATAGAACAACATACAAGAGGTTGAACAAGGCCACACCCTTTCAGTTGGTGTTTGCACAAAAGTAGTTATTCCTATGGAATTCATGTTACCTTATTTGTGTATTGCATGCATTGGGGTCTAGCCAATGAGAAAGCATTAGAAGAAATAATTAATAAATTGATACAGTTGGATGAGAGGCACGCCATAGCATGTTGGAGTCAGAAGCATGAAAAGGCTAGGAAGAAGGCATGGCATGACAGGACACATTAGGGAAAAAATCTTGAGATTGGAAAAATGGTGCTTCTTTATGATTCTAAGTTTATGTCATCCAGGAAATCTTAAAGTGCATTGGTTGGGACCATATGTTATCACTCATATACTTGAATTAGGTGCTTTCTAGTTAGAGATGCTTGATGGAATACGGTTACCTGGTTACTTCAACGGGAGTAGGCTGAAGCCCTACTATAAATAAGTCTTCTTGGTGTTTGTAATAAGGTAGTATTTCCATTTAGAATAGGTTTTCCTTTCTGTATTTCCTTCTTCATCGCTATGCTTTGTCAATTTAGTTTGGTGTTTTGTGTAATAAGTGTGTTTATGCATTGGAAGCTAATTACCATCTAAAGTATTTTTATGCAGAGGACTACACATACCATTGGTGTGGGGTGGTTATTCATAACTGAGTACACATGAGAATAAAACAATTGTAGGCACTAGTTAAGTGTGGAAAGGAGCTATTAGAAAGGATATTGTTTCTAAAAGATGACCATAGATGAAGATAAATGAGGGAATAGTATAACGTGAGGTAAGCAGCATTTGTGGAAACTACTAGGGAAGGTGCAGTGGTAAGATACTCAGGTGCATGGAAGTGCGCTGAAGAAGAAGTCTATAGCTAGAAGGTAGGAAGGTGCACTAGAAGGTTATAGTTGGGGCATGAAGATGTACCACATGGAGATTGTGAAAATGGTTAATTAATGAGAGGATTATTGGTAGGTGAAGGAGCAATAAATGTACTAACTTTTTGAAAATCTATATAAGGACGTGATGTGGGTTCATTTTTACCTTTGCGATCACAAGTATTTGAGTGAGCTAAGTGCAACCAAGCCGAGTGAATCATGTTGAGGTGCAAAGCATTGTGAAACCAGACGTGGAGATCATATTATTGCATGGAAGAGGCTTGTGTCCCCATTGGTGAAGGGTTTGAGTGAAGAAGAAGAATTGAGAAGGAGCTAGGACATGTGGTTTCAAGATAGGGCACACATATTTGAGATAGGGTTTGAGTTTACTTGTTACAGATGATAAAAGGAGATATTTTTATGATGGCACCAAAGAAAGCACCTACAACATGCATGAAAGGAAAGAAGAAGGTAGAAGTTGAAGTTGAAATTGCTCCCGAGAGAAATTTTTCGAGATACAGTACCCGGAAGGAGTAATAGTTAGAAAAGAGTGGGATTCCCACATCCACAGATGTAAAATAAGTGACTACAACCACCATACCACTTTGAAAACAAGGGATATTTGGATGCTTTGTTAAATAAGAAGACCAACAAGTGCACGGTGGAGGATATGCCAGTGTATGATGATGCTGGGGAAAAATTACTTAAGCAGGTAGGAGTTTATCAGTTGTATGAGCTCCCATATTTTGGAAAATATGAACCCTTATACCAATGGCTTATGAGTTGAGTCCATGAGGACTTATTTTATTTCTCTGACAAAGGGTTAGGATCACAGCGGCCCTAGTTTTGACACTAACAAGATTAAAGGGCATAGGGATAGACCTTGTTAGTGATCTGACTGATAAAGAAGTGGTCATAGAAAACAAGAAAGGAGTTGGGGTATACCAAGGGTCCACATGGAATGGACATAGATAAACTGAAGAAGTTTCTTGTGGTGCAGTAGCCATGCATCTACTCACCAAGTTGAATGACCAAGAGAGATGGTCGTAGGTAAACACCATGTGGCTTCATATTACAAATAAAATGTCTCAGGGAGTAGTATATAACTTAGTAGGATATATTACAAAAACCATTGTTGAGGAAGCACACACAGGAGAAAAAGATAAGTTTTGGCACTATCCTAATTTTTCTTGTATTTTAGAAATTGGAGTGCCTGATGGGCCAAAGAACAAGATCTGGGAGTACCCCTTGGAAAGAAGTCCCTCATGGAGAGGTTTGAAAAATATTTATGTGAAGGATCAATGAGTGGGCCATTTAAGTAGAGGGTAGAAATGTGGTATGACCAAATTTACACAACGTTTGAGGAGGAGTGACACATTCCCAAGGAGCTACCTTTGGTAGTAGGCAAGGTAGTACAATTTGTGGTGTACCAACACTTCTACATCACGTAGTTTTCCATGAGGGATGGGACATGGATCCCATGGTGTAAACTACCCTATGCCTTCACAATGTGCTACTTCCAAGCCTTAGTTCACATATTTACTAATGCGTGTCATCTAAAATTTAATGTAGACAAGGTAGACTGTGACTACCACACCCTTAGGAAGACATATGTGTATCCAGGCCAGACTTCCTACATTGAGAGGCTCATTTCAAAGACGTCATAAGTATGAAGCCAATAATCTTGGCTATTGGGGATAGTGGATCCGTGCTCATATATCTTTAGCTTAAGCCTAGGCTGGAGAATAACAAGTATGTGGAGAATGATTTCATGCTCCCAGGGCCACCTAAGGGAAAACATACAATGGAGAATGTGCTAGCTCCAAATCCTACAACGACTATAGAGGTAGATGAGGAGGAAGAAGAACACAAAGATATTAGATGATTGGATCATAAAGGTCGAGCCATCCCATAGATAGAGTGGAGACTGAATGTGTGGATACTCCACCTCAAATGAAAAAGGAGACAAGGACTTGGACATGGAAGCAATCCATGAAGAGCTCCTCTTTAAGAGGGTATTAAGAAGAACAAGGACCCAGGCACGGGAACTCCACATCCTATAAGAATATCACCATGAATATACCCTTAGAAAGAGGTAACTGATAATAAAAGGAGAAAGCTAAAGTTGAATGAGGAGGTAGAGGAGTCTCTGCAGGAGTGCACCTAGGACCACAAAGGTGCATCTAGAAGATGTGGAGGAGCCCAGAGATGAGGACATGAAGGATGAAGAGGAAGGGGTGAAGGAGGTAGAAGAAATGGAGCATGAGAAACCTCACGCACATGATACTACTTAGGACATCAAGGGCCAACTCCAAACCTTGGCACTCAGGTTCCTAAGGGTCCAAGAACAAAGAGAACAAGTGGAGAATACATTGTGCCGAGTATGGGCTATGCTGAGGACACAAGAAAAATTATCCACACCCATTTTCAAATCACAGTGGACCTTGAAGGAGTTATATGGGTGGGATCTGATGGACCCAGACATGGCCACTACACACAAAAGGAAACAATTATCTGGTCCATGTAGAATCATATGGATGAGCCATATTTTGATGTATGTGAGGAGTCTTGTGTATCAAGAAGAGTTAAGAAGGCACCTCAAAGAATTCACATGACTATAAATCCCATTCTCATGTCTGATGAGAAGATGAGAAATTACTTGGATAAGGTATCTACAGAGGTGGTGTGGAGGAACATCGATAAGGCTACCACTATTAGAGCGCTACTTGAAGATAACAAGGAAAAAACTATAGAAATAGTGCATCTAAAAGGAGAGAAGGATCTAGAACAAAAAAAATGAGGCCTTCATCAACATGGAAGAATAAATTGGTGACTATGTCCTAAAAGAAAGACCACATCTGAGTCTAAGGTACACGAAGAAGTTTCCTTTAGTTATGCATTATGTGTGCACATTAGTTGATTCGGTGCCTAAAGATGGATCGATTTGAATGCTAGTGCCAAAGGATCCTCAACAGCAAGAAGAGAGAGCAAGGGCCTCTGTGGTTAGGAATATTTCATCTTATGAGGCATTACTCCATACTTTATAGGATGAGCTAAAGAAAGCATATCATGCTCTAAACATATGTCTAGCACCAAAAGCGGTGATCAAGATCAGGACTATGATAGAAGATAATGAAGTTCTGAAGGTAATGAAGGATGAGACTTTAGGGCATGCGAGAAAGATTGGCATTAGTAAAACAAAAGTGTGAAGCCCTTGTAGTAGCACAAAACCCACATAAGGAGAGGCTAGATGAGATTTGAAATCTTATAAAGTAAAATATGGATCTTCTTGAGGGAAGGATATATGCTACGACCAATGTTTTCCTAGTCTTTGCAAAATGAAAAGGAGAGATAAACCAGATGAGTTGGAAGCCATAGCCAAATACATTACAGAGATGACAAAACCACTGTGTTGGATAACTAGAAAACATTGGAGGCTGAGATTAAAATAGAATATCTAGAGTTCATCCTCCCAGTTGAAGTGGAGGGTGCTTTGTAGAATATAAGTATATTATTTATATAGTGATTCTTTACATTCTTTCCATTCTTATTCTTTATTGTTTGGGACAATCAGGAGAAACCCATTACCAGGATGAAAATGTATATTACTTTTGGGTAATGTTAAGTAGACAAAGTATGACACTAAGGAGAGGGCACACATAAGATTCATGCATAGGAATAAGGTACATTTGAATTTTCAAAAGGATGGGGAAGGAAACATGCGCCAGGACAAGCTAATTTGGGACTTATCCATTTTCATGGATACGGGATATTTTGGAGATAGCGTGTGGAGCACACAACGGGATGGAGAATTACGCAACACACAAATGCTATTTTAGGGATGATCATATACTAAGTGCCATGCATGAGTTCAGGATAATAATAGGATTACTACTACCAGTTAACTATAGGAGATATATTATTACCGGACTTACATGTGTGCATATTATTGTAAAGGTGCATGGATGATTTCAGCATGTGACCTATATTGGGAAGTGCGTAGGTAGTGAAGGGAAATTACCCACCCCTATAAGTATGTATTAGTCTGTGTAGTTAGAGAGAGACACCAAGACACTATGTATGAGTTATTGTAGAGTTATGCTGCTAGATGTGATGCGTACATAAACTTATGGTAATCTTATATGATGTAAGAAGCGTCTTCTTTTTACAGTGTCTAATATAATAGAGTATATTGGATGGATAAGGTGTTAACATGAATGTAATTGGTTCTTGTATGATCAATCTTGTCATATTTATTGTTTAACTCATGATTCCTTAAGATCTAGATCTGGTTATGCACTATTGAATAGTTATGCTATGTGGAATTTGTGTTCTTATTATGGTTTTGAATATGATATATCCTCAACACGCTAACATCCTACATAAGCAACCCTAAAAAGGGGCCTGGTACCTTTGTGTACTTCGGGTGAGTGCTCAACTTAGGGTGGGTGATGTGCTAGCATGTGGGGTTATCCATGGTAGATTAAAGGATACATCATTAGCACATTGAAGAATCTTTGGGATTCCTAATAATTTTTACATGTATTAAATTCATACTAGTGGTTATGTGCCATGTAGGTGACCTTGGGTTCATCACCACCACACGATAACCATTCTTCTTTCAAACTTCATTAGGATTAAAAAAAATTATTAAATATTTTGACTTTTATGGATATTTAGCCTAATTTAAATAATAATAGTATTTAGCCTAGGTTAGATGGTCAGTTGAAATATTGGCTATTTTAAAACAAATAATCAATACCGATTATTTGAAAACAATTAAGACCCTTATTAAATGCAGGGGTTGATTAAATGACCATCCCTATAAAATATCATAACTACTGATTTCTCCGGTAAATAGCAACCATACTCAAGCTTCAAACCTTTAGATATTCACATGGTCAAAAATCAGCCTAACATTCTTAATGCTTCAACATTTTTATTACCTATGGTCTTAGGCATAGATTAGGTAAAAAGGTATTGAATTTGTAATGTCTTTCCATCAGTTCCATGACCACCTACATTTATTTTGCAACTCAATTATCACATAATACTTTGATTTTTCATGTTGGACTATGTCCGTTTGATCAAGTAAATAAAATAATACAATTTCATCATAGATTTTTTTCAAATAATACTTTGATCATTAATTTTCACATGTACATTTTGGGGCCACTATTTTGGTTTACGACCTTTGACCTCCAAGCCAACATGAGAAGGTTAGTATCATCTCAACTATGCACATAAAATAGGTATGATCATCTAATTTTTTAATTGCAAATCATAATTTCAACAAGTTGGGTAAAGTATTAATATCGATAACCATTATAGTAACCATATAAGTATCCAAAATTTAAAAATCGTCACTCTTATTGTGCTAAGAAACCCACATTATAACAGGGGTGAACAATGATAACTATTATCCATATAGAGATAAAAATTACTACAACACTACACATCATTATATCTAATTAAGGTGTGCACATACATCACTTAATCAAAACAAGGACATTTCGTAAATTCAAGGTATATTACGAGTGTTGAGTGACAAGAATTATTGCGTGGTTGTAAATGTAGATACAAGTAAGTTTGTAAGTCCTTTTTGGGATTTTCATATGCATGTGTGGCTACATATATAGCTCTGTGCAACATATTTTATCCTCGACTCCAAAGTAATCCCACCCTTTATTTGTGACATATCCCTTTTGAGGAATAGTTAGAAATCATGCAATGTGACATACTTCCCCTATTAATGAATCATTATCATGACAATTTTACCTCTTTAATCGAAAACATAACATTCAACTTAGAATTATATCCAAAATATAAGGAGAACAGTCATCATTTTCCATAAAAACTTGTAATTTTTTTATCTAAAAATCAATTTAATTAGTTGTAACAAAATTTTAACTAGAAAAAAATGTCACACAGTCATAAATATGACATAATATTTTTCATTATAGGTATTCATAACATGTAATATTATTAAATATATCATATAGATAGTCAAAAACAAGCCATATACCACATAAACAAATGAGAAAAAACATTGTTTTCAATTTTTCCCAAGTCTTAGAAAGTTATTTTGTTTCGTTACTCACTTTTTTCAAACCTTTCCTTGTGAAAATTTTTATTTTCTTGAATTTCTCCCAAAGAATGTTCCATTTTACAACTTGTTTTACCAAATAGAAAAATGGTCTTGTTCTCTTCTTCCGAAATTACAACATATTTTTACTACTTTGTTTCTTCCTAATAGTTCATATTTTCTTCCATTTTCCTTTCCCTTACCTTTTCCCAAAATTCAATGGTGAAGAAGAGCCAATGTCCTTGTTTACTCTTACTCTTTGAGTCAGAATTTATTGCAAATTTCATTCTATCCTTTTTGGTTGTTCTACATAATGCTTTCACAAAGAGCAGTTTACACCTATCTACTCCATCTACCCTATTTGGGTTTTAATTTCATGTTGTATTTAAGTTCCAAAAATTTCCTCTTTACAATTCATCAATCGAATAACTACCTTTTTTATTGTTATCAATCGGTTTAAGTTATTGTACAAAGAGCTGATCATTTTCACACTCAACTAACTACTCAAAGCAGCCTCTAGGTCACGTGTGTCATGAAGGACTTTGTAATAGTTTTTCTCTAACTTATTTACTACCAAACTCACAACATTATCTAATCGGATTCATTTCCCACAAAACATCCTTCACACATTCATTTTATTTTTTTAATAAAATCAAAATATAGTAAGTGTAAGGACCCAATTAGTCCAAGAGCTAAAACCTTCAACTCGATACGATACAAAATGTAAAGACCACTTTTTACTTTATCAAAGTAGGGAAAAAAATTCTTTACTCGTTGATCATAGTTAATTCTTTATTGAATTAAATATGCAACATATTAAACTACACATAAGAGATCACTATCTCTTAATTTCTACTATGTTAAAATAATTACATTAATTGCAACATCGGATGATTTAAACCACCATGATTAAAGTTCGAATCCAATCAGATAAGTTGTGACAAACATGTACAACTTCAAGAGTATACTGAGATCCTAATCAATCCCCTCTAACAATCTTTATAAGTCAATACACCCAATGTACCATTAGGTTAACCATTATTATAGGTTTGAGAGAAATTGTGATGTCTTTTTAGAGTCCTTAAGAACTCTACCATTGGAACCATCATCTAAATCTTGACAATCTAGAAAAAATACTTGGTGAACAAACAATGCATCTAGATACATGCATTACTATGGCTATAGTTATTTATCATTGCGCTAGTAATCTAGATTCCAAGACGCACATAAACCTATTATAGCCATAGGCATCGGGATTTGTTTCTTATTTAGGTTATTAGGTTTATTGTTAAACATCTTGAGCATTCACGTATTAAACTATTAAGTTCAAACTCCTAGCTCCAAATATAGGTTTCTAGTCAATAAGTTACCAACATCACTTTCATCTTGCAACAAATGTGTTCCACTAGGCCCTATGACAATATACTAACTAAGCCCTCTTGGAATGCCTATGGGAAAGGTTACATATACATGATGACTTGCTTCATCGCATACCGCCACCCTTCCCATAGCCATTCCAAGTGGACATGGTCAGATCAGCTATTTCTACAATGCCTTTTAACACATAATCACAACCTAATCGATTCTTAAATTGCATAACCATGAAAGGATGGTACGCTTAATAAATTAAGTATCATTGGAAGATATCTTATCGCATGAGCGAGATATTATTTTCCATCATACTTAGGTGTTCAACCATTAATCATATGTTTAATCTTTAAACATACATCTCTTATTTTATAATTAAACATGTTGTTATATCATAAAAATATGTAAATGATTAATAACACTGTTGTTGTGGTTGTCATGATATTAATGTCTCATTTTAGCATACATAATAATCACATCATAGAAAAATATTTATCAAATGGTACTTCATTACTACACATTCACATACTACTATATATATGGAAGTATAATACTTTTTATGAAACTAAACATTTTATAAAACAATAATGTTTATTCAAGTCATAGTGATAACAATTATCATAAATTTTTACTTTCAATATTAATTTAGTAATTTGTCGAGAATTCAACATTACAACACTTTGCAAGAGAAAGGTACGTTGTAAAAATAGCTACATATATTTATAACATGGAGGCTATACCTCATTAATAAATTACATGATGATAAATGAAATCAATTTAAAAAACAACCAGCCTTAATGGCCTCTCTTACATCAAGCAAAGAGATATGTTCTCTTCTAAACCAAAATCATCTACATTTATTACATTCACAGAGAATATTACATAGTCATCTCAACTTTTCACAAATCAATATTTTCCACTTCGATATTTTTTATAATCCTACAAATCTGAAAGGGATATTTCGTCATGGTCAGTTCAAAATTGAACTGGCATGGATCACTTTCCTACAACTAGTTATTTCATTTTGACATAAATAACATCTATAGATTGACTAATAATATAAATACCCTTCTATTTTTGTTAATAACAATCATGATTGTGTTAGTCAAGTATTCTATCCATTAGAGCCACTCTCATACAATAAATTACTTATATAACACAAGTTAAGTTTAATAATTCGATATCACATCATGGATTCAAACTTCATCAAACATCTTCCCTTTATTAAGTATAACACAACCAATTGCATTTCCATTATCCACTAGTTTACAATTTACCATATTTAATTCACATAATACAAAAGAGTAATAAGCTTATTCATCAATTCATAAATTGAATTTCATCAACAAAAGATAGTCGGTTCCTCAAACAATTTTAAAACAAGTTTCCAACTTGAAGTCATAATCAAGAATGCCTCAATAACAAACCATTTCAATTAACAAATTATCACTTATACACAATTTTACCAACATCTTCACATAATATCAAGTATTCAACCTTCAATCCATAATAATCTGAAACAAACTTTCATTGATCATCCAAAGTAAGTGATGTATCCTTCCCCTACCATTACATTACCATGATCATATCCATAATAAGGTAATACAACCTGATTTAAGGTTAAGTATCGACTTCATGCAAATAAACCACTTTATATAATCTAGTTCACGATCAAATTTCACAAAGATATATAACTAAAATATATTTTATTTTGCAAACAACAAGCCAATATTTACTCAAATAATTTGTTCAATGAAGCAACTAGTATCTAAATCATAAGTAAAAGATAACATACTCACATCCGGATGAGATAATATCCAATAATTCTTCCTAACCAAAGGAAGATTTAACCATGGGAAGTACATTTATAAAATGGAAAAACCAAACATGATCCTTTTAATATAAGTAATTATTTTCAGATTCAACTTGTTTAACAAAAATACTTGATCAAAGGACACTACTCAGGTTCATAGATCTATTCAACTAAATTTCATATTATTTTCCTATGTCAGGATATACTTGGAATCCTAGATCAAACTGTCCTAGTCATAACAATACTAAGATATCCCAATAATCAATATTTCTTGGATGGAGAACATATGTCTCCAAAATTGGTACTCACCTTTGGAGTGGTTACAAATGGATGAGTCAAATAGGAGCTCAATTTTACACTTTCCCATAAAATTTCTCCATGGTTTTCTCTTGTCAAAAGAGCTTCAGACATGGAAATAAAGGGAATAAAAAATCTACCACTCAAGTCTTTAGGAACTTTTCAACAATCACAAAAAATGCAGCTACAAGTAAGTGTGAAAATTGTACATACAACTACAAGTAAGTGTGAAAATCCTATTTGGGATTTACATACACATGTGTGGTTTCATATATAGCTATGCAAAAAAATATATCCTCCATCTCCAGTAATCCCACCCTTCATTTGTGACATATCCCTTTCGAGAGACAAGTCATATAAATTATGGGATATGACATCGTAAGTAAATGACATAAAGAAACTTGACCCATGATAGAGGAAAGATGAGGATCCTGAGCATGAAGATCAAGTTTAGGTTCACCAAAATTATTAATTAAATGTGGATATATGATAGTTAATCTAATCTAGAACAACATGTAAATACAATAAATAAATGTAATAAACAACTATGGAAAGTGACCCAAGTAACTAAGCTAATGTAAATAGAAACCTAATATGTAAGAAGAGTGAGGAAGTGACTCAACTAGTAAGAGGGGCTCATTGAAGTGTTTCACGAGAATAAACAAAATAATCTAGAAGTAAGAATGACTATGTAGAGGTCCTAAAAAGATAAATGTGGACTGATTCTCGGGGCTATGGCACATTGAGAAGGAATGGGAACCTATGGGTTCCCCAATCTACAATATGGGTGCTCTAGTCTATGTAGGAGGTCCAAAAATGAGTTCCATTGAGGTCTAGTAGGTAGTTTGAAACCCTCGATGTGTGTCCCATTAGATTTTCTACACTACGCCAGGTGTCACTGATTATCCAAGATGAAGGAAAGACTTGTAATAAACCACAAGAAGTATCAAAACCCTAAAAAAAGAAGAATGCAAATGAATGGGTTAGACTGACCTCAACTGCCACAACAGTGGGCTTACTAACTAAGCGTTGCACTACATTTCAGACCCAAATGTAGTTTTGATGTGTTTGTGAATCATGTTCCCTAGGTGCTCTTGTGCCATTCACACTTTGTGAAGTAGCGAGCAATAACTAGATGTAAAAACGTAGTAAAATGGTGGATGGAATAGTATAGAATACCATCTTATGCTTGTGTGATGTAGAATGAACCAATGTTGTCCTTTGTGATGGAGCTATATGTATGCAAATGATCTCAAATTTTTTTAGATGAATGCAACCCTAGGTGGATGACAAGTAGTGACTAGTTTTGGTCCCTTATTATGGTCTCATAACTTTATATTTGTTGGGTTTTCTTGATCTAATTTCGTAATTAACCACGAAATGGCTGACCACCAAAATATAAGAAGCCAAAATGGCTAGAAAAGTTCCCAAAAGGTGACGAAAAAATTCAAAAAGAATCGGGGTGCCCCTTATGGGACTAATATGCCCATGTGCGCCCCAATACTAGCTTGGGTGCCCCAATCAAAGCTAAAACAATGCAAAATGATAAAAGTTAACTAGGCATGTGGGTATAAGAGATTGGGAATGAAGAAAGAAAATAAAGTAAGATGGCCAAGATATAGAGGTAAATTAGTACTCTCTTCACTTAAAAACCTTCTAAATAGTACTATGATACCAAGACTAAATAATATTTAAAGTGCATGATTTTGTGTCTACAGTGGTAGAAGTAGCTTGAAGAAACGTAGACAAGGGGGCCACCATACGAAAATTACTTGAAAATAATAAGGAAAAGGTGCAGGAGGTTTAACAGCTTACAGAGGAAAACAAGAAGGTAGAAAATCACACCAAGTATGTACTTGACATGGTTTTCCATATTGTAAATGAGATCACGATAGCACTCCCGCAGTTTGAGGACAAAACAGAGGATGAGTACCCATCAGCACTACATTATTTATAAGACCTAGTCCAAATGATTTTGCAAGAGAAGATAAATGTGAAGGGGACGTCACAAGAAGACTTAGCCACTGAAAAGGAAAAGAATAAGAAGTTGATAGCACATAAGATTATAGAATATGAGGCTTTGTGCCAAACAATGAAGGATGCGCTAAATAATTTGAGATGGGTTTTTATTATTTTCAAAACCTTGACCCCATCCTCAAGGCGCATACTACTCAAAAGGAAGAAGATTCATGGCATGCACAAACCAAAAGAAGGAATGAAATCTCAAACATGAGGAAATTTTGGTAGAAATTACCCAAAATCGGGACGTACTTAAGAAGGTCAGGGACTCCTCTGAGGAAAGGCTCAAGGAGTTGGGATTCTTAGTCATGGAGGATAAATTGTTTGGAGGGATTGGTCTCGGGCCTAGTTAGAGCTATAAGGTAGCTAAAGCATAAGGGATAGGACATGACCCTCAATAGATGATGGATGTATTTGGGTTAGTACTAGATACAACAACCAAGGGGTTGGTAGAATGGGATAAGCTAGAGAACATCCTTAATGAATAATTCCCATAAATTTTTCAGCCTTCTAAGGAGTAGAGATCGATGTGTGTGTGGACATTATTTTATTCTTTTGGTATAGGCCCATCATTATTTATGACTACACATTCCTTATTCTTTCATTTATCATGGGATAATATTTGAATTCATATTGTTGAGGACAAACAATATCCCTAGTGTGGGGTAATGTTGGTTGAGAGAAATTGAATAAGTAACAAATAAGCATAGAGTCTTGTGCATAGAAGCGTGTGTGTACAGAGGAATAGGGATAGTGTGTAGAAGGGCGTGCGTAGATGTTGAACATGGTAACATGTGCGACTATGCAAAAATAGGAAATAAAGCAAGGACTTAGCCAATTTTCCATATCGGGCTAAAAATATACTTGGAGTGCCGACCAAACAAGTGGGAAAAGCACATGTAAAACACACATGGAGGAGGTTAATAAAAGAATTAAATCAAGTCTTATCTTTAGGATTAATCCATTATTATCATAATTTTTAAAAGCATGCATAAGTTGTACACATGGCTATTTTTGGGAAAGAAAGTAGACAGGATATTTTTAAAAGCACGCCTATGTTTACGAAAGTATATGGGTGGTGAAGATAAATTCCCCACTCCTATTTATACTTGATGTATGTCATTGTTCTAGAGAGTAGAGAGTTGTTATGTTGTAACAGTGAGTCGTCGTATTTATCATGTTGTATGGTTTTGTGCATGGGTTTGCATACTATTCTAACAATTGGTTATGTATTTAAATTCCTTATTATGTAATGAGTGTTGATTATAATGAATGATTGTGGATGGACATTGGTTGTTCTGTATCGACTATAAGGAATAACGATGTAATTGGTATTAATTATGGTTTACATGGATTTAGTGGCTTCCTTATTATATGTGTTTCCAAGTTCATTTAGATGTAATTATTATTTTTGCATGATTGGTTTCTTGGTTATTATTATGATGAACATGCATGATAACTTCTGTCAAGTATAAAAATGAGGAACTTGGTAGTTGCGCATGCTTTGGGTGAGTGTTCAAATATACTAAATGAGGTTTCACCGTGTATAGATGTTTTTGGTAATAAAAGAGGCTACATTTTCCATGTCCGAAACCCACTTTTCACTTTCTACTTTGTTTGCAATTTTTTTATTACATTTTCTTATATAGCATACTTGTCACTTTTTCTACTAACACATATTTCTTGTAACATCCCCATTTAAGAACATTAGAACAAGTAAATTTATTTATTTTTTAGATAAATGCTTCCTAGTTCTAAATACATAATTTAGAACTCACAAATCAAAACCACCATTCTTATAACAGATAACCATATGCAACTTTAATGACTTGGAGTACTTCCGATCTATTCATTCCATGACTCGGTAATCCACTGATCTATTCATGAGTATCAAAGAGTTTACGTTTTTATTTTAACACATCACTCTTGCAGTTCTCTTCCCTAATCTAGGATTCAGAATGCTCTATCCAAGAAACCTATCTGAATAATTGTTACCATTATTCATTGGCATCTTTTAATACTTTGGCCAAATATTTGAAACATATTGCTTATGTCTCGTATTCCTTGACGGCATACTCGTCATTCTGGAATACGTCCTTCACCCCATTCCTGTGTTATGTAGAATGTCTTATACTGACTTCTGTCAGTCTCTCCTGCCCCAAGTTATTCACTCAGGAATGGATTAGTAATATGACAATGTTATAGGGATGCTCCCGAGGGCTAGGGATACGCTGACATACTGGGTCAACCCTAGTTAACCCAGTGTGTCAAGATACCCCGAGTCTCCTGGGGCAGCCTTATAACATAACCACATTCCTAACCAGTCCCAGAGTAAATCTTGTTCGAGTTTAAGGTGTAAATCTTAACGATCAATGCAAAGGGTGTCACCATAAGTCACCTGTATTGTTGTATCTTTGAGAAGATCCTAATCTTCTCGAAGGTACAACCCTGCAGTTGACTTGTGCCATCAACCTTCAAATCCACCTCGAAAAGATCTACTTATATATAAGTGTTACATACGTTGAGTTAAAGTTATACTTTAAGATGCTCCTTTTAGCGTAGTATTTTCCCAACCCCTAGGTTCCTCACCTTAGGATTACCTTTCTCAATAAAACCCATTACGCAAAGAGAAGTTATTAAGACTTGAGGTCCCAACAAGGAGTTCATAGAAAAACATAAATCTAAATCAACGAAACTGGACAATAACCCTTAATCTTCACATGAGATTGCTAACCAAACCCTTTTTGGTTTATATATCAGATCTCATAGCTGAAATATATCTTACTTATTAGTATTGAGATATAGTGATTAAAAATCCAATTAAACGTTGTCTTGACTTAGATCAAGACTAGGAAGTAATAATTTATTCAGCTCATTTAGCTTCCTGTTGAGGTTTATTTTAACCTTAGCTTCTCGAAAGACAGTGATCTAAATTCCAATTTAGCTTTAGATAGAACATAATAGAACTACTAAACAATCATAAGTATTCAGTCACATAACCTTGCAAGCTTACTTAGATAATCACAAATGTCTCCAAGTTATACAATAATAACAATGCTCTTAAAATCATTCGAACCGAAGAAGATCAAACCATCAAGATACGAATGCAAACACATAAGTAACAAATACCTCATTTCATTCATTTCAAAGCTAATCAAATACATTTTATGCATTCAACATATTTGATACAATACTCAACAGCAAAAGAACATCTTTCTTCAAGTAGTACATTTAGAGAATCAAGTTGAAATTCATCATAAAACCAAATTAAACAATTTGAACATCATATCAGATCTGCGTGCCTTTACCACTTACGACAATCATCTGCAAAAATTGTCAACACGGGTCAGTTCGGTGAACTGAGCATGATAAGCACTAATTCTTAAAACAAATGCAATCCACCAATTGTTTTCATTAAACAACCTGTTTAAATGAAATCATTTCTTCACATTCCAAACTTAAATCAGGCTATTCATCCTATATGTTAGAGACTAAGAACATATGAATACAACCATTCTTAAGACAACAAAATTCCTACAAGATTGTTTCTACAATTTCTCAATGGCAGTTAAAACATTCAACAATCTCACAGTCTTAATTCTTCTTTATCATCCTAACACATTTCAATGGTATTGACAAGTATACCTATTTATAGAGTAGCACGCATTTTATACCGATCTCTCCATACAATACCTCGGTTTATTCTTGTTATGCCCTTACCATATAGATCGCAAATGGATGCGAAGAAGAAAGTGTTTCACTCGAAATGTTTCATTCCTTTTAGAAACAGATAAGGGTTGGGGCTAGGAGGAATACCTGTAGAATGTCGAGATGATGTGCGCGTACCGTAGAGAAAGATCAGGCTGACTGCGAAGAACTCCTTTTTGTCTTGGAAGGACTACCTGCAAATAAGAACACAAGACCACAAGATTTTAATTAGACAATAAATGAGGAAACTGCCTTGGGCCCAGGAAATATAAAACTTCCTTTCGAAGGTGGTCAGTTCCCTTGCTAATATGAATTAACACAAAAGACTATAAAATATCAATTAAATTGCTTTGTTGAACTGGGTAGGGGAAAGGCTGGTTATTGGTTATAGTCAGTATAACCGATGGCGGTTACTGATAACCGATGGCGGTTACTGATGACCGATATCGGTAGAGTCTAGGATCTGAAGGTTAGTTGTTTTGTGGGGTGGTGGTGTTATTTGGTAGTTGTGTCATTTGTAGGGCTGTATATAGGTAATATTAGGAAATAGGGTGATGAGATCTAGATGAATGACAGTTAGATGCAATGACACGTTGGGTAGTGGATCCAAGAATGGATTTGTGAGGACTTATGATTCAAAAAGTCGAAGAAATGTTATTAAAGAGTACATGCAAGAAGTAGCTTACTGATTATTCGCGGAGATGCAAGTCCAAGAGCTCTGATGGCAAAGGCAGAATTGAGGTAGGATGGTCTGGCACACAGCAGATCAAATCAGCTGAGTATCACAGGGCTCTGGTATCCAGTTGCAGTCCTGGGCTTGCTCTCCCTTGCTGCTAACTCTCCTTGTCTCTTCACTTGTCTCTGCTCAGTCAAGTAAAGATCAGGGTTTTCTCGATCGCTCCTGATGCTCTTTCTTGATTCAAAGAATCCTTTTCTCTGATCCAAAAATGAAATTCCGATCCTTTGTTTTTGGTTTGGGGAGGCCATTTACAGGGAACCGATGGCGGTTACGTAACCGACGGCGGTCGAGTAGGAACCGGCATCGGTAAGGAAAAAGTAGGCTATTTTTAGTAAAACAGCCCACCTTCCCTGCTTTTCTCCCGAGAGATTAGTTGCGGGCTTGGTCAAGTGACTAGAAGGTCGGTTTTAGGTGCGAGAAAGGGGTCCTTAGTCATGGGTGTAGGTGTAGACCAAGTTTTAGGTTTTAATTAGGTTAGTTTAGGATTAGGGCTAGGTCATGATGAGGTGGCAAAATGAGGTGGTAGGTGAGGTGATGGGGATTTATCAATTACAAGGTAATTAATAAATAATTGTGTAAGGTTTAGGTAATGAGGTTAGGTTGCGAAATGGGATGTGGGTCACAAGGGGTCGTAAGACACGAATTTGGTGTCTACAAAAAGCACACAAGGTTTCCTGACTAGGAGAGAGAATTTTCCCTTCAACTCATTTATACATCAACATATAAATTACAGTTTAGAAGAAGAAACAGAGTCCATCAGAATCCTAAGTCAATAACATTCTGAACTTGATTAATGCAAATACATTTACGCATGCGACTAAACAGTCGAAATTACAAGAAGAGCTACAGTTCCATCTAATTCCAAATATAAAGGTCACCTGTAGCTACTAAATGATTCAAGAGTTCACACAACAAGCATTAATAAATAATCCAACTCCAATAGGCTCCACAAAACTTTCCATATTATACAACAACATGAAAAATATCCAACTCCATCGCCTGTCATGGCACAGCTAGTAACTCTTTACCTTGGTCAAGCACAAGAGTAGATAACACAGTAACAAAAGAGGTAACCATGTGCAAACACAGTGACATTCCCACTGAGTCGCAACACTCAGCAACATACACAGCTTCATTCAACTAAACAAATCCCTATGATTATACAACAAGGATGTAAATTAGAAGCCAATTTCAAGAAGAATAATCACAACACGGTCTTCACAGAAGCCGAATTCCCTATCAATAATTTTCCTCAAAGTTTCATCGAGCTACTACGAAATATAACACAACAATATTAAGAAAGAGTCAAAACAATATGCATGCTCAGCGAAGACTCAAATCGAGAAATAAGCCAACACGCAGCATATCATGGTCTCCAATAGTGTCAATTCCAACTAGTACTTATAACCAAGGTTTTGATTGAAGTTGAATTCATACGACAACAATTCAAGAATCCTAAAAGTACTCACAGCAAAACTTCTACAGAAGTTAAAACATAAATTACGTTCCAAGAACTCCATCGAAGTCAGTAACATTTAGTATTCATAACAAAACAACAGCATTCATAACCAAGCTTAGACAGAAGTTTGAAATACGAGATACATTTCAAGAACTTCAACAGACTCAAAACCAATGAGTATCCACAACAAGCTTCCGCAGAAGTCAATAACAAACCACCCATTTCAAGGATTCCAACAGTATGCACTATGAAACTACTACAGAAGTTAAAAACATACTATACATTACAAGGATTCCAACAGAATTCTCAACAAAACTTCTTACCGAAGTCGAAACATTAATAACGTTTCAAGGACTCGAAAGGAGTCGAACCCATGTAGTATTCTCAATTAACCTATACAGAAGTCGCAACATACTATCCATTGCAAGGGTTCCAACAGTATCAATAACATATAGTATTCACGGCTGAACTTCTACAGAAGCCAAAACATGCTATCATATCAAAAATTCCAACAGCAACAATAACATATAGTACTCACGACTAAACTTCTACAGAAGTCGAAATATACTATACATTTCAAGAATTCCAACAGCAACAATAACATATAGTACTCATGCGACTAAACTTCTACAGAAGTCGAAATATACTATACATTACAAGAATTCCAACAGTATCATTTTCAACAAGTGAAAACAACAAGGTTTCGACTGAAGTCTGAATCAAACAAGAAAACAATACATGGACTCCCACAGAGCCAATTTCATACATTATCATTGCAAGCATTTCTTCGAAATCTACCAAAATGCAAAACACAACAAGATAATTCGACAACACGAAACCAAATGTACACCCAGCAAGGAATCAACTGAATAGTCGAGCCAACATGAAAACACAACAAGATAATTCATACATTGCTACCATTAAAACCAACTGAACCAAAAATCATCTGAACAGAGTTGTTCTAATGAAATCATTTGAAGGAAAGCAAGATTTTTAAAAGTTAGGGCCTAACATGCCTGGTAATGCCACTTAAAAATCTAAAGAAGATCTCTGAATGAGCTCGAGCCTTCTCCTCTTCTTCCATGTTAGATTCAACAACAATAATTTGTTATTTCCATGCCTTATAAACTTTCCTCGACAGAGAAAAGAGCTAGTTATTCTCATAGTTGCCATGCAACACCAAGTAGACTCGTTCGAAGAACCGGTGATCAAACAGAGAGAAAACCAGAGCATATGGAAAACCAAACAACCAACTAGTTTTCCATTTTGCATGCCTTCCCGAGCAATCCGTGCTCGGGAACCAAGTTCATTAATGACATTAACTCCAAAATTCCCGCCCAATCTCTATTGCCACCGACCGCCATAGTTGGCGATTGACAAATGCAAACCAAAGACCATTCCCAGAATTGGCGACTCTGCCACGTTGGTCTCATTGGCCATTTGAAATCTCAGCCAAATCCCTTGTCCTTCATGCTTATCCCTTTCATTTAATGCCATAGAAACTACCACCCATGGCTCACACCCCTTCATAGGTCCCCCTTCATCCATAGTCATTAGTTAGGTTAGAAACATAGGTTAGATCTTAAGGTGATACTTAGTCTAACTTCCTTAGTGCTAGGTCACTAACCTTAGAAACATTTAGCTTATAGTTTAGGGCTAGGTTAGATTAGCACTAATCCAACCCATAGGTTATAGCTTAGGTTTAGGTTATTAACCTTAATAAATCCAGTCTAGGTCTACAAATAGAATCGTTCAGTATAAGAACCAACAGATATACATTCCCGAAATGGATTCAATCCAGCATTGATAATAAGCTAGCAATATGTATACCAGAATTTATTACCTGGCTCAAGGTCTAGACCTTCCTGATATTACGATATCGGGAACCAATTCATATAACAAGATCAGCCTGAGTTAACTCCTGAATTGCTCATTCCACACATTCAGACCTTGCAACCTTCGTAAGGTCTATAATTTTTGGTTCATCCAGAATAAACTTAAAACATCTCTTGGATCAATGCAACTGATCCAAGGCTGAGTCATAAAGATGGGTAAATCCACAATTCACCCCGAAATCAGATTAAACTCAGGTGCTAAAAATGAAAGAAATAAAAGAGTCCAAGCATATCCTGACTCAGTCAAAGATCTTCAAGAGAAAAGAAGATACAATCCATATCAAGCATGACTTCACAATCAAAGGAACACGTCCTTTTTATAGAAGAAATCATATATCAACACTTGAATGCTCAGGAGGAAGTAACAATAGTTCAGAGTGTTACATGCTTCCCTCCTAAAAGATTCATCGTCCCGATGATTACATATTTGATTTACCTTCAGGTCAACCAATTTATTAGTTCACAATACAATGTGACTATTTCCAACTTGAATAGTTCCAGAAATCAATGTCACGATACATTTTATTCAGCCTGAATAATGTTTGCCTCAATCTAGCTTTCATATAAACATGAAAAAGATAAATTCATAAAAAAATGTTTTGTCAACAGATTTCCTTCTATTGAAAAAGAAAAGGAAAAGCAATTTTCATCTCTTCCAAATTTTCCCAAGTTGCACTTTCTTCGTTAAACTGGTCCCACTGGACCTTACATTGTTGTATTTCACGATTTCTCAAATGCAATTGGCAAGTTTCCAACACTCGTGTGGGTTTAACCATGATTATTCCCGTGTATTGGACTGTAAGGAATTCCAATTTAAGACATGTGAAAAATCTGAAACGTATTTCTTAAGCAAAGAAATATGGAAAACATCATGCATGCGAGACAAAGCAGGTGGTAATGCTAATCGATAAGCTACAGGATTGATTATTTCAATAATTTTGAAAGGTCCCACGTAACGAGGTGATAACTTGGCAGCCTTGCCAAAAGTTATAGAACTCTTTCTAGGTTTAACACGAAGAAAAACCTTCTCACCAAGCTCAAACCTTCGATCAACCCACTTAAGGTCAACATAGCTCTTCTGCCTATCTGTTGCTTCCTTTAATCGTTCACGAATCAACTTTACTTGCTGTTCCATTTCAGTGAGGATCTCTGGCCCAATTACCACTCTATCCTCAATACTATCCCAACTAACAAGGGTTCTGCACTTTCTTCCATAAAGTGCTTCAAAAGGTGCCATTTTAAGAGATGAGTGATAAGTGTTGTTGTATTCGAATTCAACTAATGGAAGATACTCTTCCCATTTATACTGTTGATCCATGCAATACATTCACAACATATCTTCCATGACTTGATTTACTCTCTCGGTTTTCCATCCGTTTCCGGATGATATGTAGAACTGAAGTTTAGTTTTGTTCCAAGAGCTGTATTAAGTGTTTGCCAAAATATTGATGTCATTCTAGGATCCCTGTTAGATATAATCAATTTTGGTACACCATGTAACCTGAAAATTTCATGCACGAATCTTTTGGCCAACACTGGTGAATCATCCTTTAGATTTCCAGCGATGAAATGAGCTACCTTAGTTAGTTTATCTACAACTACCAGGATAACATCATGTTTATTCCTGGACATAGGTAACCCTTGTACAAAGTCCATGCTTATTACTTGCCATTTGTACTGCGGTATGCTATGAGGATATAATAGTCCAGCAGGGTGCATGTGTTCTGCCTTAACCCACTGACATTCCAGACAATGAGTCACAAAATCAATGACATCCTTTTTCATACCTTTCCAAAAGTATTGTTGTTTTAGATCAGCAAGCATTTTTGTGATACCCGGGTGTCCAGAGAAAGGTGAATTATGAAATTCAACTAACAACTTCTTTCTCAAATCGTTCAGCATAGGTACGTATACCCTATTTTCATAACGTAAGATTCCTTCATTATCAAAATGAAAACCCTTATACCTTTCATCATTAGGTTCTACAGCAAGTGCTACTTTTACTTGCTGAAATTATATATCAGATTCTGAGGCACTTTTTACCTCATCCTTAAACTAGGTTCTTAACGTTATAAGAGTAGAAATGTGCTTCCTACGACTTAGAGCATCTGCTACCCTATTCTCTTTCCCTTTGATGTAGCTAATATCAAAATCATATTGAGATAAAAATTCTAACCACCTTCTCTGTCTAGCATTTAGATTAGGCTGAGTGAAAATATATTTTAGTCCTAAGTGATCAGTTTTCAACTCAAAAGGTTTCCCAAGTAAATAGTGTCTCCAGACTTGAAGTGCATGAACAATGGCAGCAAGCTCCAAATCATGAGGAGCATAATTCAGCTCATGTAACTTAAGTTTTCTACTTTCATATGCTATTACTTGATCATTTTGTAACAAAACACCTCCAAGGCCTTCCCCAGAAGCATCCGTTACAACTATAAAGCTCCCATTAGGGTCGGGTATAGCTAAAATAGGTGCGGAAGTCAACTAGATTTTCAGACTTTTGAAAGCAGTCTCGCACTTATCATTCCAATTAAATTTCTTATCCTTCTTCTGCAATGAAGTTATCGGTGCAGCCACTTTAGAAAAATCCTTAACAAATTTTCTATAATAACCAGCAAGACCCATGAAGCTTCTTACTTCGTGCACATTCTTTGGTGCAGGCCACTCAGTTATTGCCACTATTTTTGAAGGATCTATAGCAATTCCTTCTTTACTAATGACATGACAAAAATAGTGAACTTCTGAATCAAAAAAAGAACATTTGGACAACTTACCATACAACTTCCTTTTTTCAAAATTCCCAAAACTATCTTCAAATGCTCATTTTGCTCTTCAACACTTTTAGAATAAATGAGAATATCGTCCAAGAATACAAGTACAAACTTGTCCAAATATTCTTGAAAGATATTATTCATTAAGTTCATAAAAGCTGCGGGTGCATTACTTAATCCAAAGGGTAGAACCGTGAATTCATAATGTCCGTACCTTGTTCGAAAGCTATTTTATGAATATCTTCTTCTCTAATCCTTAATCGATGATAACCGGATCGAAGATCTATCTTATAATAAACCACCGCCCCATGCATCTGATCAAATAGATCGTTGATCCTTGGAAGTGGGTATCACATTCTTTATTGTTGCTTTATTCAACATCCGATAATCAATACACAACCTAAGTGTTCCATCCTTCTTTTTCACAAATATTACTGGTGCTCCCCAAGGTGAAACACTTGGTCTAATCAAACCTTTAGACAAAATCTCTTGCAATTGAGCCTTAAGCTCGACTAACTCTGTAGTAGTCATCTGATAAGGTGCTTTAGAAATAGGTTCCGTTCCTGGTTTGATTTTGATGGTGAAGTCAAATTCCCTCTTGGGTGGTAACCCTAGTAATTCCTTCGGAAAAACATCTTTGAAACTTTGTAGCAGAGGAAATCGTTTCATAGAATCACCATCTTCTTCTAAAAATTCAGATATCTTTACTTTGCATAAATGGTGCATCCTTTGTTTTTAGCCTTTTTAAGCTGCATGCTGACAGGTTTATAACTGAAATTTCCCATTTTACCCCTTGAATCTCTCGTTGTTTCCAGCCGATCATCTAAACATTTTATATTATTTTCATAGAATTCTACTTTTGCTTTATGGTTAGCTAACCAATTGACACTTGATGATGACAATGTCATACGATCCCAAAGGTGTAACACAGAGGTCAACTTCCATGGAAAAGTTAGGTAAGTAAAGGACTGCCCCAAAAAGACACATACTCACTTTGTATGAACAAATTATTACCATACTATACATCCAAGATTTATCCATTTTTCTAGCTTTTCTCTTAATTTTAGAAGTAATTTTACTAGAAATAAAACATTCAAAGGTGGCTCCTGTATCAAAAATAATAGTGATAGGTATGCCAAATAACTTACCCGAAACTTCTATAGGTGTCACCTGCTTTTCAACTTGCTTGTCTGCTCACTCTTTCGCATGTATCTTATGCTGCTGATTACGATCATCCTTCTTCAAAGGGCACTTTTGCGTAGTGGTCTTTACCACAATTATAGCAGCCTCCTACAGGTCCCTTTTTAGTCTCAAAATTTCCTCCAGCCTTGTAATTATCTCGTTGTCCTCCATAGGGCTTCTGCCCATTGTTATAATTTTTGGCAAAATTATCCCTTACATTTCTAGCAGGCTTATTTGCTACTGTTTTCTTACTATTATCCCCGAAACTTACTTGCTTCTAAACTTTTCCATGGTCCCTTTTTGGGTGCCGGAGAGGTTGAAGAAGGGTTTGAAATCTTCTTCGCACTTCCTCTTTATGAGCAGAAATAGCCTTTAATTTTTGTTCTTGTCGTATGGCCTTTTCAACAACTCCTTCCATAGTGGTTGGACTGTGAACATCGACCTCTCCCCCTATCACGGGATTTAGTCCCATGATGAATTTTCGTATTCTGAACTTCTCGTCAGTTTGATACTACGGTACATACTTGAGGAGTTTGGTAAACCGCTCCCAGTATTCAGTTACCATTAGCTTGGCTTGAGCTAAGTTCTAGAATTATATCATTTTCTGATCATAGAAGAGTTATGGCAGCCAACGTTGCCTAAAATAGCCCTTAAATTTATCCCAAGTAATATTGGTCTCATCAATATTCAGCTCGGCTTTACGGTTATCCCACCACAAAGATACTTCATGGGAAAGCTGATAGGCTCCCCAAATAGCTTTGGTTTCCTCTGAGAAGTTTCTTATTGCAAAGTACTTCTCCATTTCGCTGAGCCAGTTCTCAGCTCCATCTCCTAATGTGGTGCCATCATATTTAGGTGGGCTTATCCTTTTTATATCATTAGTGAGTTTTGCTGCCAACCTGGCCTTTTTGTTTTCTGGTTGGACAGGTGCATTTCCAGCATTATTATCAACACCCATATCGGGGTTGTCCTCAGGAGGTTGCTGATTGTTATTACCAGCTTCATCTTCCTCCTCATTTCCCATTACTTGCTGTTCAAGTACAGCTAAATGATCTCTTGTGTCCAATAGGGCAGCAAGGATCTCATCAAGCTTTTGGGTTGTTGCTGCCCCTCCCTCTGGTGGAGCATTATTCGCAACGTTCCCCCTTGTTCTCACCATTTTTACATTCTGATACAAGAAAATTCAGGTTTTTATCAGATTATGGACACAATAGGTCCAAGAGCTGCAACCTTCAGCTCTGATACCAAGATGTAACATCCCCATTTAAGAACATTAGAACAAGTAATTTTTTTTTTTTGATAAATGCTTCCTAGTTCTAAATACATAATTTAGAACTCACAAATCAAAACCACCATTCTTATAACAGATAACCATATGCAGCTGTAATGACTCGAGTACTTCCGATCTATTCATTCCATGACTCGGTAATCCACCGATCTATTCATGAGTATCAAAGAGTTGGTGTTTTTATTTTAACACATCACTCTTGCGGTTCTCTTCCCTAATCCAAGATTCAGAATGCTCTGTCCAAGGAACCTATCTGAATAATTGTTACCATTATTCATCGGCATCTCGTCCCTTAGATTAGGTGACATAGGACAACGCAATCAGTGGCTTGTGATACTTTGGCCAAAGATTTGAAACATACTACTTATGTCTAGTATTCCTTGACGGCATACTCGTCATTCTGGAATACGTCCTTCACCCCATTCCCGTGTTATGTAGAATGTCTTATACGACTTACATGCCGTCTCTCTTGCCCAAGTTATTCACTCAGAACGGATTAGTAATATGACAATGTTATAGGGATGCTCCCGAGGGCTGGGATACGGCCCGACATCTTGGGTCAACCCTAGTTAACCCAAAGTGTGTCAAGATACCCCGAGTCTCCCAGGGCAGCCCTTATAACATAACCACGTTCCTAACCAGTCCCAGAGTAAATCTTGTTCGAGTTTAAGGTGTAAATCTTAACGATCAATGCAAAGGGTGTCGCCATAAGTCACCTGTATTGTTGTATCTTCGAGAAGATCCTAATCTTCTCGAAGGTACAACCCTGCAGTTGACTTGTGCCATCAACCTTCAAATCCGCCTCGAAAAGATCTACTTATATATAAGTGTTACATACGTTGAGTTAAAGTTATACTTTAAGACGCTCCTTTTAGGGTAGTCTTTTCCCAACCCCTGGGTTCCTCACCTTAGGATTACCTTTCTCAATAAAACCCATTACGCAAAGAGAAGTTATTAAGACTTGAGGTCCCAACAAGGAGTTCATAGAAAAACATAAATCTAAATCAACGAAACTGGACAATAACCCTTAATCTTCACATGAGATTGCTAACCAAACCCTTTTTGGTTTATATCAGATCTCATAGCTGAAATATATCTTACTTATTAGTATTGAGATATAGTGATTAAAAATCCAATTAAACGTTGTCTTGACTTAGATCAAGACTAGGAAGTAATAATTTATTCAGCTCATTTAGCTTCCTGTTGAGGTTTATTTTAACCTTAGCTTCTCGAAAGACAGTGATCTAAATTCCAATTTAGCTTTAGATAGAACATAATAGAACTACTAAACAATCATAAGTATTCAGTCACATAACCTTGCAAGCTTACTTAGATAATCACAAATGTCTCCAAGTTATACAATAATAACAATGCTCTTAAAATCATTCGAACCGAAGAAGATCAAACCATCAAGATACGAATGCAAACACATAAGTAACAAATACCTCATTTCATTCATTTCAAAGCTAATCAAATACATTTTATGCATTCAGCATATTTGATACAATACTCAACAGCAAAAGAACATCTTTCTTCAAGTAGTACATTTAGAGAATCAAGTTGAAATTCATCATAAAACCAAATTAAACAATCTGAACATCATATCAGATCTGTGTGCCTTTACCACTTACGGCAATCATCTGCAAAAATTGTCAACACGGGTCAGTTCGGTGAACTGAGCATGATAAGCACTAATTCTTAAAACAAATGCAATCCACCAATTGTTTTCATTAAACAACCTGTTTAAATGAAATCATTTCTTCACATTCCAAACTTAAATCAGGCTATTCATCCTATATGTTAGAGACTAAGAACATATGAATACAGCCATTCTTAAGACAACAAAATTCCTACAAGATTGTTTCTACAATTTCTCAATGGCAGTTAAAACATTCAACAATCTCACAGTCTTAATTCTTTTATCATCCTAACACATTTCAATGGTATTGACAAGTATACCTATTTATACAGCAGCACACATTTTATACCAGTCTCTCCATACAATACCTCAGTTTATTCTTGTTATGCCCTTACCATAGAGATCGCAAATGGATGCAAGAAGAAAGCACACAAGGTTTCCTGACTAGGAGAGAGAGAATTTTCCCTTCAACTTATTTATACATCAACATATAAATTACAGTCTAGAAGAAGAAACAGAGTCCATCAGAATCCTAAGTCAATAACATTCTGAACTGTACCGATTAATGCAAATACATTTACGCATGTGACTAAACAGTCGAAATTACAAGAAGAGCTACAGTTCCATCTAATTCCAAATATAAAGGTCACCTGTAGCTACTAAACGATTCAAGAGTTCACGCAACAAGCATTAATAAATAATCCAACTCCAATAGGCTCCACAAAACTTTCCATATTATACAACAACATGAAAAATATCCAACTCCATCACCTGTCATGGCACAGCTAGTAACTCTTTACCCTGGTCAAGCACAAGACTAGATAACACAATAACAGAAGAGGTAACCATGTGCAAACACAACTGACATTCCCACTGAGTCGCAACACTCAGCAACATACACAGCTTCATTCAACTAAACAAATCCCTATGATTATACAGCAAGGATGTAAATTAGAAGCCGATTTCAAGAAGAATAATCACAACAAGGTCTTCACAGAAGCCGAATTCCCTATCAATAATTTTCCTCAAAGTTTCATCGAGCTACTATGAAATATAACACAACAATATTAAGAAAGAGTCAAAACAATATGCATGCTCAGCGAAGACTCAAATCGAGAAATGAGCCAACACGCAGCATATCATGGTCTCCAACAGTGTCAATTCCAACCAGTACTTATAACCCAGGTTTCGATTGAAGTTGAATTCATACGACAACAATTCAAGAATCCTAAAAGTACTCACAGCAAAACTTCTACAGAAGTTAAAACATAAATTACATTCCAAGAACTCCATCGAAGTCAGTAACATTTAGTATTCATAACAAAACAACAACATTCATAACCAAGCTTAGACAGAAGTTTGAAATACGAGATACATTTCAAGAACTTCAACAGACTCAAAGCCAATGAGTATCCATAACAAGCTTCGCAGTCAAGTAATAAAAACCACCCATTTCAAGAATCCCAAATGTATGCACTATGAAAATACTACAGAAGTTAAAAACATACTATACATTACAAGGATTCCAACAGAATTCTCAACAAAACATCTTACCAAAGTTGAAACGTTAATAACGTTTCAAGGACTCGAAAGGAGTCAAACCCATGTAGTATTCTCAATTAACCTATACAAAATTCGTAACATACTATCCATTGCAAGGGTTCCAACAGTATCAATAACATATAGTATTCACGGCTGAACTTCTATAGAAGCCAAAACATGCTATCATATCAAAATTTCCAACAGCAACAATTACATATAGTACTCACGACTAAACTTCTGCAGAAGTCAAAATATACTATACATTTCAAGAATTCCAACAGCAACAATAACATATAGTACTCACGACTAAACTTCTACAGAAGTCGAAATATACTATACATTACAAGAATTCCAACAGTATCATTTTCAACAAGTGAAAACAACAAGGTTTCGACTGAAGTCTGAATCAAACAAGAAAACAATACATGGACTCCCACAGAGCCAATTTCATACATTATCATTGCAAGCATTTCTTCGGAATCTACCAAAATGCAAAACACAGCAAGATAATTCGACAACACGAAACCAAATGTACACCCAGCAAGGAATCAACTGAATAGTCGAGCCAACATGAAAACACAACAAGATAATTCATACATTGCTACCATTAAAACCAACTGAACCAAAAATCATCTGAACAGAGTTGTTCTAATGAAATCATTTGAAGGAAAGCAAGATTTTTAAAAGTTAGGGCCTAACATGCCTGGTAATGCCACTTAAAAATCTAAAGAAGATCTCTGAATGAGCTTGAGCCTTCTCCTCTTCTTCCACGTTAGATTCAACAACAATAATTTGTTATTTCCATGCCTTATAAACTTTCCTTGACAGAGAAAAGAGCTAGTTATTCTCATAGTTGCCATGCAACACCAAGTAGACTGGTTCGAAGAACCAGTGATCAAACAGAGAGAAAACCGGAGCATATGGAAAACCAAACAACCAACTAGTTTTCCATTTTGCATGCCTTCCCGAGAAATCCGTGCTCGGGAACCGAGTTCATTAATTGCATTTACTCCAAAATTCCCGCTCAATCTCCATTGCCACCGACCGCCATAGTTGGCGATGGACAAATGAAAACCCAAGATCATTTCCAGATTTGGTGACTCTGCCACGTCGGTCTCATTGGCCGTTTGAAATCTCCACCAAATCCCTTGTCCTTCATGCTTATCCCTTTCATTTAATGCCATAGAAACTACCGCCCATGGCTCGCACCCCTTCATAGGTCCCCCTTCATCCATAGTCATTAGTTAGGTTAGAAACATAGGTTAGATCTTAAGGTGATACTTAGTCTAACTTCCTTAGTGCTAGGTCACTAACCTTAGAAACATTTAGCTTATAGTTTAGGGCTAGGTTAGATTAGCACTAATCCAACCCATAGGTTATAGCTTAGGTTTAGGTTATTAACCTTAATAAATCCAGTCTAGGTCTATAAATAGAATCGTTCAGTATAAGAACCAACAGATATACATTCCCAAAATGGATTTAATCCAGCATTGATAATAAGCTAGCAATATGTATACCAGAATTTATTACCTGGCTCAAGGTCTAGACCTTCCTGATATTACGATATCGGGAACCAATTCATATAACAAGATCAGCCTGAGTTAACTCCTGAATTTCTCATTCCACACATTCAGACCTTGCAACCTTCGTAAGGTCTATAATTTTTGGTTAATCCAGAATAAACTTAAAACATCTCTTGGATCAATGCAACTGATCCAAGGCTGAGTCATAAAGATGGGTAAATCCACAATTCACCCCGAAATCAAATTAAAATTAGGTGCTAAAAATGAAAGAAATAAAAGAGTCCAAGCATATCCTAACTCAGTCAAAGATCTTTAAGAGAAAAGAAGATACAATCTATATCAAGCATGACTTCACAATCAAAGGAACACGTCCTTTTACGAGAGAAAAATCATATATCAACACTTGAATGCTCGGGAGGAAGTAACAATAGTTCGAGTGTTACATTTCTAACCATATTGTTTACATGTGTCTTGGTTTCTACCATGCAAATTATGTCCCCTCTACAGGTATCGCCAAATTAGTTTCAGTCCTCTCCTTTAGTCTCCATCCTCCTAGTGACATTACATGCACTAAAAATGAGGGGGCATACATTAGGTTAATAAGTCACCCATATAGCAGCCGAGAGCTTTAGTACGGGACTACAAAGTATAGAAACAAAATAGAGCTACAGTCTCGAAACGGCCTAGAGTATGACTTGGGTCCTCGGTTTAGTATAGATACCACTACCCGAGATATAGACACTAGCATTTGGGTGTTATAATTATGAGGAATATATAATTAACCAATTATGGATTCACAGATAAATGCCAAGGATTATAAATTATATTGTGTAGTAAATTTAAACATAGATTTAGCTTATTATAGATCACATATTATAGAGATTAATAACATGAGCTGAAAGAAAATACGATAAAGTAAAAGATATAGATAACACCAGATTCAAAGTTGGGAAACCCAAAGGAAAAAACCCCACTAATAAAGTAGTGTACTCATATTAAGAATTTATCAAGACTTTAACCTAGAACTTCCACTTCACTCCTTGGTCTCACAGTAAAAAAAATTCTTACATAAAAATATTGAGCATATATAATTTGTTCTATAAAATTTCTAGTGTCTCATCCTATAAATATTGTGAGGGATCATCTTATTTATATAAGATGGGTGAGTGGTTATACCGCTTCACTCTTTTCAAAGATGTGAAAGACTGACTTGAGTATATAAATAAACTTTTAATAATGGGTTGTATGTAGTGGTCTATCAAATGATATCCCACTTGACATTATCAACCCCAACACTCCCCCTTAATGTTAAGTGGGAAGAAATAATCAAGACATGCCAAATTTACCTTTTTCTACAAAAGGATTTACAGATCCAAGAATCAATAGCAGTGACTCTGGCTAGCATGCAAACAAGGGAAATCATACAGATATTCCCATATAGAAATTCTTAATACCAATGCTTTACATATGAATACTTACATCAGATTATGGATCCTTTTATAAACTAAGGCATACCCATAACTAAATCTTCACTGGGATTTACAAGTAACTTCACATAGAGTGACACATTTACTTATTACAAAATGGAGGAAGTATTGGAAGTTTTACAACAGCCATTAAGAGGTGGAATTTTCATGCACACTCCCCTCAATGGTAACTTTGAAAGGTCAAATAAGGCATGAAACTTGCAAAAATTCATAGCACACAATGTTTTTTTGAATATATCTCCAACTTGATCTTTAGTAGAATAGAACTTGAGATCAATATCACCATTCAAGAATTTATCTCTAATAAAGTACATATGAACTTCAAAATGCTTGGTCCTTTGATGCTAAACTGAATTATTTGCAAGATCAATGTAACTTTGGCTATCAAATAGAAGTATAGTGCTCCCTTTGATGCCAATGTGTAGTTCATACAACAATATTTTCATAAACATAGCTTCTTTTACATCTTCCTAACACTTTTATACTCTATTTCAGAGAAGATATAGACATTATTGGTTGCTTCTTGCTATTCCAGGTGATGACACCTACACCAAACTTTAAAACATATCCAAAATTAGACTTTCTATTTACAGCATCACTAGTATGATCAAAATCACAATATCTAAATAATTTTGCATCATTAGAGGAAGAATAAAAATACCATAATTAACTGTTCCTTTAATAGAATTCAAAATTATTTTTCCATTTTTCAATTATTCTCATTAAGGTTCTTGTATAAATCTTAAAAATAATCCTATTGCATAATAAATATCATGTCTAGTAATAGTTAAATAAATTAGACTACCAACTAGCTATCTATACAAAGTACGATCAAATTTAGCACAAGCTAGTTTATGATCTAACTTTACACCAACTTCAATAGGAATGGAAACAGGCTTACGTAAATCATCTTAAATATTTTGAGAAAATTCACATTATACTGAGATTGATATGAAACAATATACTTATGATCTTGAAATATAACTATGCCAAGAAAATGATTTAATAAACCTAAATTAGTCATTTCAAAACATTGTTTTATATTTTCTTTGATTTTAGCAGTTAAATTTCTATCACTGCTAGTAATCAAAAGATCATCAAAATACAAGACAATAATGATAATATGATTTTTTTCAAACTTAAAAAATAGATCATTATCATAAGAGTTGTTAGAGTAGCCCAAATCTTGAAAGGAACTAGTAATTTTTTCATACCAAGCTCTAGGAGCTTGTTTAAGACCATACAAAGAATTTTTGAGCTTATAAACATAAAGCTCTTTACCATGATATTCAAACTCTTTAGGCTACCTCATGTAGATTTCTTCTTTTAAGTAACCATTAAGGAAATAATTTTTTACATCCATTTGGTGAATCTCCCAACCATATTGGGTAGTCAATGCAAGAATAATTCTAACAGTGTTTATTTTAGCTATAGGAGAAAAAGTCTCAAAGCATAGTCAAGACCGGGTTTCTACCATCCTTTCCTTGAACTTGTAAATTTCTCCTACAAAGTTATATTTGATCTTGTCTAACCACCTAGATCCTACAATACTTATATTAGAAGGAGGAGGGACAAGTTCCCAAGTATTATTTTTAATCAAGGCATTATATTCATCTATCATATATTGAATCCATCTATCATCTTGATAGGATTCTTCAAAATATTGTGGTTCTAGCTCATAGAGGGTCATTAAAGCATGATAAGTATGTTGACTTCTAGTTACTTTTCTAAGACTATCTAGCTGAGAGTTTTGAACTAATTTGATCCCATTTAGGAAAATTTTGATGCAATACATCTTGAGATGACTCGCCCAATATCCATCTTGTTTAGATCACGATAATCATCATGTTGAACTTCTATTTACATAATGTTAGGAGGATTATCAAGCTCTATCTCAAGATACACATAGGAGGGTTCATGAGCAGCATCATAGAAAGTATTTTCTAAGAATTGAACCTTTCTATTTTCAACAATGTCGTGCTTGAAAGGGTCAAAAACTCTCAATCCTTTAGTTCTACATCCATAGCCAAAACAAATGCAAGAAAAGGAGGTGGGATCAAGATTAATCCTATTAACTTTAGGAATGAAGATAGAAAAAGGACTACCAAATATTCTTAAGAAATATTTGGTTTTTACTTTGTCCATACTTCATGAGGAGTAGCTTGATGAAGAGCTTTAGTAGGCACTCTATTAAAAATATAGATGACATTGTTCATAGATTCATTCCATTATAACTTAGGTGAATTTGAAACATGAATCATATTCCTATCCATTTCTAAGATAGCCCTATTTTTACTTTATACAATGCCATTTTGTTGATGGCAATATGGAGTATTCAACTCTCATTGAATCCCACATAACACACAGAACTTGTCAAATTTTTTACTGACATATTCACCTCCATTATCATTCCTAATTATTTTAATTTTGATATTAGAGGAATTATCAACTGAAGCTTTAAATTCCTGAAAATTATATAGGACATCATACTTCTTCTTAATAAAATAATACCAAGTCATTCTAGAGAATTCATCAATAAATCAAACATCATACAAAGCACCAATGAGTGAAGGAACCTCAAGTGGACCTCTTACATCACTATAAATTAGTTCTAATAACTAAGAAGAATTTGGATCATGATGTTTTTGAAATGGTTCAACATGTTGCTTACCACATAGGAAAATTTCACATGTCTCATGATCTGACTTTATCTTTGGAAGACCAATAACAAGATTTAGCCTAGACATCTTACAAAAAAATTTGAAATTAACATGACCAAGTCTTTCATTTAAGATTTGAATATCATTCCTAGAAGAGGAAGAAAAAAAAGATTCAGACACAAAACCATCAAAGATATACAAGCCATTTTTCTGAATACTAGAAGCAATAATATTACTGAACTTATATTTTACATACCACTTATCTTACAAAAAAATAAATTTACAATTTTCTTTAGTTATCTGAGAGTAAGAAAAAATATTCTTTTTTAGTTGAGGAACATACAAGAAATTCCTAATTATTCCATTTAACAACTTAAAATTTCCACAAGCTTCAGATATAATAATGGAGTTGTCTCCTAGATAGATATTTTCTTCACAATTGACAACATCTAATAGGATACAAGGAGTAAAAGTCATGTTCCTAGAGGTACCACTATCAAGAATCCACTCATTTTCATTTGAAGCTGAAAGGGTAGTATACAAGGCAATAGACTTCTTAGCCACATTTTCTTGATTTTGCTTCTAATTTTTCTTATGATTATTAGGCTTGTTGTTCTTATAATTCTAAGTTGATTTGTTAGTATTTACTCTAGAATTAGACTCCTTATGCCCAAATTTTCCACAATTATTACAAGTTCCATTAAATTTGACTTTAAAGTTCTAATTATTCTTAGTTGAATTAGTCTTAGGATTTGATTTAAATCTAGATTTGATATTAGACTTCTGATTTAGATTGATATTATTCCTATTATGAGCAGACTTATGATTCTGAGAGAACAATGCTTGAGAATCAGTCTCTTTTGAATCAAAAATAATACAAAGTGTCTCGAATCAGGAAAATCATTCTCATTCTGATACTTAGAGTTAAGAATTGAGATATAATTTCTGAATTTTTCATGAATATTTATTTGAATTATGAAGTACAAAATCTTATCTTGAAATAATTCACAATTACATCCATCTAATTGAGCTTTAATGTTCTTAATTTTAGCTAAATAATTGACTATTTTCTCATCCCCCTTCATGGGAGTTGTAAACAACTCTAAAACTAGCTTAATTATCTTAGAAAAACAAATGCCTTCATGCATAATATCTAATTGTTTCCGTGTATCATAAAGTGATTCCATATGACCTATTTGCATTAAAAATTCATCTTTTATGCTTTTGAATAGGATAGACAGAGCTTCATGTGATCTTTGAGAGAAGGAGCTAATGTTTTCAAGGGTTTCTTTTCTTTCTGTGGATCATTTTTGACACCATTCACTAGATACCATAGATCCTTTCCATAAAACAATTTTTAACCTTACCCTCCAAATATTGTAATTCGCTCCATTTAGTAATTGAGACTTATCCAACAAAAAACTATTAAAATTAGCCATTTTGAATGCATAGTCAGCTTATGAAGATAACTATTAGACTAAAAACAAACCAGGAACCCAAATAGAACTAAAAATGCAAGCAACGAGATAATTTTATCGAAATATGTATGCACGATTAGCTTAAAAATAAACACACAAGTCATGGAAGACCAAAAAGAAAAGATCTAAGCTTTACAAAATTTGAAACCCACAAGACAAAGGAACTTAGGAACCCATAGAATGAAGAAAATTACAAAACCCATGGAACAAAGGAAAAATTAAACTTGCGAGAATAAAGAAAATATTAAACCCATGAAATAAAGAGAATATTGAAAAACGTGAACAAAGAATAATAAGATAGGTGGAGAATTAATATACATATTGACAAATAATTGATTTGCACTTCGTAGGACAACCACAAATACTAAACCAAAATTGAAGATATGTGGAGCCTTTTAAATGGTTTGCACTTTGCAAGTCTAACAAAGACTAACAAATGTGACAAGATGGTTGATTTCTATTGGATAACCACTGACACAAATAAAGATGACTGACAAATGTGAAAAGCTAAGATAATTAGAATAAATATATTGGCTCAACCTTCACATATGTCAGAAGAAAATGAACCAAATATTGAATCATGAATTACAAGGCTACTTGGAGCAATCCTATTGGCTCATATTTTGTAAGAATAGACAACGCAACCAAAAGATTGAAAAAGTGAAATATGGAACAATGTTATTGGCTCGAATGTCATAAACATATAACAATGAACTAACATTGTGAAATATAGAACAATTATATTACTTTGTATTTCACAAAGACAGAAACAAGCAACAAAAAATTTGATAGCACAAAATATTAAATGACTTGGAGCTTCCTGATTGGGTCGGATTTCAAAAATGAAAAAGGGAAGAATAACCAATTACTGACAAGGTGAAGACACACGTAAAGCCCTTATTATATTCCCTCATTGGCTCATGTTTCGCAAGTAAAAAGTAGATAAACAATATGAATAACAAAGAGAAGTAATATAGAGCCTTCTGATTGGCTCGTGCTTCACAAAAAATAGAAAGGTCTATTAAGAATAATGACAATTCAAAGAGAGCTAGAGAAAAATGATTAGCTTATGATTTGCGAATCAAAATAACTTCGCAAAAGTAAAAACATTCAAATAATATTGATAGAGTGAATTCATATGGCACTAAAAGATTGGATTGGGCTTCAAAACATGAAAAAAAAAAAAGAGAAGCTACTTGGATAAATTTTATTGGTTCAAGCTTCGCAAAACTGAAAAGAACAATGAAAAGACTGACAATGCAAAACCAAATGGAACAAAATGATTGGCCCAAGCTTCGTAAAGACAAAAATAGAATTTTTTTAATAAAGTTGGGTTGTATTTAAACACTCCAAACTAATTTGATATAAAGATATATTTCAAATCCATAATTTAAAAAAAAACTATAACGGCTATAAATGGTGTAAAAACTTAAAATAAACACACAAAAATGGATTTAAACTAAAAAGGACTGTAACTAGATGCAAAAACAAAGATCTAAGCATGTAATTTCTTAAACATGATCTAGATAGCCATTTAGGCAATATTTCACCAATATTTCAATAAATATTAAGGAAGGAATTGGAATTTTAAACCTAGTTATCTTGAAACTAACTCGAGGAATTTTAGGGTTTTGCAGATCCGTAAGTAAACTTGAAGATTCTTCACTCTAAAAAATTAAAATCTTCTAGGTTGATCCTACACACGCATAATCATCATCTCGATACCATGTTAGAATTGTGATAAATTTATAATTAACCAATTATAGGGAGTGGGCTAGCAAAAAGGCCATTATTCCCACATGCGAACTTCTACAGGCTCAGATCAGTAGGCACGCGGATGTTTGTGGGAAGAGCAACGGCTCTCATTTTCAACATTGTGTAGATTACAACAAGTAAAAAGTAGACTGGCTTCAGCACTCTCAAGGATTTTGGAATTTGTTGCAAACAGTTAAGCACAGTGAAGATGGGGGGTCCCCCTTGCCAAATTGAGCCTAGTGTGGACCCGGACTAGAAGGATAATGTAGAGCTATGGAATATACTCAGCAAGGGTGGCATCACCAACTTCATGGAGAAGGTTCAGGGCCATGATCAAAGAATCTCAGTGCATTTTGTGAAGGATTGGAAGGAGTGAATTGTGGAATATGGGGGGCAAAAGATCTTGGTCAACGAGGAGCTTATTGCTGAAGCGACTGGCCTTGGCATGGAGGGCTACCATTTTTTTAACAAAAGGGTCGACAGAGATGCTAAAGAGAGGAGATTTGTGGAGGGATCTGAGAAGCTGATCCATGTTACCGTGGGCACTTGTTAGCTCGATCCCTCCGCCTTATGATGAGGTTACTCGCATGATGATACGATTCATTTCTTTGGAAGGGAGGTTTGTCACCGTACTTGCTAAGCACCTTATCTTCCTCAACCACTTCTGCAGGAATCACATGGTTTGTTTCCCCCATTATTTGCTGAACTCTCTTGAGCGCTCCATTTTGGAGTTTCAAAAGTATACCCGGTGGTTCCTTTACACCAGGGGATTATTTTGCTTCTGCATAAATTGTCTTCTTCATATCCTGGTCTCCCTTCCTCCCCTTGCTCAGTTCCCCCTCTACCGGGTTCAGCTACTGTTAGCCCCATTTCTCCACTCTCTACCCCTACCATCACTACATGTCACCCCCTGTCGGCCATCCAGGATTCTTCTTCCATTTCCCCTACTGCTGCTCCCACCCCCTTCGCTTCCACCTCGGCCAGACCGGTCACCAGGTCCTCTAGAAGGCTTAACCTCGATACCCTTGCTGTGGGGAAGGGTCCTCATGAAATTGAAATTGCACATGACCTCCTGAATATTAGCAGTGCTAGTCCCCGGGATGTGCATATGGAGAGCTCTACAAAAAGGCTGGAAGCCTTAGAAGCTGATATGAAGCTGTTGAAGGATGAGGTTAAGAACTTGGAAAAACAGAAAGGTAAGAGGAAGGAGGAGGAGGTGGTTATTGATAATAGCCAGATTGAAGATATCTACAAGAAGTTGAACTCCTTAGACTCCCGTTTAGGGAAGGCCAAAACTCGTCATGATTATAATATGGCCATTTTTAGTGTGATTGAAGAGTTCATTGAGCAGCATGTCCGAAGTGTCTCCAATCTCAGTAGAGTTCCAGCAACACTTTGGGGCACTGATAAGGAAAGAAAAAGGACCATTGATCAGCTGGATAAGACTGACGCTACCCAAACGAAAACTTTGGGAATGTTCAAATCCTAGAAGAACATCAAATCCAGCATTGACAAAGCTTCCAAGAAGTAGTTATAGGTGCTTTAGCTGCTCTTGTATGTTTTTTTGTTGTTTTTTGCGGTCTCTTTGCTGCTTTCTTGCAGATTTTTTGTTGTTTTTGTCTTGATGGGGTAGATGTTTTTTGGCTACTTTGGGATTCATTGTCACACTTGGATTCTGATCCTTTTTATTCTGATTTTAATTCCTATTCTAGCTCCTAGGCCCTCTTTTTTTCACAAGGGTATAGTTCCTTTCAAAAAACTATTTGCCAATAATAAAAAAATTATAGATTCATAGATAAATGCCAAGATTATAGATTATGTTGTGCAGTCAATTTAAACATAGATTTATCTTATTATAGATCACATATTACAGAGATTAATAACATGATTTGAAATAAAATACAAGAAAGTAAAAGAGATAAATAGCACCATATTTAAAGTGGGGAAACCCATAGGAAAACCCCCATTGATAAAGCACTGTCTATATTAAGAATTTATCTAGACTTTAACCTAGCATTTCCACTTCACTCCTCAGTCTCACAGTAAAAAAATCACTTATATAAAAATCTTTATCATAGATCAATTTGTCTATCAAATTTCTAGTTTATTATCCTAGAAATCCCATGAGGGATCATCTTATTTATATAGGATGGGTGAGCGGTTATACTTTGCTTCACTCTTTTCAAAGTTGTGAAAGACCGAATTAAGTATATAAATAAACTTTTAATAATGGTTTGTATGTAGTGGTCTATAAAATTATATCCCACTTGACATTATCAACCCTAACACTGGGCACTCCTAACTTTTCTTGGTTGCCTATGAATATGGGCAATTACAGCTTACTTTCTCGTATCATTACAATTTTCGAAGTTCACGAGATCAATTTTCACAAAGTACATGCATAGTCCTCCAACAATCAGAATGCATTCTATCTCCTTTTTTATTTCCTTGGATCAAACTAGAACAACACAAAATAAAGCAAGATCACACCATCTATAGTGGTGTATAAATTTAAGAATCATTCATGGATGGATAATAACACTAGACAATTCTCCCCATACTCTTTTTTTGTGGTTTGATATTTCCTAAAAACTCACACTTGGCATGATATCTCCCATAAAACTTATACTTGGCATGAGATCACCCAAAAAAATCTCTTCGTGTGATATCACCCAAAAAGATCACTCTTCTACAACATTTTAGAACACTTTCTATCCTTTTCACTCATCACGGATCAGGTGCACATGTTCCTTTTACTACTTTTTAGAATTTTTACATACTTTTTCATACTTTTACAAACTTTTCATAACATGTGAATTTGATTATGCTTTCGCTCTTATTATGCAGGTTCATCCTTAATACCCAACAAGAAGTAGCCCCAAATCGAGAATATACAACAACAAAAATAGGTACAACACATACACTTCACCCCTAGGGTCACTTCCTCTTTCTTAGCTTCCATGCTTCATTTTTATCAATCCATGCTTTTTCTTGTCTCTTCAAAGCATGATTTCTCCATCACACTCTACATGGTTATCGGTACACATCTCTTATCTACTTTATGTTATCAAGTATTCACTAAATACCATAAAGTGGGGAAAATTTAGACACAAAATCATGCACTTGGGTACATTTCTAGATCCTAATAACATATTATTATTCATATGATTCCTAAGAAAGAAAACTACTAATCAAAAGTTATCTTTTACCTCTTTTCTTTGTTTCTAAATTTCATTCGGGTATTTTACACCCTACAACCTAGTCCATGCTTTATTGTATCTTAGTTGCCTCTTTTGTACCCCCTTTTTATATTTTGATCATATTATTTTCTTATGGGTTGGTATTTTAGTTGTCAATTATGAAATTCAAATAGGAGAATCATATAAATATAAAACTATGTGACCAAAATAAAGAACCAATATCTAAGCATCTATTATCATCACCAAATTTTACAATGAAAGGCATTATAAGATAATCAAAGGCATTCATCTAGCATTCATTCAAGGGAAAAGGGACTACATTTTTCTGCATACATGTATAGGAGGGAATTTCATTTTACCATCCACACATCTATTTGCATTTCTACATCTAGTTATCACTCATTATCAATTACATCTTGCACAAGAGATTCCTTGGGCATGATTTATACACATGCATACAATAACAACATGGAGTCTAAGATGTAGTACAATTCTCGAGTCATAAGTTCACTCTTTCACGTGACCTTCGAGGTCTATCTCGACTACCCATTTACATCTTTCTTTTTAGGATTTTATGTAGTTTCTAATCCTTTACACAGTCCACAAGTGCCAAACAGAGGTTTGTGGAGCCTAGGAGACCTCACCCAAATCTAGGTGCCATAGTCTTGGATCATCTAGAAGTTCCATGATTTTTTGAGTTTGATTGTGATAATCTTATCCTCTTGTTAATCATTCCTCCAATACAAAATAATTTGATATCATTTATGAAATTAGTTAAGTACTCTTCTCTCTCTCTCTTGCATTTAGGGTTTCATCTTTATCTATCTTATAGCTTACGCGATCGTAGTTTAGTGTGTATTTATAATGCATGACTCTGTACTATTAGGATTTCACAAATTCCATATTTTTAAAATCAAGGGAGGTTGAGACACCACTGAAACTTCTTTAGAGGAAGAATTTTATATATCCTTTTCAAGAATGGTAAGTCTCTTTTCTACTTGAGTAAGTCCGTGGAGTAGTGGGTCTTCATCCTTCCTAGGTTTATTGGTAGTTGGTATGGCCTCAAATATTAGAATTTCACATTATGTTAGTTTTGGATTAAATAATGTAGGAGACATAAATATGGACTTATTATTGATAATTGGCCTACAAGAAAGCCATAATTTCTTCAACTTATTAGTTTAAACATAGTCTTCTATATGAAAAAGGTGATGAAATAAAATTTTGAACATATAGAAGAAAAGGGTCATCCTAATGAGCCTTCGCATCAAGGCTAACCACACAATACTAGGGGTCAAGGTTCCAACAGTTTATCTTGATCTACAATTTTGAATAACATCTTGATAAAAACTTCATTCGGGCTCAAAAGGTTAAAAATTTCCTATATATTTTTTGAGGAAAGTTTAGATAGGTTATTCCCAAGATCCAATGTTTCCATTTCTAAAAATATATATCATTAAGTGTCTTAAGGAAAGTATATACTAAAAATTGGAAGAAACTGGTAAGTCCATAAGGATAAACTTGAAAATTATATAAGGTTAAATTCTGGAGAGACTTGCGTAGAGCATAATTTCAAGATCAATTGTAAAATTAATCCAAACATTTGACATGGGTTGGAAATAAGGAAAATTTAGATGATAGCTATCATTAAATTTTTCTTTTGGTCCAATTAAAATTTCATACGAATGGAACATATTATTCAAATAAAATTCCGTAGTCATGTAATTCCTTATGAATATTCTCCATAAAAGGAAAGTATAAAATTAGTTGGAATAATGGTGTCAACTAACAAATGGTTCTTGTGACCAATAACATGTGTGACTATGACGAATGAACAAGACACAAAAATTGGGGACACGGGAATGAATATCCTACACACATCCACATCTACAACTGAAAGGTAGAACCTTTCCAAAGTTGATGGCTAATGGTAGAATCTTTTTAGTTAAAATATATTCCCTTTTATTTTGAAAAAACTTAAATTCATTTGCCCGCATTATGGATTTTATCTCATTATCTTTTGGGGGAAATTGAAAATTGATTCTAAAAACTTTTGTATAAGTATGAGGGTCTATCCTCATACTAGGGGGTTTTCTTTGATAAGTTGAGAGAATTTGTTGTAACTTTTTATTTTCCATTTCCTTCAATGGAAAACATATGAATTTTGAGTTTTGGAGTCCTTGTGCCAAGGTGGTTGCGTTATACAACCATTAGCAAACATTTAAGGCATTTAATCCATGTCCCCTTGTCAAGGAACTGAAATTTTAATGAAATATGTATGTTTATGATTTTAGTTTGTGTTCTAGTCCCTTGTATGTTGAATTTTGTTTAATTATTTATAAATTTTACTACAATATATGTGTTCATTGTATCTATATCTAATACACAAGAAAAATTTATGATTATTGCATACTCGACCACTAAATCGGTATTATCTTGTAGTCTGTACTCTTGAATACTTGATATGGTTATAAAAACCTTGTTGTAATATTCTAGTTGAATTATTTTTGTTATCCTTAGAGTGTATCTTTGGCATATGAAAATGGGAGCAATAAACATTTCATTAGAACTCTTGCATGATATTTTTGTTAAGTGTTTTGAAGGTTGTTTGGAAATATTTGTGTTAATTGAGTATCAATGAATGCAAATATCTCTTTAAAATTTGTTATTACTTAATCTCATATTCTTTACATTCCAGAATAACATGTTGTCATAGTGGTTATTGATGCTTTGTTACATGAAATTGACCATCATATACTCCCCCTCATTTATAAGACAAAACACAACTTACTACTCTATACCACCACAACCATAACTACCAGATCCATACATCACACTTGTGTTCTATTCCAAAGCATCATTGAGAAACATGTTCTCACTTAAAATCCCCATCAAAAAATGATGCAAGAACAATAAAATAACAATTTCTTTAGTAACTTGTGTCTGATACACTTAATATATCTTATATTCTTGTGATAACTCTTACAAGTGGTTATTGCATTCATGGTCATACTCAATTAAGATTGATCCACCCCTTAAAAATTAAGAGGAAAAAGTGCAAAAATATATTTCCTCCATTTAGGTTACCCTATGGGTTATCTCACCATGGTTTAGGCATAATAAAAAGTAGTAGGATTAGGCCATCCCCTATGTACACTCCTCTTGGTAATATCAAAATCTGGTGTAAAAGAGAGTGTCGATACATCCGCGGCTGAAAATGACATACCCCAAATAAATATTCCATCCTTTAAAGCCACCCCACCATTTGAAAGTGTTGTCAAGTCCTAGGGGTGTAAAATTGGGAGCCAACATATAAGGTTTTATGATTATTGGTAGTAGGAGAGAGGTTACAAGCGATTCCTTCTAGTGATACATGGTAGTAGAAGAGAGATGTGACACAATAATTTATAGGGTCACAAACACATATAGAGTAATTGATTATGATGGATGGAATAGTGATATTGGGTGCTCTATGGTTGTAAAATTTTATTGCATTTGTTTTAGGCTCATGTGTTTCTTTTTACGGAGGAGGACTATCGATATCCTATAGGATGCATGAGATTTGTATGAGTATTAAATATCATGGGACTCAATATATGTAGATTTATTACGTGTTGGCTTATTTGTATAAAAATTTATACAAATTTACACATTAGTATCATGGTAGTGGGATTGGCGTTAATTCATTGTTACATGTGTGGGCATATGAGCACATATCCTTAGTAAGACCATTGAGTGGTCCACATAATATTTTTCTCAACATGATATTTTTACATTTATATGGGTTGGTCCAATGATCTATGGGTTCACCACTATTACCTATAGGTTCATTCTGGATAGGATGGGGCTGGTGTAGTGATTTAGAGGCCATATAAGGACTATGGGGGATGTTTCAATGATCATGTGGAGATATGATGCATTCATCTCATTATGTGGATGGAGGACATATTTCCAAGGGTGTCTAAGCTCTTTCAAGATGATTGAGTGTCACAATAGTTTGCTATAGTGTAGGATGTACCTCCACAACTATATGTATGACATATATCTATATGAGTAGTGAGGAGAGGAAAATAAAGGCCAAGTCCTACATGTACCTAGTTATGCCTATTAGGTACATATGAGGAAGATGAGGAAATAGTTCTGGAAGAGGAGATGATGTGCGATGTACCCCAACTTATATGCAGTGGTGGGTGGAACATTGATGGGTTCTATTATTTATAGTGGTGGTAGATCTAGTAGGATATCTACTAGGAGGTCGAATAGAAGGTAGAGAGAGATAAGGAGGGCTATCACCTACTCCCAAGGATGATGCACAATGTAATCATAAATGATTATTATTCTTTGTAATTGATACATGTGTTTTCATATTTGTGTTGATGGTGATAATTATGATGAAGTATTAATATAAGCCATGTGTTGTAAGTGATTAGTAGTAGAGGTATATTGTGGATACCTAGATATGAACATTGACTCAAAATGTTCCCCTATATTTCTTCATAGGGGCAAGGATAATGGAGAGAGTAGATGACATTTCTAAGGAATATGGATATTTATTTTATCCTGTGGTAGTGAAAGCATCTACATATATAGTGTTTTAGTCAAAGTGAGATGAGGTTAGGTCGAGCTAGCATGAGAGAGAGATGTTGTTAGAGGAGGTTTACTAACTCAAAGAATTTTTGAGATATATATGGAGATCTAGGGCTGATATACGGATGTCTTGGATGAGGTACCATCACTACGCACTTAGTTGGAGGAGTAGTGATCTTGAGTGTAGAGGTGGAGATCTAGTGGTGAGGCTTTGAGTTCGAGATATCTGATAGTAGCCTCCAATATTAGTGAGGAGGATGTATGATATATGTTGTAGTGGGAATTTCCCCTTGATTTTGTATTATGAAAATTTTAAAATATGTAAATATGATGAGATCATTTTTGATATAAATAGGTGTACTTGTTTTTTTATGTGAGTTATTGGAACCCTCCTCCAAACTCCAAACTCTTGACAAGTATTCAATTCATTGGATCCCTCCTCCAAAATCTTGGTATAAACTTAATTTTGATGGAGCCTCTAAGGGAAACCCAGGGGCAACTACTAGTGGAGGAATAATTCGGGATCATAAAGGTTGTTTAGTTGTTGCTTATGTTGGCAGAATGGGTAATCAAACCAATCACTATGCTGAAGCTTTATCAACTTTATGGGGTCTAAGACTTGTTAAGGATTACAACATTCAGAACATCATTGTTGAAGGTGATTCCTTGAATATTATAAATCATCTTAATCAGATACACCCTCCAAGTTGGACTATTAAATATTTCATTCAGAATCTATTAATATATGTCATACCTTCAAAAATATTAAAATTGGTCATACTTATAGAGAGGGCAACAAGGTGGTGGACACCTTAGCTAATTATGGTACCAATAATAATTTCACCACTTGGGATAATGAAAAAAACACCCCCACGAAGTACAAAATGGTATTACCAAGGATAATTATGAACATTCACATCTTATATAGAATCTCTAATGAGATTGCATGGGATTTAATGGATAAGAAAGATGGCACATGCAAGAGGATTAATTCTAATTACTACCATCAAATTTTACATGCTCCTCAAACTTATAATTAGATGCTTAAAACTGGTATAGGAAAAATAAAAACAACCTTTTCATGGGTGGTTTTTAATAGGGTAATTGTGGAAATAGTAGAGGAAGAAATATGGGGGAGCTCCATGTCAGTTAGAGCCCAGTTGTGATCCCGCTTAGAAGGATAACATTGAACTATGGAATTATCTTCAAATGGGGGCATCTCCAACTTTATCAAGAAAATCCAAGGTCATGATCAGCACATTTCAGTGTGTTTTGCCATAAATTGGAAGGACAGGAAGGTTAAATATGGAGGGCAAAGAGTGTTGATGAATGAGGAGCTAATTACAGAGGTTACAGGTCTAACTTTGGATGGCATCTAGTTTTTCAGCAAAAGGGTTGACAAAAATGCTAAAGCAAAGAAGTTTGCTGATGCAAGGGAGGAGATCATCTTTGTTACGGCTGGCATTCAGGTAAGTTCCATACCAGAACCCTTTGATGAAATTACCAAAATGATGGTGTGGTTTATCTCCCTTGAAGGTCACTACATTACTATCCCCACCAAACACTTGGTATTCCTTAATCACTTCAGGATAAATCTTGTTGTTTTCTTCCCGCACTATCTCTTGAATTATTTGGAATGCTCCATTCTTGACTTTCAAAAGCATACTAGGGCCATCCCCTCCACTAGGGGCTCATCTTTCTCCTTCACAAGCATTGCCTCATCAAATTTCCCACCATTTTTGTTTCCCCGGTGCTCCACCCATTCCCATTCACATTACTCCCACTACCAACCTGACCAACTCTTCCAGTATTAGAAATGTCAAGGCTAAGAACCTTGCACCCCACAAAGTGACCCCACCTCCCTCTGGTCATGTCCTTAAGAGTAACAAGGATATGGAAATGGTTCACAATATTTTGCACATCAGTAATGCAGGGCAGGAAAATGCTTCTCAATAGGAGAGGGAAAATATTCTCCTTAGAATGGAAATGCTGGAAAATGAGGTAGAAAGTATTAAGAAAGAGATACATCAATTAAATAAGAAAAAGGGGAAAATAAAGATGAATGAGGATGCGAGTTTTTGGCACAAATTAGACTGAAGAAATATACAAAAATTGAACTCCCTGAATAATAGACTAGGGAGGTCTAAGGATAGACATGATCACAATATGGCCATCTTCAAATCTATAAGTGAGTTTCTTGAACAACATGTCAGAAGCATCACAATGTTGAGTGGAGTCCCTGAGGATATTTGGGGTACAGAAAAGGAGAGAAATCAGGTCATCTCATAGCTAAATGTTAATGATCCAACACATATCACCACTCGTGATTTTTACCTCCCTGCAGATGATCAAATCAATGATTGAAAGGGCTTTGAAGAAATAATACCTCTTGGGTAGGCAGGAGGTGTTCAATTTGTTGTTTTGTTTCTGATAGTATGTTATTTTTTTGCTATTTAGTTGCAGTTATGTCCCTATCTTTCTTTTTATTAGTAGCTTCTCTTTTGACCACTGTTGGACTTAATATAATATCTGGATTTAGATCCTATTTTTCTATTTTTTCTTGTTAATCTGGGCCGGTGAGCCTTTTTTGTGACAGGGTATAGTCCCTTCAAAACTATTTTCCTTTAATATAAAAAAATATGAGTTATTGATTATCGATTTGATAAGATATGTTGTCACAATAGTGAAGATGTAATCGTATATATTGATGTTGTAAAGTAGATTATATGTGTTGTTAGTGTTGATAACATCATGATGATGGTAGAATAGATAGTAGAATGATAATATGCATGCATTGTAAGATGATCGTTGAATAGGGCTTGTAGTAAACATGTTAATGATGGTAAAGAGAACAAAGGAAGAATAGACCTCACCAAGTGAGAGAAAATATTGGCATACATTTAGAGAACTTGAGTACAATCATGTATCTTAGAGAACATATAACATCTAGTAAAAAATAATGTGACGACTATGCCCAAGTGGCTCAAATGATTAGCCCAAAGTGATCATAGAAACACTAGAAGATGTTAATCATGTAAAGGTGAGTTTATATCCTTTGGGACCCACCAAGGTATATGGTGTATGAAAAATGGAGAAATTTTCTCATACATTTTTAAAATTGAGGAGGAGATAAAATTTTTTAATAGGACAAGAGTTATTCGAGTAATGAAGCTAGTGTGTGGCATTGTGGCACGTGATATTGTTATCTATCAGCATGGTGTGCATAAAAAGTAATGACACCCTTCTCCTCAATAAAATTAATTATATCATGGAGTGGATGATAATCATTATCTCTATAACCATTAATCCTATGGAAATTACAAAATGGTTGGTTACAATTACGTCAGAATCGATGAGGAAGATGATTCTCATTAGAGGGTAGCCTAATCATCCTCTCATCAATAAAAGTGTGTAATATATCATGAGCCCTAGTAGAATTTGATAAGTATAATGGATATTTCTTAGGAGGGGGATTTGAACATGGTGAAGGTATATGAATATCTAGTAGGTGGAGAAGTGGTAGAAGAACTAGAAACATGGGTAGCAGTGTGTTCATTAAGCATCTATTGTTCCAAATCTATAACCTTAAAGAAAATAAGTGTAAGATATTCACATGTTTCATATAATTATTTTTATTTCAAAGGAATAATCGAGCCATGATAAAATATATATTACATTTCTAGATGAATAGGATGATAAATTAAATGATGCAAGTATGATTTGAAATATAATATATAATCATTAACATGTTCATTCTTTCCTTGCTGAAAATAAGGAAAATGATCAAATGTAACTTTAGAACCATTGTTAGAAATAAAATTTCTAAGAAATTTTTCTTCCATATCAAGATAAGTACTAATAGATCCAATAGGAAAATGATGAAACTAGTGAGAAGAAATATTAGTAAAAATACTAGAAAAATCTTTCGAAGTAATTTATCATTAGAATGTGAATCCATAGCTAATTTAAAAGTCTTAACTTTCATACAAGGATTACATGTTCCATAAAAAAAATTTAAAGTAGGCAAAATAAAACCCTTAGGAAAAGTTGAATTGTAAATTTTTTTAGGAATAGGATTTCCATGAAGTGAATTATTATCATTTCTAGTATAATATGTAAGGGTGTGGATTTTATTTTGTAAATCACCTATAACATGCAGAAGAGAAAGGAATTCCTTTAGAGGAATGGCATAAACACTAAGGGGTTCATTAAGTAGTTGAATATTGCCATTATAAGTAGCCATAGGGACACTATTGGGTTGAAAGGTAATTTTTGGATTAGCAAGTGGAAAACTAGGAATATGAACATGGGAAGAATAATTAATAGGAAAATAAGTTTGCACACTTTTATCAACAAGCTTAGTAGGATAAGGAACACAAACAACATTCATATTATCTTTATGATCATCATTATATACACTATAATAAGGAACATCAAGAGTATAAACACATGCATCATGAACGTTTGCAGGTTTTAATGCATCATGAGAAGAAAATTGACTACTAACATCATTAAAAAGTACACAAGAGGTAGAGGAATAAATATATGAATTTTAAGATACAATATTCAATGAAGAATTACTTGGTTGAGAAGAAGAATGGGGAATGGAATATCATTAGCAACAGTAATATGATCATCTTTAATGATTTGTGCATACATAAGTGAAGGAGTATGTTGAGGACCATTTATGATAACATCTACAATATCAAAAGAAGTATGAGTATCACAAGCATCATTAACAAGACCTTCCTCATCTAAAAAATTAACCAAATCTTCAACACATGTATCATTTGTAGTAATAGAAGCAACATCACTATTAGATTCATAAGAACTAGTGGCCTCAATAGGGGTAGGATTATAACATCATGACTAGGGTTGAAAATCTTTGTAAATACACGAGGATTTTTAGATGAAAAGTAGCAAGTAATGTGTGACTTACAATAGAATAATGATTTCTCCTAGGCATTTACAAAAATATTTTGAACACGAGTCATAGGAATACATTCATGCTTGGAGAAAGGAGGTTTGGGACTATGGTTTTGTAACAATTTTTGATAATCTAAGAAGAAAGTACAAGATAATGGTCCTAGGGAAGGTTAGGTTTTGATCAATAAATGGGTTCACCAAATTATTTAAATAAATTTAAATATTTTTCAAAGGACTAAGATTAAATGAATATAATAATAATAGTAAATATCTAGCATGAAAAGTACAAACAAGTGTGCGGATAGGAGATAAGAATGACTTATCTTATATCGGAAGATATGGATTGATTCGGCTAAACGCTTATTTCACTAAATCTGGACTTATTCCAGTCTGAGCAGCAAAAAAATATAGCCAATATTGGAATCCAAAACTACTTGTTTTGGATTCCAAAATGTTAAATATTAGAATTATCTAGACTCCAAAATCACACATATTGGATTCCAATATATCGCATATTGGAATCCAGAATCACATATTTGGAATCCAAAATCACATATATTGGAATCCAAAATCACATATATTGGAATTTACTACTCTCCAAAGTCCCATATATTGGAATCCAAAAATTCAAATATTGGAATCCATTATACGGGCTAGCATCCACTAGGCATTATCTATGCTTTGGACTAAATAGAACATGTATCTATTTTATACGGGCTAATAGCCACTAGGAATTATTTATGATTTGTTATGTACAGAACATGTTTTTGTTTTATAAGGGATAGTAGCTTCCAGCCATTATTTATGCTATGTTATATATAGAAAAAATTTATGTTTTAAATGGGCTAGTGGCCGCTAAGAATTATTTATGCTTTGTTATATACAGATCATGTTTTTGTTTTATACAGTCTAGCGAACGCTAGGCATTATTTATGCTTTGTTATAAACATAAAATGTTTATGTTTTATACAAGGTATCGACTACTAGGCATTATCAATGTTTTGTAATAAGGTTCTTATCAGTGTTTAAATGTCTTTAAGATTAAACTATGAATATTTGAATAATTAAAACACCTTGTGGCCTAGCGGTTGCTAGGATAATGAAATTCAAGAGATTTGAGACACTTTCAGGTTCATGCAGTATGATGTGATTGAACCTCAGTGTAACCCAGAGAATTACTAAAGATATTATGAAGAAATTAGAAGAGGGTGACAATTTAGAGTAGGAGAATGTAATTAACTGTAAAACCAATCTAGATATATTTGCGTATTCAATTATAGATATGAAATAAATTTAAATTTCTTTACTAAAGATAGAAATGTAGAAAAACATTTTAAGAATTGTTTGAATTTTATTGTAACACTATTCTCAAAGATCTGGGATCCCAAATTAACAAAATAAATCATAGTGAAGCTCCAAAAATAAGCTCCCTTGAATTCGGTTTTTGATCAAATATCATCCCAAACATCTTCTCTTGTCCTTTAATGGTTGCAACAAAGGCCACAACATGGTGTTAAATTTGACGCTTGTTTAGACATTTTTTATCGTTTTTATCCATAAAATAGTTACAAATATTTGAAATAACCATCACATATGACTTGCATATTTTAGATATGACCATCAATTTTTCTAGAGATTTATTTATATATTAATTATATTAAAAAATATTAAAAACAATTAAGTATATATAGTATAATTTTATATTTATTTTATGAACAGTGTAAAAAAATTATTTTACAATTTTTCAAGGGAAAGTTTTTCTGATAATTCACCACGAAGTTATTCAATCATATTTTCAGCTTATAATCAATGAAAATATAAATCCTCCCAACTTATATTTTGACAATCTTAGCATAATATAATAGAGTTACGCAATACATTCATAATAACATATGAATGTATATATTATTGAAAATGTTAAGCAGTACCATCATAACAACATTCTAAAAAGATAAATAGTTATTTAGCATTTTCTTGCTCCAAATATTTGATGCCCTCTACCACATTCAATCCCTGAGACACTATTTGTAATATTTTTGTACAAATTGGCCATCAACCATTTATATTTTGTACAATCTTTGTGTCTAATTTTCATCCCCACCATAAAATTTTCAAGAGGGTTTCCCTTTACACCTAATCTAATATATAGAGTGTTTTTAAAATTGTATGAAAAATCATTTCGACACCAAACCTTTTCTAGGTCTCTTATTGTTATTCCTTGACTATATTAGAATTTTCTTTTCCCCAGTGAGTCTTGGATTTAATAAATTTGATATTTTTATTAAATCCCGTTGATATCTTTTTAACATCAGTAGAAATGATGTTGTCGGACTAGAATCCCAGTTCACAGTATGGTGATAATAATTTTATAAATTCTGACAGGCCACCTTACAGGTTGACATTTTTCATATCAAACCTGAATGAAATCTTCCTATTGTATGTTTTTATCCCATATAATAGGTCCTCCATATCTAAAATAAGTAAATAACTCTTATCGCTACCTACAAGGAAGTAAACAAATTTTATTTTCATTAGTCACATATCAATTATAACCAATTGAAATAAACAACATTTTATCTTATGACTAACAGTTACTGATTGAGATTGTGGCTTAGATTACACAACATTTACACATTGCTAGATTTTTTGATGTAAAATATATTTCAAATAAACATTCATCAATTCATAATATATTTTTATTATTTAAAATGTGAGCATAATGTATTTGAAATAAACATTAATCAATTCATAATCAATTTCATGTTGTGGAAAATGAAAGCTTAAATGGATAAACATAGTGGTTTATGTGGTGATATGGTAAGTACAATATCAATTTTTCTCTATCTTATAATTAAAATTTAGTAGTCATTAGGCTACACTTATATTCGTCGAACCACCCTTTGGCAAAAAAATAGTCCTCAGCTATTGATGAGGATTTGTGACCGCTAGGCTATGCCATCATTGGCGAACTAAACTTATTTGGAAAACCTTTAATGAGGTTATCCAAGTGTTGTTTTACATACATATGAGTTGGATCAAGTGTATGTAGTTATATTTATGATGATGTTGAATCCAAAACAATGTTAATTCAATGTAAGTAGTCAGTATGTAGTAGTGAATCAATGAAACATTATAGATAGTATGCAATTGTAAATCAGTGAGATATTGATGAATGTAAGGTTTTTAGTCTAACCATTACTTGTATTGAATGTGGATGCATAGAGTCTGCTAAGATTTATAATATGAATTAAATTATTATCGTAGCTTATAAATGGATTTACTTAAACTTTTTCTCTTTTGTATTTCAAGCATATAAACTAATGTCTCATTAGTTATCCTTTCTTATAATTTTATGGGCCTTATAAATGATTTTGTTTTAAAATACACATGGATAACATACCAAGTTGTGAGTGTGTATTCATGTTGGATACCTATGCACCCTCCATGATTACTTTCTTTGGTTGTTGGTTTTCTACATAATCATTTATTATTTTGTAAGTTTGTGGGGTTTATTGACGGTTTTGTTTGGAAATTCACATGATTAACATACCTAGATTTAATGGCATATTTGTGGTCATTTTTCCTGCATCCTCCACATGTGTCATCTAAACTATAAAAAACATAAGTCTGTTAAAAATTTAAAACTATGCAAATTGAAGATAGATCTCATTAAACATATTTATAAAATGATTGAAGGTAAATCACCATGTTTAACTAGTTGTGTAGTGTCAAGATGAAAAGGTATTACATTAGTTTTTATAGCTTTGTGGTTGTTTGTATAAACAATAAATGTATAAGTAACATATATAGGTTAAAATACATCACACAAAATCACTTGTTGAAGTTGTCTTCGGTGACAAAATTTTCTTCATATGAGAATAATAATGTTTCAAAACATTTCTTGATTATGTGTCTCAAAGAATAAAAACAACATATAGTTTGGAATCCATTAATGCATGGAGTGTGGCACTGCCACCATAAATCACTAGTACTAGAAAAAAATTGAACAACATCAAGTAAACATCTCAACCCAAAACTTATACGATATTTCACAAGGAAAAGGATGGTTGTTTCCTTATAGGCCAATTTCTCTTACAGCTTACTAATTTTTGTGGCGCTTTCTTCATCTAATTCCTAGTGACATGTTCTCTATAATCATTGTAATTATCATAGTTGTTGTTAGAGTAGGTATCTACCTTAGCTCATGTTCACCTAGGTACTTTATTTACCTTTATTGTATTTATCCTCACTCGTTTATGTGTTTGGATATTTCTTGTTATTTATTTAGATATTAGGGGATATTATCTAGTTTTTAGGTATAGTTCTTTCTTTGATCCATGGTATTGACTAGTTATTTCCTTGATCCATGGGATTGTCTAGTTCTCTCCTAAATCCATAATAATATATGATATTGCTACTCATTTTTTTGCAAAGGTTTTGGTAAACTTATTATGGTGACTTAATTTTACCTTATTGATCATAGTGTTTGATTAGCATCTAAGTTCTTGTCTTGGTATGATCTGGTTATCATTCCTTTTAGTTTTTCACACCATATATTGTGTACATAAGACACAAACTTTTGAATATCCCATTGCTATCGTAGAGTCTATAACATCCATCCAGAATTGATACTCCATTGTCTTTAACATTTTCCATGTATCTTTTTACTATGTCTCTTAACATTTTTGAATAACCAATTGGTATTAGAACAATAATAATACAATCCAACACACTAGTTTTGATAACTATTAGAAGATCCATTATTACATCAAAAGAAATATCACTGGCCAAATTGTAAAAATTAGTGATCACACATTTAGCATTGAAAGGATTAGTTGAAGGAATTGTTGATAAAGTTGATGGAAGTTGGAATGGATATGCACATTTACAAGAAAAATTGTCTGTGTCTTCCATCCTTGCTGGTATATTTCCTTCCAGTGACATCACATAGTTGTCTAATATTGTTTGAGCCTTGATAAGAAGAACTTCTTCCACCTCATGATCTTTTTCAGTTTTTTCAATTTCCCCTATATGGGAATCAAATTTTCTTTTTCCATTTCTCTCTTCACCCAATAGTTAGAAAATTGGTGGTAGTGTGATTCATGCAATTTAAATTTTTCAATTACATTGGATTCACTGCAGTTGTCAATACAATATTATCTGGATGCTTATTTCTCAAATAATGTAGAACTTTTTCTCTCATTTTGTTTTCTCATTTTATTCTCAGTGAAAGAATAATCAAATGTCTCTGCTATTACACCAGCCTCAATAGACCCAATTGATTTAGTATTCATTTTCAACCCATGCAATTTTGATTTAGATGGGTTTATCTCCAATTTAGTCAAATATGTTTACCTCAACATAGTAAACAACTTGGCATGTTTTGGAGGTGAAAGAAAACCTTTTCTATGCAAGAAATGACAAACAAGAAGATGTTTTTTTGTTTCTATACAATTTTCTGAATACTGTAAATATACCATTGTGAATGTCTTCTACATTTGAACAACTAGTTTTGTCATAATCTATTAGCATCCCCAAATTCCAACCATATTTTGAATAAGAATATGGTCCACTATTTATTGAGGCATGTATTTCTCGTTTCCTGAACAAAGAAACATCCAACTCCATATCCAGAATAAGACACTTATTGTTTTCAAAGTCAAAGTGTTCCACCTAAACACGCAGTGTCCCCAAATCAATAACTTCTAATGATATAACAATACCAACTTCCTCGTGATTGTCATCTATAACAAAAAATAACCACAAGTCAACGTGGTAGTTTTCGGGAAATGGATTTCCACTAACCATTCCTTGTCTCTTTTCTTCCAACAAATACCGCCTGTAGTGAATGGAATTGTTTTGAATGGAGAACGAACAATGGAAGACATTTTACTTTTAATTAGAGTAAAATACATTAATAATTAGGTCAATTTCAAACATTAAAGTGTTTTTCTCGCATTGTTTGATAAGGAATTTAAATATTACTTTAGTGGCCACCAACCTCTAGAGTTCTTTACTATGTATCTGTCATCAGCTAATTTTGACTTCACAAAATTACAACATAAAAATTTCAAAAAAATATGAAGTGTCATTTCTCGTGATTTATCAACTTCATCGCAATTGTTTTATTCTCTCGATTGTTTTGGCCTTCGTTTCATCCATTTCAGGTAATAACTCCTTTTGCCATGTCACAAACTACGTTTAAATTAATTAATTAATATTTAATTAATTTCTCACCCTTTTTATTTAATGAAATTAATTTTATTAAATTTTGGGCATTTTTTACTATGTAAATATTAATTCAACATTCATTAAAAATTGATCGACAATTTTTTTCTCATTTTCGTGTGCAATTAAAATTATGTTTCCAATTGTTAGGAATGTCAAGGTGGCCTTCCACTCTGATTTTCCCTTTACTGGAAAATTTTCCATTTTTTCCCCACTTGTTGAAAATTCCCTTATTGATTATTAACCCAATTAGAAGTCAAAATGGCAAAATGTCTCCCATTTTCCCACATGGGGAAATGGATAGGAATTTCCACACCGCTTTTCCATTGTCATGGGAAAATTATTAAAAAAAATTCATATTCCCATGGCAGTTAATGCCCACTTCCCGGAGAAAGAGGAAATTGGTTATTTCAACGGAAAGAAATAAATGGTTACAGGAAAGCTTATTTAATCCTTGTAACTACTCTGTGAAACTCTGTTGGAAAAAATTGTGTGAAACTATTTCCAACTTCTTTTTTTTTCCCCTGTAGAATCACATTCTTCATGAACAAGGAAACCACGCATCTACAAGGAGGAGGTTACAAAGAGAAGTCTCTATTCACGCCAAATATCAAGATTCCACACATTTATTTTTTCAGATCCACGCATTTACCGAAGCAAAGAGCCACATTTCCACACAGGTTTTGAGCTCTCCAGGCCACGCATTGGTCAGAATTTTCCACGCATTTATCCAAAGAAATTTCAGGCAGTTGTTCACGTGGGAAAGGAGTTGAAACCATAGTCTAAGAATCAAACATGTTTAGACGTAGTCAAAGCAAGAAGACAATCCACGTGGGAAAGGAGCAAATAATAGTCCAAAACATGCATTCTTTAGCAGTCCTCACGCATTGATTGAATAGAAAATAGCCCACACACAACCCACGCTACCCAACAAAGAAAAACCAGGAGAATTCAATGCCAAGAAAGAGTAATTATTTTCTAAATTTTCAAGTAAAATAAATTATTTTCCATGCCAAAGTCTAATTCTTCATGCAGGAGGAGGAGGCTGCCCACGCCAAGCAAAAGAGGCCACACATTACAGCAATAAAATTCCACACATTGGGCAAAGTCTACACAGTCTAAAGAAAAACAAAAATCCACGCAAGGATATTGAAGCAGCTCCATTAGCCATTTAAAAATTCCATGCAAAAGCCAAGGGAGGAAAAAAAGAACACAAATAAAAAGAAAGTGCATTCATCAAGCAAAGCCATACGCAGCCAAAGAAGATTCATGCACTCGGTTTTGAAAAGCCATGTAAATGTAAGAAGAGGAAGATTGTGCATGAAGATAAATCACATGAATCACTTAAAAATATCAAACAAGATATATATCAGCACAAGAAAAATGAAATTAATGAAGAAAACAATAGATGCGGAATGAAGGCTGCCTGGGTTATATCTGCCAAAGTAATCAACTTTGGAGCTTGATATCTCGAAGCTGAATGATTTTCATAAACAACCAATCATTTCCCGTAATATTTCTCATGTTAATGTGTTTCTATACTCATTTTTAAATGCACAACACCTCATTTGGTATTTTTCACGAACCCAAATAAAACGCAGTTCATTTAAATTTCGTTGCGTGCACTATTTCAGCTTGTCAAAAGAAGGCCTACTTTGAGAATCCGTATTTTAGGATTGAATGATTGTCGAAAGGAATGGTTTGTTTCTTTGAATTATCCCATATTCATGTACTCATTTTCCAATTTTCAAATGCATAGTTCTTCATTTGATATTTTTCACAAAGCCTAATAAAACACAATTTGTTTAATTTCCCCGCACATGCTGTTTTCAGCTTGTTAAGGTGACTCACTTTGAGAGTTGATATTTTGAACTCAGATAATCGTAAAGGGAAAATGATTGTTTCTTTGAATTCTCCCCACATTCATATACTCCCTTTCCAAGTTGTAGATACCCAGGGTAATGTTTGTTATTTTTTCCAGGCTAAAACCAAATGGGATTTTTGTAGTTTTACACTTGCATTTTCCTAGCAGTTTCAAAAGAGTCAAATTTGACCTTTAATATTTGACTAAATAATTTGATTTGGGAAACATCCCTCTAACATATGGACTTATGGTATATTAATAGAGTCCATCATCTCGTGAGAGCTTCTTAGAACAAGATTTTCTATTTTTCCCAGGGTAGTTTCAAAGGCAATTTGTTCAATTTTGAAGTTTGGAAGTAATAGCTAGAAATCAAGATTTTGTCACGTCTTCACAATCATGTCATCTTCAAACAAATCGGTGTTATGGTATGAGTTCCAAAGTACATTCTACCCACCTCGGCACTCCATTCGATTATGAGAACATCATCGATACCAATTTAGGACATGTTGAAGTAAGTCGATTCCACGATAATGTATTAACCAAAGGCGAGTCAATATTTTCCGAATGCTTGTTCTGAAGCAATATCTCACATGTGAAAGCCTTCCTAGTGTCCATACAGAGTCCTAAATTTTTCATCACTTATATGGAGCATTACGACACCTGCACAATGTGGCGATTGAACTCCAATGGTTCCAAAGCAGATGACCTCGACTTATGATCTCTCGGTCTCATTTCGATAGTACCAATGGGTCACTATTGCCCCCTCGGAGAAGCATTTTAGCCATGAAGAGGCGTAAAATGGTGGGTTCGAGTATGGTGGTCCCAAAATGGGAAGTTAGAAGTTATACCTGATATGTCCATGTGTCGGAATGACGCCATCCAAAATTCCTGCTACCTGTAAAATGAAAAGAGAACTCAAGTGCAGATAGACAAAAAAGATTGAAAAATAAATACTAAAATATCATGAAATGAGGACATACCATTTGTGCGGGGATAAGAACTTACCTCCGTCGGCACTCCAAACCCGTAGAAAGGGGCATTCAAAACAAGTCAGGTTGTTATATATGTAAAAGTGGGCCCATTTTCCTATTCATTTGCGCATGTTGATTTGGTTGATTTTGAGCTCTGGGACCCACGGTGACGGTTTCTCATGAGAGTATAGTCAAAATGTCCGGGACGAGATCATGATCATGCCTCCATGAGCGGAACACCGACCCGCGAGATCATAGGTTAGTTTTTCTCAATTTTTGTTTTTATCCCCAAAATATTAAAATGTTGAAAACTTTGTCATGGGGGGATAATTTTTGAAAATGTTAGTTTTAATAGGTTCATCTAGGGGGCGCCACTTTGGGTAGGCTTTGTTTTGGTCAAAAATTGTCATTTTTCATGTTTTTAGGCCTTTTTAGGGCACATGACCCGTGTGGGTTTTCGGGACACGACCGCCGCCCTATTCAGGGTGGCGGTTACAAGACCACCACCTTTAAGGCAACGATTACGGAACAACCACCCTGCTCAGGGGCAGCGGTCCTTCACAGAATGCACAAACAACACCTTTTTGAAGTTAATTTTGCATTTTTAGCATTCTTATGTGTTTTCATGATTTTTCTAATGTCATTTGGATACTAACTTGTTCTGTTTTGTGTGTTTTTGGGTGTATACGGTGAGGAGGATTATATTCAATAGAGCCGAGAGAGAGAGTGTGATTGGCTCCCAGTAGTATTAGATGCCCTTTCTCAGGATGAGCAGGACACTCTTCAGAGGGCTGGTATACTGCGTATATCACGGGTTCCACATGTTGCACCATCCAGTCACATACTTTGTGACTTATTTTCATATTGGGATGCTGATCAAAACACTTTCTGATTACCAGGGGTCCGAGGTGAGTGGATCATTACTTTGGAGGACGTTTACTGTATCTTGGGGGTCCCGATCATCGAGAGACGACTTACTCTTGAGACAATAGGTTCACGGGCTTATATAGCACAGTGGGCCTCATACATGGGAGATGCAGTTATCTCCACTGGTTCAAAGAAGGGGGTGAGGGTCCGATCTATTCCTAGCTTTCCTATCCCCTTGATTTGTCAGGCCATTATGGGGATCCTTGCCTCGAGATTGATCGGGGACAAGGGAGGAGACACTCTACTCTATTGCTAGTACCCCATCATTACACAGATTGAGGGACATGGCCAGATTTACGCGTGGGGAGCTGACATACTCGGGACTACCTATCATGATCTGTATAGGGTGGTCCATTTACAGGGGCAGTCATTGAGCCATCTAACCTTGGTTATGAGCTGGGTCTATGAGCATTTCATCCCCTATGGTAGAGGTGGCAGATCCCGAGCCGTGAGGGCAGCTAGATGGACAGACATGTCGATGCTCAGAGCACCTCACCAGCCTAGTTGCTTCCTTGACCACTGATGACATGGAGGCCACACCGTATCAGGCCATGGTAGGGTTATGGGGTGAGGAGGCTCTTACTTTGATTTCTGCTCCACCACAGGGAACTTGTTGACAGGGTGGGGAGGGTGGAGATACATCCCTTCGGTCGAGTGCCTCAATAGTTTGGCCTGCCTTACGTGGGTATGCTTCCCCCGGTGGTGCCAGTATATAGATCAGTTCGAGAGGCCAGGGGAGGTCCTAGAGGTGGGGTTGGACAGTTGTTACTCCTAGAGTCCCCATTGCAGCTAGGTGAGTAGTACGAGCTTGAGGGAGAGCCGGTGCTCCTCAGGCACCCTTACTTCAGATTACCACCGGTCCCACTCACAGTAGTGATGACCCTATTGACATAGACTCGAGTCTAAGGAATTCATAGGGGAGAGATGGAGGAGGAGACCAAGGCTGAGGCTAGTCAGTCAAGTGGAGAGGAGGACAGTGATCCTGAGTGGCATGACACTCAGGAATATTTTACAGGTAGAGAGGGCGGAGCAGAGTGCAGAGAGGGTGACTCTGGTTTCAGAGGAGTCACTCTCTTAGGGCCTTGTGGAGAGGATGAGTCCATAGCGAGGATGTTATGTTGCCCCGGCCATAGGAGGAGCACACTAGTTAGCGGTGGCATCTGTGGCAGGTGCCGATCCTAGAGATCCATCTTAGAGGCCCAACAATCCGAGTGAGTTATCATTCTTCCTTCTTAACATTTGTTTCTAGTTGTGATTGCCTTAGTTGTTACCTCTCCTTTTGTTTACGTTTGTTTTATCTTTTGATCATTTCTAATTGGCTTTTCCTTTGCTTGTAGAGACTGTCGATGAGTGGTGAGACCTGATTCACCGGGTATGCACCGATACCCTGATGATTCCTATGGAGAAGACCCATGCAGAGCTATCTGTGGATGTAGGGGAGCCTTCAGTAGCTGGTAGGCACACCGACATCTTTTCCCCTGTCTGGCATGTGGCCAGGATGGTGTCTACCCTCCGTACCGAGCTGGCAGGGTATAGGACAGCAGAGCACCTGATGAGGAGTCATTCTCATGGTGAGACCACAGCTGCTCCTCAGGATCGTGAGCCCTCCATGCATTCAGAGTGCTGGCATAGCTAGAGTCCTAGATGTGGGTGTGCACCCTCAGAGGGATCTCATAGGGGTTGAGAAGCCACTTGGCTCTCTTGGACTATTTTCATGATGTATTTTGTATCTCCCGGGCTCTTTGAGCATTTTGACCATGCTTAGCGCATGATGGCATTGTATAGGAAACTTGTTTGTTTATATATATATATATATATATATATATATATATATATATATATATATACTTTCTTGGATCAGACGCTTGGTATTAATGTTCTTATGATTCGATTACGCATGTAAATTATAATGTTGTTTTTATATGCTTCTCAGAATGTATGCAATGGAGAACAAATGATACAAATGTTTACTTTCTTTTTGTATTTCGTGATGCTGATATATGATAATGTAGACACAATGTGACTTCAAACTCTAGCTTCTTATAAGCAATTTTCGGTACTTCATATTTGTTTTGACAAAATGTGATGATAAACCGGTATGATGAGTAGATAAACTTGCCCCACTCCTAACTCCATGCAACTAGTAAGATGCGAGGGCTCATCACCGAGAGCTAGAAAGGGCACAAGTTATGAAATGTGTTGAAATGATAGTGATGAGAGATAGACAAAGCTTTGGTGGAACCAAATTAGGATGCTATAATCCTACTGTACTCGAGTGACTCCATAGTTTGGGATGTAACTTACTTTATAGTTTATCTAGACTTAGATCCGTAGATGGCCTCATGGTAGACAAAATATGGGTTTCAGGGCTTTGAATTCTCTTGGAATTTTGGACATCTGATTCATTTGTTTTTGACTCAAAATTTCAAAGGTTTATTTGAATTTGATTGTTGACTGCCTTCAATGTTTATTTGTCAAGAGGACTCCCTACACCTTGCCCCATGCTACTAGTAAGAAGTGTGGGCTTATCACCATGGACAAGGTATAGGTGAGTAAGGGCATTCCCATCCTTTCCCAACCCTACGTCACCAGTAAGAGATGCAAGCTCATCACCAAAGGTTGGTGGGGCAAGGAAATGTGTAAAATTAAAATTTTCTGTTTGATCTATATTTGACTTGTTTATTTGAGCAAAATGTCAGTGTATTCTTATTTCCAAAGAGATATACATAGGGGATAGATGTGACACGATGAAGCTTCTAGAACAGACCATAGGCAAGGCACCTATCCTAGGAAGAAACCAAAGATGAGAACAAGCATGCAGATCTTGGTATGGTTACCATTAAGGCTTTGTCATATCTAGCTTTATTCGATGAAATGATTCCGAAACAGGTGATGACATTATAAAATGAAGAAGTATGATTAGAGTGTTTATGCCAATACCATCAGAAGTTTGTAATGAATTGCTTTGAGAATGAGTTCCTTGATCACAAAATTGTACAAAACAAGCGGACAAAATGAACCTAACTATATGAAGATGTAATGTAGATATATTTATATAAATAGTGTTGGCCACTTATGCGTAGAATCATTTAAGGTGTAGGGAATTGACTGTTTCACCAAATTCCTCACCCTCTAGTGTACATAAGAGATATGCACCATTTCCATAGTCTTTCGTGACTTGGTATGGGCCCAACCATTTGGGCCGGAACTTCCTTCCTTCACTGGTCTTTTTATTGATCCGGCTATCTAGCCTTAGAACTAGATCACCTTCATATATGTCTCGTTCATAGACCTTCTTGTTATACTGCCGGCACATCCGGTCAGCATAGACTCTATTCTCATTGTTCAACATCTAACCTGGCCTCATCTAGGCATTCTAGCTGGGAGAGACGTGCTTCTCTATAAGCGTCTTCATCCGAATCCTTGTAATGAGACACGCGAGAGCGGGTATTTCAACCTCAAGTGGGAGAATTACTTCTGCCCCAAATACCAACAAAAAAGGAGCTGCTCCTGTTGGTGTTCTTATTGAGGTTTGGTGGGCCCACAAGGCCGGATATAACTTCAAATGCCAATATCACTTGTTTTCTTTCACATTTTTAAGAAGAATAGCTTTTAATGTTTTGTTTGTCACTTCAGCCTGTCCATTGGCTTGAGGGTAATATAGGGAGGCTGTATGATGGCTTATTTTAAATTTATTTCACAATTCGTGAACTTCGTAATTCTTAAAAGAAGTCCCATTATCTCGAGATAATGATTTGTGGGACAACTGTATTCTTGCATACCCAAAATTGTAAGGTACTATCCTGCCGAATAGTGGTAGCAGATGTGTAACAAGTTCCCCAATGATGATACAGGTCTCCTCGCAAGGTGTTCGGGATCTGGAAAATCTCTCTGAGTGTGCGTTAACATCCCGCATGCCCCGCTTAGCCCCCGCATCCTTTTTTTTTCCTTTTTCCCCTCTTTTCTTGGCCTTTTTCTCTTCAGTGACGAAACCACCGCCCTGCATGGGTGGCGGTCTTGTGACCGCCGTCCCCGACTGGGCGGTGGTCCTATAACCGCCGCCCTACTTAGAGCGGCGTTCCTTTACGCATTTTCTAGAAAGCATTTTAGCACGAATCACGTAAAAATCAACATTTCACCAGCTTTCCTTGTCGACTTAGGCTTTCATTTATGTTTTTGGTCCCCTAGAATAGTGTTTGGCTGTTGTTTATAGTTTTAGAGTTCAGTTTGGTTTTGATCTTTGGGTGAATGAAAAGCTATAAATAAATGGTTTGTGCACAAACAAATGGTCTAGCCCCTCATTCACTTTTCATGCTATCACTTTTAGTAGTTCAGTCTTTTATTCTGTTTAGAAGCCATAGTGTTAATTCTTTACATGCTTAGTTAGCATTGTTCAGCTGTTGGTAAGCCACATATCTAGCTTATGCAAGCAGTGTTGTTGTTTCACCCAATCCATTGGAATAGAATAGCTTACGAATCCATTAAAGTTACGAGGTTTTTTCTCCTCAAACAGGATAGTTTCAGGTTCTGGACGCTTTATGTTACATGACTCGCAATAAATCCCGCTAGGAATTGCATAAGCCAAGCTCTGTACTCTTGCGCTATCCCTCTCCTACTCACATTATATTCAGTCTGCATTCTGAGCTACCTTTGTCCCAATATCTACTTCTATTGATGCTAGCATTACATGCTTTTCTGGATCCACGTGAACACAAAGGAACGAGAAGATCACACTGAGGGGACAAGATCACACACACCATCGGATTCGCCACTGTTCTGCGGAATCTAGGTTCTAGCTTTCAAAGTTCTAGTTAGAATCATATCAAATAGAATAGTTAATTGCTTCATTTCAGTAAATTCTATTCTCGATATTACCAGGGAAGCTGTGGGGATTGATAGTTTCTGAGAAACTATGATTCACTCCCCACTTCTGAGGTAGGATTGAGAATCTTGCAAATAGATTAGATGAGCTATTTTATTGTTTAGAATAGATCTACAAATTGCACAGACAAATAACTACACTTGGTTATTTTGTTTGTTTTAAGTTTTATCTTAGTTGTCAAATTCTAGATACGTTTAAATAGCTACTTTTCTTAAATTCTTAAAAATTTTCTCAGAAAAATAGAAGTTATATATGTTTTAGATTTATTCCACGTAGTTAAAATTTTCTTTGTTGCAATTAGATTTACATTTTGTTTTGTATGACAATCACGGGACCTAGGGAGCCCAGGGAATACGTATTTGAGCCAATCGTGCCTCAACCCAACCTCATCACAACAATAGTTGACATAGACCAGAACCTTAGAATACAAGTCTTCCAAACAACAACAGATTTACAACTGATCAACTCTCAGTTGAGAGGATTAAATATAGAAGACGACCAAGCACACATGTTTTGGTCAAATCAACCGAACTACAAATTACCCTAGGCAAAAATTCACATGACTGTAGAAGGGTTCGAAAGAGAACAAACCTTTGGTTGTGATCCTTTGGTCCCACAGCCAGATGCAGGAGACACTCTCACAGACATAGATACTAGTTTAAGGATCCAGGTTGCATGAACGCCTGTGAGGTACTCTGAGAAGATCACACAATTATTGATCCTAAATATAGAAGCTGAGAAAGCATATGATTATTGGATACTAGGGATTAGGACTTGATTTCATACATGACCATAGTAGGACCACAACAACCAAGAGTCTACGGTTGTGATCCACAAATCCCACAGCCTAACGAATCCATAAGTCAATCAGATATAGACACTGGCCTACGCACACTAATATTCCAGTCCACTCCACTTCCACCCATCATCATCGAACAATTATCCTTACTAGATATAGCGGCTAACAAAGCTAGAGAATTCTGGACTAGGCCAAAGAATCATCCGTAGAGTCGATTGTATTCACCATCCACCATATGACCTTATCTGGAGACATACACGAAACTATCCCAGGTCATTTTCCACGTATTCCACAACCCATAGATCGAATCACGCCAGAACTCGATATTGATTGGAGCCTTCGAGCAGTCATCCTTGTTGATCGATCTATCACACCAATCAAGGTTAGAAGGGCCTTCTTTTCCTTAGATTCACAAATTCCACTAGTGCATGTTGAAGACATTATATTTCCTAACTAGTATGTTTGTATCCCACGAATATTCCATCCCCATCGGCTGTCTCAAACGACCTCGGGAGGTCGGTGCACGGAAGAGTTTCCTATAGATCCCCATGCTTGCTTGTCACTTTTCTCGACCTACAAAATTGGTGAACCCAAAATGAACTAACAATGTTTCACCTTCTCTTTTAGAAGTTTCATCTTATCTCATCCACCTTTGCTCTTTCCCATTATTCTCCGGGTATTCATATACCCCCCAAATATGTCAGGATTCGATGCATATGGCAAACCCCTCTTGGGTCTTGAGGCGTACTACACCCAGCAAAATAGGCAATCATCACCCTCACTCTCAGTATGGGGGGACAACTACTCAACTAATCAGTTGTCAACAGAAACTCCAAGAGTTAGATATAATTTGTCTTTTCAAACTGGGAGTTAGATCAACCCCCTCAAAAACAACAAACAGAGCTTTCAGGCTCAAATAATATGATGTTCACCGGAGAATCTGGATCATCTCCTTAGATGCTACTTAGACCACAAATTAGTAGACAATCAGACTCATACCTGGTCTTAGATGATGAACAATCAATACGTTATCCTAGGAGTAAACAACGCTCTTAGGGTCTATACCCACCTATAGGAGGTTTACAAACGCAACCCGAGGTCTCTTTTCAAGAAAATACCTCTATACCATTGCATATAGGAAATACTCTCGAGAAACTTGGAAAGATAGCGATCAATTCATAGCAGGATATCACATGCCCATACAACACCAGGGTATACAACAAACGCCGCTAAGGCAAAGCACCGACTTCACCAAATGAAGTCATTTCAACGTTAGTAGAAAAAGTGAGAGGGTTAGAACTTGCTCAAGCAAGTCAAAATCCTCAATTCATGCAAGCAGGAAGTTCCAATCCTCCACACTATCCTAGCCAAGTAGATCTCCTTACAGGAGTAGGCACGTTAGGCATGCCTCCTCAGTATCCACAACAAACGCCAACTAGGCCCATCATCTCTAACACCATTCCTCCCGGTCTAGTATCAAACAATCCATTCCTAGACAATACCCCATCATACTTAAACATGTACTCCAAATCACCACAAGGAGATATGTTCTCCTCTCCCGACATGTTTTCAAACGCAGGGACTTCCCTATGCCCCTGCCAATGCATACGCTGCGCCGTATCAACAACCCATCCCACCACCACTCCCTCAGCAACCACCATCAATGGTCGAAACCTATGCGATAGGGACTTATTCAGAATATTTAAAAGAGCCCTTAGACTTCACCATACGAAGCATCAGCTTCCAAGATCCCTTCCCCATTTACCCAAGTACAAAGGTTAGGGAGATCCAAATGCGCATATCAAAGCTTACGCTACAGCCATATGCGAACTACTCCCTTGGGATGGGGTTTTTGCTAAAATATTCCCCAAAACCTTGGAAGGCATTGCTCTCGACTGGTATTATAGAATACCTGAGGCTTCCATCCATTCATTTAAAAAAATTGTATCATAGTTCATTAAGGCATTCGACATGAACAAGTCATTAAGAACATGAATCGGGAGTTCTTACACATCAAACAAGAACACAATGAATCATCACCCATTTCATTCAAAGGTGGCGTACGGTCCTTTATTCTCAAAGCAAGTGCTCCAAATATGGATCAGATGGAACTATGCTATTTATTCCTTCATTCTCTTAGCAGAGAGGTGAAGGAAGAAGTCCAGAAGTTCCCACTAAGAACTTACGATGAAGTACTTGAGAGCGCTCTTTGAATAGATCAAGCAACGATAGATAGTGGCCGTAAAACATATGGAGCAAATGGGAGGTTAATCACCCCCAATTAGAACACTACAAATTATCCCACTACCACAAACGTCAATCAAGGACCTAAAATCCTTAACAAAAATCGGAGTGTAACAACAGATGGAGTAACTCGACCGACCAAGAAGAAGGTAAATGTTGTCAATACTCCATCACAAACAAACAACCAATGAAACAACTTTACCCCGACAATCAATACAGTGGATTTTAACCATCCACGACAACAACAACAATAGTGAAATCCCATACAAGGGCCAAGCCAAAACTCATTTGGTTATCAAAACCAAATCCAGAAACAACAAATACAAAACTTTAATCCTAATAGGCAATAGTTTGATCAGAGTTTTAGGCCACAATATACACCAAACCAACAAACCAGGAATTACAATCCCAATTCATATTGTGGTTTCCACAAGATTCGAGGTCATGATACTAGAACATGTCGTGACTACAATAAATTCATGCAACATTTTCCAGAAGAACCAAGACAGTTCTTCACAGATTTGTTTTTGGCAGATCCCATGTCACCACCACCAAACACGCTTGCAGGGGCAGTTTCCCCTCAGAATGCTCCCCTCAAGATCTTTAATGATCCACTCCCAAATCATGATAATAACAGATTAAATCCAACTGGGACGAACAAGGGTGCAATGACGGGAAACAATGATCATGAAGCCTCGACTTCACTAAATCCATCAGTTGCGCCACAATTAGGAAATCAGCCGAGACCCAAGATAGTCAGCTTAGTAGAACTAGATGCTGAACTACCTATCGAAGCTATAACAAGAACATGAGAATATTTCTCTCAACCAAGCCCAAGTCATCTGCCAGAAACAGATAAGAGTCAACAAATAGTAGAAAAACCCGTGGGTGCCTATGATTTAATTAGCGACCTAACAAAGACCTTCTCACACATTTCATTTTTGGACTTACTAAAGAACTCTCCTACTCACAAAGCTGCTCTTTTAGAAGCATTAGGTTTAGGTCATCTAATTAACATCACTCCACCTCCTGAAACACAAGTAAACCACGTAGATTTTGATATCCACCCTCCGGGGCAGCCGGACAAGGATGTCGAATTCATATTTGAAATAAGTAAAATGCCTACAGATGCTGAGATCACACACCGAGGTGATCCAAACTTACACTTACAAGTATGGGTTTATAATAACTATGTAAAACGGGCAATGGTTGATGATGGGGCCGCAGTTAACATAGTCCCCTTCTCTTTCCTCCAAAAACTAGGATATGGGGAAACAAACTGTTCCACCACTCGAAATACATTGAGAGGCTATAATAGCCTTAAAGCCACTTTGGTAGGAACCATAATACTACCGGTCACCTTAGGAACCAAAACCATTTTGACTGAGTTTTATATTATAGATCGGGAAACTAATTATAATATGATCCTTGGCCGACCATGGATACACCAAATGAAGGCAATCCCTTCTACGTTATTCCAAGAAGTAAGATTCCTGCATCTAGGAAAGGTATTTGTAGCCAAAGGTGATCCAAAACCTTTCGATATACACCTAGCCAACTTAAAGAAAAGACCAGGTGTGCACTCAGAATTTGAACTTCCAACAAACCAACTTAATAAACCCACTGATGCAAAACCAGAGGAGAAGTTGGTACCTACAACAGATCTTGAAACTATCAGCATAGCCAAAACAACCCCAACCCCCAAAGATAAGGCTAAAGAAATGGTATCATTAGGGACTACTGCAAAAATCGTTGAGTTAATAGAACAAGATTTACCAATGTTCTTACCATTTGATTCAGTAGGCATAGGATATTCACTAGGTGTTGGTTCCCTTCCATCAGAGGATCTCTGCATGGTAGAAGTGGAGTGCGCAAACGCAGCAGATACCCCAACATCTATACTCCCAACTAAGTATTGGACTCTCCATTTTGATGGAGCTAAATGTCGTTATGGAGCGGGGGCAGGTATAATTCTTACTTCGCCCGAAGAGAAAGTCCTGCCATTTTCCTTTAAGCTAAATTTTCAATGCACAAACAATGGCGCTGAGTATGAAGCCCTCCTCCTTAGCCTCACCTTAGCCAAAAGAATTGGTGTTGATGACATCAGAGTCTTAGGAGACTCATAATTAGTGACAAACTAGGTTTCTGAAGTATACGAAACCAAAACCAAACACTTACAGACTTTACAAAGAATCCGTATTCGATTTAAGCAAGGCATTTAACTTCATATCCATTGAAGCAATCTCGTGAGAGAAAAATCTTCTCGCCGATTCAATAGCAACTTCAACATCGCGTTTTACTCCAAGCAATGAGTTAGAAGATACCCATTTCACGGTGTCCATTCGTGATGAACCATTGATAAAAACAATGACAAATCCCCTTTCAAGCGGAAGTGAATCTACCATCCTAGACCATGTTGATAGTGATATGGCCACTTTGGATTACTTAAACACCTATGCAGCACTACATCTCTCCTATCATATGCTAGATTTGTCCTTAATTCCACATTCGTCTTCCTATTTCAGAAATCCCATGATGGATCTCCCCTCACAAATGGAACCTAGCATATACGCAGTAGAAAATGGGGATGATTTGGATTTACCTCCAGCACCACCTGAGTTTGAAGAAGGTAATGCCTCTTTGATCTAAGAAACAATCGATGTCAACATCGAAACAGAAGATGAACCAAGGATTTTGAAACTAGGATCCTCATTAACCCCAGAAGAAGTAGAAATACACACTCGGATCCTCAAAGAACATCAGAAGGATTTTGCATTTAATTATAAGGAGATGACAGGAGTCACACCCCACATTGCAGTGCACAACCTCGTCACTAAATCAGATGCAAAGCCAGTTAAACAAAAATCAAGACCCATGAAACTCAAGGTAGCTCTCATGGTAAAGGAGGAGGTAATAAAAATCCTCCAGGTAGGATTCATCAAACCAGTCGACTACTCCCAATGGGTATCTAACATTGTTCCCATTCTCAAGAAGAATTGAAAGATACGCATCTGCATAGATTTCTCGAGACATCAACAAAGCATGTCCTAAGGACAACTTCCCGTTACCATCTATCGATGTCATTGTTGATGCAACAACTGGGTTTGAACTTTTGTCTCTCATGGATGGATTCTCGAGATATAATCAAATTAAAATATCTGAGCAAGATCAAGCTAAAACCATGTTATAAATCCTTGGGAAACTATTGCTATGCTGTTATGCCATTTGGCCTCAAGAACACTGGTGCTACGTACCAATGAGCTATGACATATATATTCCATGATTTAATTCATAAAATCATGGAATCCTACGTTGATGACTTGTTGGCTAAGGCCAAGAAGCGTTGTGACCATCCAGAAGTACTCTGCATCATTCTTTCACGCCTAATAGAATACGGAGTCACACTAAATCCAGAGAAATGCATCTTTGGCGTAACAGGAGGAAAGCTCCTAGGTTACATCATATCGTCACGAGGGATAGATGTTGATCCAACCAAAATTCGGGCTGTCCTCGAAATGGTCCCACCTTCGAATGAATCTGGAATCAGGTCATTTCTCGGAAAGCTGGGTGCAATACAAAGATTCATCCCAGACTTGAGCTTCACCATTCATCCAATCAACAATTTACTCAAGAAATACTATAGCATTGATTGGACCAAAGACTACAATGAAGCCTTTGATGCAGTTAAGCGTTTCTTGTTGTCACCACCTACGCTAATGCCACCTAAGCTAGATCACCCGTTAATTCTATATTCACGAGCTACCAATGTCTCATTAGCTTGTATGTTGGCCCAAGAGGATGATGACAAGAGAGAACGTGTGATTTATTTCATTAGTCGAATGTTACTTGACTATGAAACATGTTATACATAGGCAGAACGAGAATGCCTTGCCATAGTCTTTGCTACTAAATGCTTAAGACATTATATGCTGAATCAAGAAACGAGGGTCGTGGTAAAAACGGACTACTTACAAACTTTCCTCACACAAGGGTCATTGTCTAAAAAGGCTGGACGTTTTATAACCTTAATGGGAGAATTCAAATTAATGTTTGTAAATCAGAAGTCAGTTAAGGGACAAATCATTACAGATTGGTTAGCTGATAACCCATTAGATGGAGGTGATCTAGTATATTTAGATTTTCTAGATGAGTGCATATACTACATTGAAACCCAACCTTCTATCTCTGAGTGTCCCTATTACACTGATATCATTAATTATATCATGGACCATACATACCCAGAAGGAGCTACACCGCAACAAAGAAGGCGGTTACGTATTATCGTAGCCAAATACGTCATTATAGAGCAAGTGCTCTATCAAAAAGTGTTCGATGGAATGCTCCTAAGATGTGTCGACACAGAAGAATCCAAGAAGATTCTCCATGAATCCCACAGTGGAATATGTGGAGGCCACTTTTGTGGCCATGCCACCGCTCGAAAAATACATCAAATGGGCTATTTCTGGCCCACTCTAGAACACGATGCAGTAGAGTTTGTACGCAGGTGTCATAAGTGCCAAGAATTCTCCCATGAGATCCACATGCCGGCACAACCTCTGCAACCAATCGCTACTCCATGGCCCTTTTCTACATGGGGCCTAGATTTTATAGGGAAATTCTCTCCCTTGTCTATAGATGGCCATAATTTTATAATCACGGCCACTGAATATTTCACCAAGTGGGTAGAGGCTATGCCTCTTACTACTGTACTGGGTTCTGTAATCACCAAGTTCATTTTAAACCAAATCATTTACAGATATGGTATCCCATGAAATCATTATCTCCGATAATGGAACTTCTTTTATGAATGAAGAGGTTCGCGAACTATGCAATAAATTTAAGATAAGCCATCATACGGCTTCCTTGTATTACCCTCAAGCCAATGGATAGGCTGAAGTGACAAACAAGACACTGAAAGCCATTCTCCTTAAAACTGTGAAAGAAAACAAATGAGATTGGCATTTGAAGTTATATCCGGCCTTGTGGGCCCACCGAACCTCAATAAGAACACCAACGGGAGCAACTCCTTTCTCACTAGTGTTCGGGGTAGAGGCAGTTCTCCCACTTAAGGTTGAAATACCTAGTCTCCGCATTTCATTACAAGGGATTCTGGATGAAGACGCTTACAGAGAAGCACGTCTTTCTCAACTAGAAATCCTAGATGAAACTAGGTTAGATGCTAAACAGTGACATAGAATCTATGCTGACCGGATGTGCCGGCAGTACAACAAGAAGGTCTATGAATGCGACATATACGAAGGGGATCTAGTTCTAAGACTAGACAGCCGGATCGACAAGAAGACCGGTGAAGGAAGGAAATTCCAACCCAAATGGTTGGGCCCATATTGAGTCATGAAGGACTATGGAAATGGTGCATACCTCTTATGTACGCTAGAAGGTGAGGAATTTGGTGAAACAGTCAATTCCCTTCACCTCAAGCGGTTCTATGCATAAGCAGCTAGCACTACTTATATATATTTACATTACATCTTCATATAGATTAAGATCATTTTGTCCACCTGTTTCTTACATAAATGGTGATCAAGGAATCTATTCTCAAAGCAATTCATAGCAAACTCATGATGTTGTTGGCATAAACTCTTTAATCATACCTCTCCATTTTCATGATATCATCAAATTATCTCAGAATCTTTTATCAAATAAAGTCAGACATGACAAAGTCTTAACGGTAACCATACCAAGATCTGCAAGTTTATTCTCGCTTTGATTTCTTCTTAGGGCAGGTGTCTTGCCTATGGTCTGTTCTAGAAGCTTCATGGTGTCACATCTATCCCATATGTATATCTCTTTGGAAATAAACACATACTGACATTTTACTCAAATAAACAAGTCAAAAAGTGATTAAATAGAAAATTTTAATTTTACACATTTCCTTGCCCCACCAACCTTCGGTGATGAGCTTGCATCTCTTACTAGTGACGTAGGGTTGGGAAGGGATGGAAATGCCCTTACTCACCTATACCTTTCCCATGGTGATAAACCCACGCTTCTTACTAGTAGCGTGGGGCAAAGTGTAGGGGGTCCTCTTGACAAATAAATGCAAATGATCATACGCAAACAATTCAAACTTTGAAACTTTGAGTCAAAAACAAATGAATCAGATGTTCAAAATTCCAAGAGAGTTAAAATCCTAAAAACCCAGATTTTGTCTACTATGTGGCCATCTACGGATCTAAGTCTAGATAAACCACAAAGTAAGTTGCATTCTAAACTATGAAGTCACTCGGGTAGAGTAAGCTTGTAGCTTCCAATTTGGTTCCACTAAAGATTTTTCTGTCTTTCATCACTATCATTTCAGCTACACCTCATAACTTGTGCCCTTTCTAGCTCTCGGTGATGAGCCCTCACATCTTACTAGTTGCGTGGAGTTAGGAGTGGGGCAAGTTAATCTATTCATCATACTGGTTATATTCATCACTTTGCAAAACAAACATGAGATATCAAAAATTGCTTACGGAAGCTAAGATTCAAAATCACATTATATCTACATATATCAGCATCATGAAATACACAAAAGGAAACAAACATTTGCATCATTTGTTCTCCATTGCATACATTCTAAAAAGTATATAAACATACATCGTAGTATACATAGGGAAACTAGAAATAGAAAGGAAACCATGAGTGCCAAGATTTTGATCCAAAATGAATGCATATATATAAATGATCAACGTTTATATACAATGCCATCATGCACTAAGCATGGTCAAAATGCTCAAAGAGCCCGGGATATACAAAGAATATATAATACAAAATACACAAAAGCCAAGTGGCCTCTCAATCCCTACGCGACCCCTCCGAAGGTGCACGCCCACGCCTAGGACTCCGGCTACGCTGGCGCTCTGAATGTACGGAGGGCTCAGGATCCCGAGGAGTAGCCGCAGTCTCACCATGAGAACGGCTCCTCATAAGACGCTCAGCCATCCTGTACCCTGCTAGCTCGGTGCGAAGGGTCGATACCATCCTGGCCACATGCCAGACTAGAGCAAAGATGTCGGTATGCTTACCGGCTGTTGAAGGCTCCCCAGCATCTACAGACAACTCTGCACACATCCTATCCATGGGGATCATCGGGGAATCGGTGTATACCACCTGTGGATCAAATCCCGCCACTCATCAGCAGTCTTTGCAAAAAAGGATAAAACAAGTTAGAAACTAAGCACGAAATTAGGAATACAAGATTGCAACTAAGGACAGCCTACAAGCAAACATTAAAAGGAAGAAAGGGTAACTTACTCGAGATCACCAGGCCTCCAGGATGGGTCACTGGGGCCGGCACTGCCGCGGATGCTACCGCCGACCGAGGGCTTCTCCTATGGTAGGAGGAACATGTCGCCTGCAATGCAGACTCATCCTCTCCACCATGGCCCTAGGAGAGGGGCTCCTCTAAAACTAGAGTATCCCTCTCTACACTCTACTCATCCCTCTCTACCTGCATGATATCCTGAGTGTCATGCCACTCAGGATCACTATCATCGGTCTCCTCCTCTGTTCTTCCCTCTGTGAAATCCTCGGACTGAGTCAATATCAATAGGGTCATCGCTACTATGAGAAGGACCCGCACCAATCTAAAGCAAAGGTGCTCGTTATCCAAAATTCACCCCCCAGGGTAAATTTGATAACATGCATCAGGATGTCCAAATTCCAAGAAAAATGACTGATTCAGAGCAAAATCAGGTTTCTAGGGTCCCTTCAGGAATCTTTCTAAACTCCCCAGGCTGAAGAAGGAAGGAGCAAGCTTTGAGAAAGTGCGGAGAAGGTTGCAGAAAGCAAGTAGTTTGGGCCAGGAAAAATTGTGAAAATCGGCTAAGTCCTAGTCCAGCACAAGGTGGGACAAATGGGACAAAGGTACGCGAACCGCCCGAACCGGCCGAAATGAGTCCAGTCGGCCCACTAAGCATTTGGGACAAGTGGGACGAAAGTACGTGGTGGGCGCGAAATGCCGGTTTGACCGAGAGAGAAAATCGACTAACTGCTGAGGGGCAGTTCGGGACGCGCAGGACAAAGGGACCCGAACCGGCCGAACCGGCCGAAAAGAGTCAAGTCAGTCCGTAATCAAAGTGGGACAAGCGGGCCAGAAATACCCGAACCGGCCGAAATTGTCCCAAAAGGTCCAAAATCAAAATGGGACGTCCGAGACGAATGGACGCGAAGTACGCGGAAGACCCGGCAGGCCCGAGAACCATTGAGAAATTGCCATGTGTCATCAAGGAGAAGCCAAAAGGTCAAAAGGAAAGGTTTGAAGCGCTGGCCCGAGCTAATAGAAATTGGACATGTTTCCAATGGAGCATAGAAGTGTGGAGCTCGGGAAGGAGTTGGAAAGTTTGGCCAAATCTAAGCCAAAAGGGGTAAAAGTGAAGGAAGACCCGGCAGGTTCGTGAACCAACCAATGCATGCCACGTATCCCTAGTGGCGGAGCGTGGGAAAAAATGTGGAAAATATTCCAAGAGCACCAAAAGTCAAAACTCAAGAGACAGCCCACCGAAAAGTAGAGGAGAGAGAATTATTCAGCGAATCAGAGCATGCCACGTGGCGTCCAAGTGGCAGTGCGCGGGAAAATATTTCAAAATCCGTTTTCGCCTGTTCCGTGCCCTAAATCTTCAGATCGACATATCTTTCGATCCAGAGCTCGGATTTGCACGTTCTTGATATCAACGGAAAGCTGCTGAAATTCTCTACACGTTTCCAGGGTCAATCTTGCATTTTGGTGTAGTCTGGAGGGAGAAAATTGAGAAATGCCTCTGACACGAAATAACAAGCAGAGGTAATGCTTCAACAACCACTTTAATGCAGCAGACAACCCGCCGCTTCTGTTAGGAAAACCACCGCTTTGCCAGAACCCACCGCTTCTGCCATGATGGACGAATTAAATGCAACCTAGAGGTGGTTGGGGCAGATTTCGAATTCCTCTCTCTTTTCTCTCCCATTCTTCCTATAAATTGTAAGGAGGGGTTTCTTTCGTGTTGGACATTTTCTGCTTTGCACCCTCCCTTCTCTCCTGTTCATAAGAAGATTTGTGGAGTTTTCAAACCTCCCATATAGACTGTAACACCGTTTTTTGCCTTTTGGCCATTGCAATGTATTGAATCGATCCTTGAGCAATATATATGTGTCTGTGGTTGCTTCTAAACCCTCTTACATATTTATTACTGTCATTTTTGATCTTTCATTGCATTTTTGCTATCTGTGCATGGTGTTGTGTTATATCTACATGGTCTGTGTTTAATTTGGCAAAGCATATGTTCTTCATTCCTTGGTGCATCACCTCTATTAGCTTAGATTTATTTTATGCATCTTCTTACCTTGTCTCCTTGGCAGATTAGATTAGATTTTGAGAAAACCCTCTGCATATTTCGTGTGCACCTGAACAGAGGAATAGGAACCAGCCTTTCTCTGGAGATTCCTTTCTCACTCTTCAAGTCCCACACTTGGAGAAAGGATTCAATGTTATGCAATCACACTGGATATTAGTATGATCAACCTAGAAATCTGATCAACATCCAGGGGTGCTGTGATTTTGCACTAACAGTTTTGGCACGCCCGGTGGGACAGGAGGTCTCATTCTTTTTATTGCAGCAGGTTGATGTGCATCTGCTGCAATTTTCTTGCTGAAAAGAGCTATTATTTGCATATCTGGCGACTCCAAGGGGAAGAATCAACTAGTTTCAGCAGTCAGGCCTAAAAGCTTATGAGAAGAATCACAAGGTCAAGAGCTGGAGAAGAGGAAGTGTTGTTTGAATACCTGCAACTATCTCCAAGAAGAAGGCAAAGAGGAAGAAGGATTCAAAGGTCTCCATCTCCACCAAGCAGAACTCTCTCAACTCCTCCACCTGACAGGCCTTTCTTTCAATATACAAGGGTTTTAAGACCACTCAGAATGGCGCAACCAGTAAACCCCTATGTCAACTTCACAGGCAGCAGCCCACTTGCTCTCAATGCACAAAATCCAATCCCAGTTGCAGCATTGAAGAACATTCCATATTTTACTGGAGAAAATCAGACCACTCCTGGTGATCATGTCAAGGACATTGCTAATATTTGTGCAATCCATGAGATTAATGAGATGCAAGTAGCTGTCAAATTGCTGGCATCTTCATTCAAGGGGAAAGCATTACAATGGTTTAGGAGCCTTGGAGCTGGCTCTATCACAAACTGGAATCAGCTATGTATTGCACTTCATGATCAATTTGGAGAAAAGGGAGACAACTTGTCTCTTTTGGAGCAGCTGACAACCATCAAGAGAGCTCCCAATGAGTAGCTAACCGACTTCAACTTCAGATTTCAAAAATCTTGGGATAGAATTCTAGTGGCAATCGGACAACAATGAAAGGTGCTTTTCTATACTACCTTAAAGCTTTAAATTCTGATATTTCTATGTTGGTTCAATCTATGGGAGGCACAACTATCCCTGCTGCTTATAGTATTGCCATTAGAGCTGAAAATTGTCGATTCAAGCTAGTAAGCTAGCTCCTAGGCCTCCAATGCCATTATATCCAAGTTTAGAGAGCCCAAGTACTGGTCAAGCACCTGTCTTAACTCCTATTCCCACTCCTAGAAATCAAAGTTCAAACGGAGCTTCCACTTCATCTCCAAGTGCCCCAAATGAGCTTCAGGAGGTCATGAAGCAATTGCAAAATCTAGGCAATGAGCTGGTTACTCTAAAAAGACAGCAAGCTCAAGGTTTTAGACCTTCGTATCAGCCTCAAGCTCAACCTAATAGGCAGCCATATCAGCCTCAAAGGCCACCTAATCCAGCTGCAAATATGAATCAAACAAGGCCTCCTGCCAATAGACCATTCCAGCCCTATAATCCAAATGCCATATCTGCCTCTAAGGCATTAGTACCAGCACAAAACAACATTGCCCAGGAGTATGAATGGTGTTTTCCATGTAATGAACCCCATAATCAATCCATGTGCTATAATGGTGCTTTAACCCAAGCGTTAATGGTAACAAGTGCTGGTGTGGAGGGTGAGAGTAGTCAAGAAAACAGCCAACAACAAGAAATATTCCAACAGCAACCTGCCCCAAATGACACCACATTGGTAAATTGGCAAGCAGAGGATTTCTGTGGCATGAATCAGGTAGTTTCTCAAGGTGTTGCTGCCAACACAAGGTCAAAAAGGAGAAATTTGGGTGAAGAACAGCCGTTAGCCCCAGCCAATCCACAACCTTCCACAGCTCCACAAATGATTGGCAAGCAAAACCCAGTTTCAAATGCACAAGGGCAGCCAAGAACAGCCCCTAGGCCAACTCAAATGCCAGCTGTTGATGCCCACATTCAAGGAGAAAATGTGCAAATCAAGGGACAGCAGAGAGATCCTTCATCACCATTCAGTATCATTGATCAGATGAAGAAAACAAACGTCAATATATCTATGTGGGAATCCCTATCCATCCCAGGCCAAAGAGATCTGCTGCAAGCTGCTATGAAGGACTGGCCAACTTCGAATCAGCGGGTTCAGAGGCAAGACAAAGTGCTTACAAATGCTGCCCAGCCTGAAGGAAATCATGGAGCACAACAAGGTAGAATGCTGAAACCTCCCCCTTTCTATGTTTCGTTAATCATTGGAAATCAGCTAGTACATAATTGCATGATAGATTCCGGGGCAAGTAGCTCAGTAATGCCTAAACAGATAGCTGATCAGTTAGGGCTCCAGTATGAAATAACATCTAAGGGAGTAGTGCAACTGGATGGGACAGCAATAGCAATAGTTGGAGTGATTAGAAATTTGAGTCTTACCTTGCATGCATGTCCAAATGTTGTTGTCTTACAAGATATATCAGTCATAGACCTTCCACCACTCTTTGCCCTCTGTTTGTCAAGGGACTTTACTGCCAAGATTGGGGGATATTTGTCCGCTGATTGGTCACACATGCTGTTCAGAACGAGGTATGGAACTAAAGCTACAATTAGGTCGAACCTATTGCAGATTTCCACATTGAGCCCTATACTCCAAGTCATATTAATACCAATTGCTCAGCATTTGATCAAGAAGATCACCTTGGCACTGATGAAGCCGACACTAAGGTTGGAAGTATCCCAGATTTGACTCTTGATGAATGGGCAAGCAAGGTGCATGCTTTTGATCCTTATCAAGAAGTAGAAGAATCTGAGCTAGGGGTCTATTGTATACACGAAGAAAGTCAACCTATTCCTAGCATCACCAAGCCAAGCCACAAGGATGACAACGAGGTATGGCAACTGTTTTTTGATGGATCAAGGAGTAGACAAGGCGCAGGAGGTGGAGCCGTGCTTATTTCACCTCAAGGAGTAAAGTATTATTCAGCTTTTAGATTTCAATTTGCATGCTCCAATAACACTGCTGAATATGAAGCCTTGGTGCAAGGGATGCATTGGGCAATAAAGAGAAAAATAAATAACTTGCAAGTTTTGGGGACAGTGAGCTGATTGTAAATCAGGTCAAGGGACAACATGCCACCAAAAATGATCTACTCAGATGCTACAAGAATAGGGTGTGGGACCTCATGGAAGATTTTGAGGGTTTCGGCATCAAGGCCATTCCCAGGAAAGAGAATCAAGCTGCTGACAGGCTTGCAGCAGTAGGGGCAGCCTTTGACATTGTAGAAAACATTCAACAAGACAAGGTACAGCCAAACATCCACGTGATTGTGAGGCCTTCAGTGCCGGATAACGATGTCAATTGGCAAGTATTTGAGAATGACCAGCAAATCATCCACTTCTTGCAGGAAGAAGCTGAGTTCTCAGCTAAGAATCAAGAGAAGTTGGAACAGCAATATGGTGACCAGGTGATACAGCTGAGAACTGACAAGCTGCCCAAGGGACTTGTCACCTTGGAGTCAATTTTTAACCCCAATGATCAGTTTAGAAAGGAGAAAGCAAATATTCAGGTCAAGAGGGAAGATTCGGCATCCATCTTGGTAGAAGAGAACAAGCCACTGCAAATTGGAAAGATGACAACTGAACAGGAAAGGTATGAGTTCATACAGCTATGTCAAGAATTCCCTGATGTGTTTGCTTGGAGCTATGAAGACTTGAAAGGGTTCAATCCCAACTTAGCTCAGCATACAATCGAGTTGGATCCAAATACTAAGCCTGTCAGGCAGAAACAGAGACCAGTCAATCCACACATGGAGCCTCTCATGAGGAAGGAGCTGGACAAGCTGATTGAGTCAGCAATTATATTCCCTATCAAGCATTCAAGCTGGGTTGCGAACTTGGTTCCGGTCAGAAAGAAAAGTGGAGAGATCAGGCTATGTGTTGACTTCAGAGATTTGAATAGAGCCTCTCTCAAGGACCATTATCCACTCCCCTCCATGGAGCAAATATTGCAGGTCGTAGCTGGTTCAGAAAGGTTTTCACTACTTGATGGATACTCAGGCTTCAATCAAATTATGGTAAAGGAGGAAGACCAGTTCAAGACAGCCTTCACAACCAAATGGGGCACATATGCTTACAAGAAGATGCCATTTGGACTGTCGAACGCCGGAGCAACATTCCAGCGAGCCATGGATATGGCATTCAAAGGCTTGATCAACAAGATAGTGCTGATATACCTAGATGATATCACTGTCTTCTCAAAGAATCTTGCAGACCATCTCTTTCAACTCAGGAAAGTGTTTCAGAGGTGTAGAAAGTTTGGAGTGTCTTTGAATCCTAAGAAGTGCATCTTTCTTGCACATGAAGGGAAACTCCTTGGCCATATTGTCTCCAGGAAGGATTAGCAATTGATCCGAGAAGGGTTGAAGCCATAAGAGATCTACCATTGCCAAGTCACAAGAAAGCCCTTCAGAGTTTCCTGGGAAGGATAAACTTTGTTTGAAGATTTGTCCCAGATTTTGCAGCCCTTGTCAAACCCATTACCAAAATGTTAAGAAAAAGCATGGCTTTCAAATGGACGACAGAAGGCAAGGAGAATTTTGAAGCAATCAAAGAAGCCATCTCCCAGGCACCCACTCTCATCAACCCAGACTTTTCCAAGGATTTCATCCTCTATGCATTTGGAGGTGATGACACTATTTCTGCCATTCTGGTACAGCAGAACAAAGATAATGATGAGCAGCCGATTGCCTTCTTCAGCCAAAGCCTAAATGACTGCGAATTGAGGTACTCTTTTATTGAAAAACATGTGCTTGCAGTAATCAGGAGCTTGAAGAAATTCAAGCATTTAGTCTCAAACAACAAGGTCCAGTTGCTGGTCTCACATGCTGGGGTTAAGGACTTCCTCCTCAACAAGGATTTAAATGAGAAAAGGGCAGGTTGGATCACCCGTGTCATGGAGTATGACATTGAGATCAAGATCACCAAGCTGGTAAGAGGCAAAGGTTTGTGTGAGCAGCTCGCTTCCAAACAACTAAACAACCCAGAAGATAAAGAAGACGCTGTCCTGCTATTACAAGATGATCAAAAACAGGAAAATGATGATGTGTCCACTCCCTGTTGGACTCAGAATATGATACATTTCCTACAGACGGGTATGTGCCCTCTAGAAATGAGCAAAGCAAGAAGAAGACACTTCAGGTTGCAGGCTATTCCATATACCATCATTGATGGAGTTTTGTTCAAGAAGGACGTGAATGGAGTGCTGCTGAGATGCATTAACACAGGTCAGATTCAAAGGGTATTAAAGGAGTTTCATGATGGACCAGCTGGTGGCCATTTTGCACCAAGAGTGACAGCTCTGAAAATCATGAAGGCTGGTTATTATTGGCCTAAAATCTTTAGTGATTGCTATGCATGGATCAAGAAATGTAAGAATTGTGCATTCTTCACAGGAAAAGAGAGACTTGCAGCCCTCCCATTACATCCAATCTCAGTTGACCAGCCATTCATGCAATGGGGTTTGGACTTCATTGGAATCATCAATCCCAATTCGAGCCAAGGGCACAAATGGATTTTGTGACCACAGCTACTTCACCGGATGGACGAAGCGTGCACTCAAAGAGGCGAATGAGTCTAGCATCTTGGACTTTTACGAGGGGATAACTACCAGATTTGGTGTACCTGCTACAATAGTCTCTGATAATGCATTGGCATTCATTGGATCTAAAGTTACTGAGTGGGCTGTCAAGAACGGGATTTACCTGAGCACTTCATCAAACTATTACCCTCAAGGTAATGGCCAGGCCGAGTCTACAAACAAAAACTTGCTGAGGATCATTAGGAGGACTCTTGATGAGAATCAGAAGGCTTGGCATACCAAACTGAAATCAGCCTTATGGGCTGATAGGATAACTCCCAAAAGATCCACAGGTAACTCTCCATTTAGGCTTGTCTACGGAAGAGAGGCAGTCTTGCCCATGTCACTTGAGCTGCCAACGTTGGAACTCATGAAACAGCTGGAGTTGCTAGAGTTTGGGCCCATGGAGGTGAGATATGCAGAATTGATGGAGCTGCAAGAAATCAGAAATCAGGCATTCCAAGCAATGGAAAAGGATCAGGCTTTGATCAAGAAGACCTTTGATAGGAAGGCCAAAGATAGATCTTTTCAAGTAGGAGATCTAGTATTGAAATGGGATGTGGACAGAGCAAAACCAGGAAGGCATTCAAAATTTGATGCCATTTGGAGTGGCCCATACATGGTCACAAAGTGCAAGAACAACAATGCTTTCCAATTGGCCTCATTGGATGGTGAAGAACTGCAGATTCCAGTAAATGGAATCTATCTCAAGCGTTGCTTCTAGAGGGAGGTTCACTACATCTGTAAATACTAGATTAGATTTTCTTTCCTCCAAGTGCTTGTGCACATTGTTTTGCTGTAGATTAGTTTTGTTTTCCCTAAGTGCCTTGGCACAGCTTGCTGTCCATGGAGATGATGCATGTCTTTGCTAAAATCAGATCTCTTTCCATCTTCCTCCTCGCACATTCTGAGTCAGTTTGGATTCTAACAGAATATTTGATGACTCCATGCCCAATGGATGGCTTGAGCAATCGGCCTTTTCATCTAGCGGCGTGATGATTCCATTGAGTCACCAAATTGTTATCCAAAATTCACCCCCGGGGTAAATTTGATAACATGCATCGAGATATCCAAATTCCAAGAAAAATGGTGATTCGAGCAAAATCAGGTTTCTAGGGTCCCTTCAGAATCTTTCTAAACTCCCGTGCCAAAGAAGGAAGGAGCAAGCTTTGAGAAAGTGCGGAGAAGGTTGCAGAAAGCAAGTAGTTTGGGCCAGAAAAATTGTGAAAATCGGCTAAGTCCTAGTCCAGCACAAGGTGGGACAAATGGGACAAAGGTACGCGAACCGCCCGAACCAGCCGAAATGAGTCCAGTCGGCCCACTAAGCATTTGGGACAAGTGGGATGAAAGTACGCGGCGGGCGCGAAATTCCGGTTCGACCGAGAGAGAAAATCGACTAACTGCTGAGGGGCAGTTTGGGATGCACAGACAAAGGGACCCGAACCGGCCGAACCGGCCGAAAAGAGTCAAGTCAGTCCGAATCAAAGTGGGACAAGCGGGCTAGAAATACCCGAACCGGCCGAATCGGCCGAAATTGTCCCAAAAGGTCCAAAATCAAAATGGGACGTCCGGGACGAATGGACGCGAAGTACGCGGAAGACCCGGCAGGCCCGAGAACCATTGAGAAATTGCCACGTGTCATCAAGGAGAAGCCAAAAGGTCAAAAGGCAAGGTTTGAAGCGCTGGCCCGAGCCAATAGAAATTGGACACATGTCCAATGGAGCATAGAAGTGCGGAGCTCGGGAAGAGTTGGAAAGTTTGGCCAAATCTAAGCCAAAAGGGGTAAAAGTGAAGGAAGACCCGGCAGGTTCGTGAACCAACCAATGCATGCCACGTATCCCTAGTGGCGGAGCGTGGGAAAAAATGTGGAAAATATTCCAAGAGCACCAAAAGTCAAAACTCAAGAGACAGCCCGCCGAAAAGTAGAGGAGAGAGAATTATTCAGTGAATCAGAGCATGCCACGTGGCGTCCAAGTGGCAGTGCGCGGGAAAATATTTCAAAATCCGTTTTCGCCTGTTCCGTGCCCTAAATCTTCAGATCGACATATCTTTCGATCCAGAGCTCGGATTTGCACGTTCTTGATATCAACGGAAAGCTGCTGAAATTCTCTACACGTTTCCAGGGTCAATCTTGCATTTTGGTGTAGTCTGGAGGGAGAAAATTGAGAAATGCCTCTGGCACGAAATAACAAGCAGAGGTAATGCTTCAACAACCACTTTAATGCAGCAAAATAGGAGGGGTTTCTTTCTATGTTGGAAATTTTTATTTCTGCTTTGCACCCTCCCTTCTCTCCTGTTCATAAGAAGATTTGTGGAGTTTTCAAACCTCCCATATAGACTGTAACACCGTTTTTTGCCTTTTGGCCATTGCAATGTATTGAATCGATCCTTGAGCAATATATATGTGTCTGTGGTTGCTTCTAAACCCTCTTACATATTTATTACTGTCATTTTTGATCTTTCATTGCATTTTTGCTATCTGTGCATGGTGTTGTGTTATATCTACATGGTCTGTGTTTAATTTGGCAAAGCATATGTTCTTCATTCCTCGGTGCATCACCTCTATTAGCTTAGATTTATTTTATGCATCTTCTTACCTTGTCTCCTTGGCAGATTAGATTAGATTTTGAGAAAACCCTCTGCATATTTCGTGTGCACCTGAACAGAGGAATAGGAACCAGCCTTTCTCTGGAGATTCCTTTCTCACTCTTCAAGTCCCACACTTGGAGAAAGGATTCAATGTTATGCAATCACACTGGATATTAGTATGATCAACCTAGAAATCTGATCAACATCCATGGATCTTTGTGATTTCACACTAACAGTGCCCGAGGCGCACCGGCTCTCCCTCTAGCACGAACTATCCTCCTGGCTGCAATGGGAATGCCAAGAGTGACCACTATCCAACCTCGGCCTCTAGGCCCCCCTTTGGCCTCGCAAACTGATCTGTAGGGCACCACTGGGGAAGCATACCCATATATGGTAGGCCAAACTGCTGAGGAACCTGACCAAAGGGGTGCGCCTCCACTCGTCCCACTCTATCAATGAGCTACCCTGTGGTGGAGTAGGAGATCAAAGTAAGAGTCTCCTCGCCCCATATGCCTGCCATGGTCTGATACAGTGTCACCTCCATGTCGGCAGTAGTCAGGGAGGAAACTGGTTCATGAGGTGCTCTAAGCACCGACATGTCTGTCCATCTCGCTGCCCTAAAAGCTCCAGGATATATCACCTCCACACCCCTACCATAGGGGATGAAATGCTCATAAACCCAACTCATGACTAGAGTCGGTGGCTCAATGAATGCCCCTGTAAACGGACCACCCTGTATAGATCGTGGTAGGTGGTCCCAAGAATGTCTGCTCCCTAAGCGTATATCCGACCGTGCCCCTCTATCTGTGTAATAATGGGGGCCCAGCAGTATAACAATGTGTCCCCTCCCTTGTCCCCGATCAATCTCGAGGAAAGGATCCCCATGATGGCTCACAAAATATGGGGATGGCAAATAAGGAATGGATCGAACTCTCACCCCCTTCTTGAACCCCGTGGAGATGGCTGCATCTCCCATATAAGTTTCCCACTGTGCAATCTGTGCTGTGAGCCTGTTGTCTCCAAAGTGAGTCACCTCCCGATGATCGGGACCCCCAGAATGTGGTAGACGTCCTCCAATGTAATGGTCCACTCGCCATTGCAGAGACCCTATCAATCGGAAGGTGTTCCGATCTGCATCCCAGTAAGAGAAACAAGTCACAAAGGATGTGACTAGATGGTGTAACATGGGGCACGCGTGATATACGCAATATGCCAATCCTCTGAAGTGTGTCCTCCTCATTCTATGAGAGGGCATCTAATACCCATGGGAGACAATCACACTCCCTCTCTCTACTCCATCGGATGTACTCCTCTCTAGCCTGCATAGACCCAAAAACACACAAAACAAAGTAAGTTAGCATCTAGGCAACACTGAGAAAGTCATAAAAACACGTAGAAATGCTAAAAATATAAACATAATCTCAAAAACAGGTTCCTTTTGCATTCTGTGCAAAACCGCCACCCTGAGCAGGGAGGCGGTTTTGTAACCACCACTTTAAAGGTGGAGGTCGTGTAACCGCTGCCTTAAAGGCGGCGGTTGTGTAACCGCCGCCTTGAATAGGGCGGCGGTCATGGTCCGAAAACCCACGTGGGTTTTTAACCTAAAAAGGCCTAAAAAGTGCAAAAAACGGCCATTTAACCTAAAAATAGAACCTACCCAATAGGTGCCCCCCCTAGGTGGACCTGATAACACTAGCATTTTCAAAAATACCTCCCCATTGCAAAGAATTTAGCATTTCAAATTTAAGGGGGTAAAAACAATAAACTGAAGAAAACTAACCTGTGATCGCTGAGGTCGATGTTCCGCACATGGAGGCATGATCACTATCTCGCTGCGAACGTTTTGACTCTACTCACACAAGAAACCGTCACCGTGGGTCCCAGAGCTCAAAATCAATCAAATCAACTCGCATAAATGAATAGGAAAATGGGCCCACTTTCATATATATAGCACTCTGTTTTGTTTTAAAATGACTTTTTCACAGGTTTGGAGCGCTGATGGAGGTAAGTTCCTATCCCCACACAAATGGTACGTTCTCATTCCCTGTTATTCTTAGTGTTTATTTTTCGAACTATTGTATCTATTTGCACTTGAGTTCTCTTTTCATTTTGCAGGTAGTGGGAATTTTGGATGGCGTCATTTCAACACATGGATGTGTCAGGTATAACTTCTAACTTCCCATTTCGAGACTGCCATACTTAGACCCACCGTTTTACGCCTCTTCATGGCTAAAACACTTCTTCGATGGGACAATATGTACGTACCCAAAATTTTAAGGTACTTGTACTACCTAATGAAGGTAACAAGTGCCCCGGTGATGATACAGTCACCTCGCAAGGTGTTCGGGATCCGTAAGCTCTCCGAGTGTGCGTTAACATCCCGCATGCCCCACTTAGCCCCTGCATCCTTTTTTTTCCTTTTTCCCCTATTTTCTTGGCCTTTTTCTCTTCAGTGATGAAACCACCGCCCTGTATGGGCGGTGGTCTTGTGATCGCCGCCCTGATTAGGGTGGCAGTCCTGTAACCGCCACCCCGCTCGCAGGCGGTGGTCCTTTACGCATTTTCCAGAAAGTGTTTTAACGCGACTCACGTAAAAATCAACATTTCACCAGCTTTCCTTGCCGACTTAGGCTTGCATTTATGTTTTTGGTCCCTGGAATAGTGTTTGGGTTGTTGTTTATAGTTTGAGTTCGATTTGGTTTTGATCTTTGGGTGAATGAAAATCTATAAATAAATGGTTTGTGCACAAACAAATGGTCTGGCCCCTCATTCACTTTTCATGCTCTCACTTTCAGTAGTTCAGTCTTTTATTCTGTTTAGAAGCCATAGTTTTAATTCTTTGCATGCTTAGTTAGCACTGTTCAGCTGTTGGTAAGCCACATATCCAGCTTGTGCAAGCAGTGTTGTTGTTTCACCCAATCCATTGGAATAGAATAGCTTAGGAAGCCATTAAAGTTGCAGGTTTTTCTCCTCAAACAGGATAGTTTTAGGTTCTGGACGCTTTATGTTACATGACTCGCAATAAATCCCGCTAGGAATTGCATAAGCCAAGCTCTGTACTCTTGCGCTATCCCTCTCCTACTCGCATTATATTCAGTTTGCATTCTGAGCTGCCTTTGTCCCAATATCTACTTCTGTTGATGCTAGCATTACATGCTTTTCTGGATTCATGTGAACAGAAAGGAACAAGAAGATCACATTGAGGGGACAAGATCACACACACCATCAGATTCACCACTGTTCTACAGAATCCAGGTTCTAGCTTTCAAAGTTCTAGTTAGAATCATATCAAATAGAATAGTTAATTGCTTCATTTTAGTAAATTCTATTCTCGATATTACCAGGGAAGCTGTGGGAATTGATAGTTTCTAAGAAACTATGATTCACTCCCCACTTCTTAGGTAGGATCAAGAATCTTGCAAATAGATTAGATGAGTTATTTTATTGTTTAGAATAGATCTACAAATTGCACAGACAAATAACTACACTCGGTTATTTTGTTTGTTCTAAGTTTTATCTTAGTTTTCAAATTCTAGATACGTTTAAATAGCTACTTTTCTTAAATTCTTAAAAAAATTCTCGAGAAAAATAGAAGTTATATATGTTTTAGATTTATTCCACGTAGTTAAAATTTGCTTTGTTGCAGTTAGATTTACATTTTGTTTTTTATGACAATCACGGGACCTAGGGAGCCCAGGGAATATGTATTTGAGCCAATCATGCCTCAACCCAACCTCATCATAGCAATAGTTGACATAGACCAAAACCTTAGAATACAAGTCTTCTAAACAACAGATTTACAACTGATCAACTCTCAGTTGAGAGGATTAAATATAGAAGATGACCAAGCACACACGTTTTGGGCAAATCAACCGAACTACATATTACCCTAGGCAAACATTCACATGACTGTGTAGAAGCGTTCGAAAGAGAACAAACCTTTGGTTGTTATCCTTTGTCCCATAGCCAGATGCAGGAGACACTCTCACAGACATAGATACTAGTTTAAGGATCCAGGTTGCACGAATGCTTGTGAGGTACTCTGAGAAGATTTCACAGTTATTGATCCTAAATATAGAAGCTGAGAAAGCATATGATTATTGGATACTAGGGATTAGGACTTGATTTCGTACATGACCATAGCAGGACCACAACAACCAAGAGTCTACGGTTGTGATCCACAAATCCCACAGCCTAACAAATCCATAAGTCAATCAGACATAAACAACAGACCTACGCACACTAATATTCCAGTCCACTCCACTTCCACCCATCATCATCAAACAATTATCCTTACTAGATATAGCGGCTAACAAAGCTAGAGAATTCTGGACTAGGCTAGAGAATCATCCGTAGAGTCGATTGTATTCACCATCCACCATATGACCTTATCTAGAGACATACACGAAACTATCCCAGGTCATTTTCCACGTATTCCACAACCCATAGATCGAATCATGCCAGAACTCGATATTGATTGGAGCCTTCGAGCAGTCATCCTTGCTGATCGATCTATCACACCAGTCTAGGTTAGAAGGGCCTTCTTTGCCTTAGATTCACAAATTCCACTAGTGCGTGTCAAAGACATTAGATTTCCTAACTAGTCTATCTGCATCCCACGAATATTCCATCCCCACCGGCTATCTCGGCACGACCTCGGGAGGTCGGGTACGTGGAAGAGTTACCTGTAGATTCCCACACTCGCTTGTCACTTTTCCGGCGTACGGACACCGTACCTGCAAATGATTTGGTTCAAAATGAACTTGGCGATTACAGAACCTGGTACAGTAGTAAGAGGCATAGCCTCTACCCATTTGGTAAAATACTCGGTGGCCGTGATTATAAAGTTATGGCCATCTGTAGACGAGGGAGAGAATTTCCCTATCAAATCTAGGCCCCACATAGAAAAGGGCCATGGAGTAGCGATTGGTTGTAGAGCTTGTGCTGGCATGTGAATCTCGTGGGAGAATTCTTGGCACTTACGACACCTTCGTACAAACTCTACTGTGTCGTGTTCTAGAGTGGGCCAGAAATAGCCCATCCGATGTATTTTGCGAGTAGTGGCATGACCACCGAAGTGGCCTCCACATATTCCACTATGAGATTCATGGAGAATCTTCTTGGATATTTCGTGTCGACACATCTTAGAAGCATTCCATCGAATGCTTTACGATAGAGCACCTGCTCTATAATGACGTATTTAGCTATGATAATGTGTAACCACCTTCTTCATTATGGTGTAGCACCTTCTGGATACGTATGGTCCATGATATAATTAATAATATCAGTATACCAAGGACACTCAGAGATAGGAGGTCTGGTTTCGATGTAGTATATGCATTCATCGGGAAAGTCCAGATCTACTAGATCACCCCCATCTAGTGGGTTATCAGCTAACCAATCCATAATGATTTGTCCTTTAATGGACTTCTGATTTACAAATGTTAATTTGAATTCCCCCATTAAGGTTATAAAGCGTCCAACCTTTTTAGACAAGGACCCTTGTGTGAGGAAAGTTTGTAAATGGTCTATTTTTACAATGACCCTTGTTTCTTGATTTAGCATGTAATGCCTTAAGCGTTTGGTTGCGAAGATTATGGCAAGGCATTCTCATTCTGCTTGCATATAATGTGTTTCATAGTTGAGAAATGTTCGGCTAATAAAATAGATCACACGTTCTCATTTGTCATCATCTTCTTGGGCTAGCATGCAGGCTAGCGAGACATTGGTAGCTCATGAGTATAAGATTAAAGGGTGGTCTAGCTTAGGTGGCATTAGCGTGGGTGGTGACAACAGGAAATGCTTAACTACGTCAAAAGCTTCGTTGCAGTCTTTGGTCCAATCAATACTATAATCTTTCTTGAGTAGATTGTTGATTGGATGAATGGAAAAACTTAAGTCCGGGATGAATCTCTGGATTGCACCGAGTTTTCCAAGAAATGACCTGATTCCAGATTCATCCGAAGGTGGGATCATTTCGAGAATAGCCCAGATTTTGGCTGGGTCTACATCGATCCCTCATGACGATATAATGTAACCTAGGAGCTTCCCTCCTGTCACACCAAAGACACATTTTTCTAGATTTAGCGTGACTCCGTATTCTATTAGACGTGAAAGAATGACGCGAGTACTTCCGGGTGATCACAACATCTCCTGGCTTTGGCCAACAAGTCATCTACGTAGGTTTCTACAATTTTATGAATAAGATCATGAAATATATACATCATAGCCTCTTTGGTATGTAGTGCCGGCGTTTCGAGACCAAATGGCATAACAAAGATAGCAATAGGTTCCCCAAGGAGTTATAAACATGGTTTTAGCTTGGTCTTGTTCGATATTCTGATCTCGATTGTATCCCGAGAATCCATCCATGAGAGACAAAATCTCAAATCCAGGTTGTTGTGTCAACAATGACGTCTATGGATGGTAATGGGAAGTCGTCCTTAGGACACGCTTTGTTAATGTCTCAGAAGTCTATGCAGATGCGTATCTTCCCATTATTTTTTAGAACGGGAATGATATTAGATACCCATTGAGAGTAATCAACTAGTTTGATGAATCCTACTTGGAGGAGTTTCATTACTTCTTCTTTCACCATGAGAGCTACCTTGGGTTTCATTGGTCTCGATTTTTGTTTAATCGGCTTTGCATCTGATTTAGTGATGAGGTTATGTACCGCAATGTGTGGTGCAACCCCTGTCATTTCTTTATAATTAAATGTAAAAGCCTTCTGATGTTCCTTGAGGATTTGAGTGTGTATTTCTACTTCTGATGGAGTTAACAAGGATCCTAATTTCAATATCCTTGGTTCATCCTTCGTTCTGATGTTAATATCAATTGTTTCTTTGATTAAAGAAGTGTTACCTTCTTCAAACTCAGGTGGGGCTAGAGGTAATTCCAGATCATCTCCATTCTCTACCATGTATATGTTGAGCTCCTTTTGTGGGGGAAGCTCTATCATGGGATTTCCAAAGTAAGAAGACGAATGTGGGATTAAGGAAAAATCTATCACGTGATGGGTGAGATGTAATGCTGCATAGGCGTTTAAGTAATCCAGAGTGGCTCTATCACTATCAATGTGATCTAGGATAGTAGATTTGTTCTCATCTCTATTTGTTAAAAGAGGGTTTGACATTTTTTTCACCAATGGTTCAGTACGAAGGGATACTATGAAATGAGCATCTTCCAACTCACTGTTTGGGGTGAAGCATGACGCCGAGGTTGCTATAGAATTGGTGAGAAGATTTTGTTCTCATGGGATTGCTTCAATTGATATGAAGTCAAACTCTTTGCTCAAATCCAATACAGCTATTTTGTAGAGCTGTAAGTGCTCAGCTCTAGTTTCATATACCTCAGAGACTTGGTTTGCTACCAATTGTGAGTCTCCTAATACTCTGATGTTATTAACACCGATCCTCTTAGCTAAGATGAGACCAAGGAGGAGGGCTTCGTACTCAGCGTCATTGTTTGTACATTCAAAATTTAGTTTAAAGGTGAATGGTAGGATTTTTCCCTTGGGAGAAGTAAAGATTACACCTACCCCAGCTCCATAACGACATCTAGCTCCATCGAAATGGAGAGTCTAGTATTTAGCTGGGAATATAGACATTGGGATATTTGTTGTGTTAACATCTTCTACTTCTACCATGTAGAGATCCTCTGCTGGAAGAGAACCAACACCTAGGGTATATCCCATGCCTACAGAATCAAATGGTAGGAACATCGGTAGATCTTGTTCTAATAACTCAACAATCTTTGCAGTAGTTCCTAACGATATTGTTTCTACAATGTTATCCTCATCTTTGAGGACTGGGATAGTCTTGATTAGGCTCATAGTCTCAAGATCTGTTATAGGTACCAACTTCTCCTCTAGTTTTGCATCGGTGGGTTTATTAAGTTGGTTTGTTGGGAGTTCAAACTCTGAGTGAATGCATGGTCTTTTCTTTAAGTCAGCTAGGTGTGTATCGAATGGTTTTGGATCCCCCTTGGCTACGAACACTTTTCCTAAATGTAAGAATATTATTCTTGAAATAATATAGAGGGGATTTCCTTCATAAAGTGTATCCATGGTCGCCAAGGATCATATTATAGTTGGTTTCTGATCTATAATGTAAAACTCAGTCAGATTGTTTTGGGTCCTAAGGTGATTGGTAGTATTATAGCTCTAATCGACGTGGCTTTAAGGCTATCATAGACTCTTAATGTATTTTGAGTCAAGGAATAATTTTTTTCTCCATACCCTAGCTTTTGAAGGAAAGAGAAGGGGACTATGTTAACTACTACCCCATTGTCAACCATTGCACGTTTAACGTAATTGTTATAAACCCAGACTTGTAAATATAAGGTTGGATCACCTCTGCGTGCAATCTCAGCGTCTGTTGGCATTTTGTTTATTTCGAATATAAACTCGATATCCCTATCCGACTGTCCCAGAGGGTGAATATCAAAGTCTATATGGTTTACCTGTGTTTCGGGAGGTGGAGTGATGTTAATTAAATGACCTAAACCTAATGCCTCTAAAAGAGAAGCCCTGTGGGCAGGAGAGTTCTTCAGTAAGTCCAAAAAAGAAATGTGTGAGAAGGTTTTTGTTAGATCATTAATTAAATCATAGGCACCTACGGGTTTTACTAACATTTGTTGGATGTTATCTATCTCCGGTAGGTAACTTGGACTTGGCTGAGAGGAATACTCTCGTGTCCTTGTTACAGCTTCCACGGGTAGTTCGGCATCTAATTCCACTAAACCGACTATCTTGGGTCGCGGCTGACTTCCTAATTGTGGTGCAACTAATGGATTTAGTGAAGTCGAGGCTTCATGATCATTGTTTCCTGTTATTATGCCCTTATTTGTCCCATTTGGATTTAACTTGTTGTTATTGTGATTTGGGAGTGGATCATTAAAGATTTTGAGGGGTGCATTTTGAGGGGAAACTACCCCCGTGAAAGTATTTGGTGCCGGTGATGCAGGATCGGCCAAGAACATATCTATGAAAATTTGTCTTTGTTCCTCTGCAAACATTGCATGAATTTATTGTAGTCACGACACGTTCTAGTGTCATGGCCTCAAATTTTATGAAAACCACAATAAAAGTTAGCATTGTAATTCCTAGTTTGTTGGTTTGGTGCATATTGTGGCCTAAAACTTTGATCAAACCATTGCATATTAGGATTACAGTTTTGCATTTTTTGTTTTTGGTTTTGGTTCTGGTTTTGATATCCAGTTGAGTTTTGGCTCGGACCCTTTGTAAGGTTTTTCCATTATTGTTGTTGTTGTTGTTGTTGTGGATGATTAAAATCCACTGCATTGATTGTTGGGGTAAAGTTGTTGTTTCGTTGGTTGTTCATTAGTGGTGGAGTATTCACAACATTTACCCTTTTGGCCTGATCAGTTACTCCATCTGTTGTCACTCCACGATTTTTATTAAGGACTTTAGGTCCTTGATTGACATTTGTGGTAGTGGGGTAAGTCGTAACATTTTGGTTGGAGGTGATTAACCTCCCATTTGTTCCATATGTCTTGCGACCGCTATCTATTGCAGCTTGATCTATTCGGAGAGCACTCTCAAGTACTTCATCGTAAGTCCTTAGTGGGAACTTTTGGACTTCTTCCTTCACCTCTCTGCTGAGGGAATGAAGGAATAAATCGCATAGTTCCATCTGATCCATATTTGGAGCACTTGCCAAAGAATAGAGGACTGTACGCCATCTTTGAATGAAATGAGCAACATATTCATTGTGTTCCTGCTTAATGTGCAAGAATTCCCTGATTCCTGTTCTCAACAGTTTGTTCATATCAAATGCCTTGATGAACTCAGAAACGAGTTGTTTAAATGAATGGATGGAAGCCTCAGGTATTCTATAATACCAATCGAGGGTGATGCCTTCCAAGGTTTTGGGGAATATTTTGGCAACAACCCCATCCCAAGGGAGCAGTTCTCGAATGGCTATGGCGTAAGCCTTGATATTTGCATTTGGATCTCCCTCACCTTTGTATTTGGGCAAATCGGGAAGATGTCTTGGAAGCATAGCACTTCATATGGTGAAGTCTAAGGGTTCTTTCAAATATTCTGAATAAGTCCCTATCGTGTAGGTTTCGACCATTAATGGTGCCTGTTGAGGGGGGGTGGTGGAATGGGCTATTTATATGGCATAGCATATGCACTAGTAGGGGCATGAGGAAACCCTTGTAGTTAAGTAAACATGTCAAGAGAGGAGAACATATCCCCTTGTGGTGATTTGGAGTACATGTTTAAGTATGAAGGGGGATTGTCTAGGAATGGATTATTTTGTACTAGACCGGGAGGTATCGGAACGGTGTTAGAAATGGCGGTTCTAGTTGGCGTTTGTTGTGAATACTGAGGAGTCATGCCTAACATGCCTATTCCTGTGAGGAGGTCTACTTGGCTAGGATGGTGTGGAGGATTAGAATTTCCTACCTACATGAATTGAGAATGGTGATTTTCCTGAGCAATTTCTAACCCCCTAACTTTTTCTACTAAAGTCGAAATGACTTCATTTGGTAAAGTCATGGTATTTTGCCTTAGTGGCATTTGTTGTATATCCTGGTGTTGTATAGGCATGTGATACCCTGCTATGAACTGATCGTTTCCCTGCCAAGTTTCCCCAAGGGCATTTCCTATATGTAGTGGTATGGAGGTATTTTCTTGAAAAGAGACCTCAGGTTGTGCTTGTAAACTTCCTATGGGTGGGTACATACCCCAAGAGCGTTGTTCATTTCTGGCATGACGCACTGAATGTTCATCATCTAAAACTAGGTATGGATTTGATTGTCTACTAATTTGTGGTCTAAGTAGCACCTAAGGAGATGAACTAGATTCTCTTGTGAATGTCATATTGTTTGAGCCTGAAGGCTCTGTGTGTTGCGTTTGAGTGAGCTGATCCAACTCCTCTGTTTGGAAAGATGAGCTATATCTAGTTTTTGGAGGTGGAGTTTGTGTTGACAACCGGTTGGCTGAATAATTGTCACCCCATACTGAGAGTGAGGGTGATGACTGTCTATTCAGTTGAGCATAGTATGCCTCAAGACCTAGGAGAGGTCTGCCATATGCATCAAATCTCGACATATTTGGGGGTATATGAATACCCACAGAATAATGGGAAGGAGGGAAGGTGGAAGACAGAGATAAGGAAGATGTTACAGTTGTTTGTTTCACGTCGGGTTCACCAATTTTGTACGATGGAAAAGTGACAAGTGAGCGTGGGAATCTACAAGTAACTCTTCCTCACACCCGACCTCTCGAGGTCGTGCCAAGATAGCCGGTGGGGATGGATTATGCGTAGGGTATGGATAAACTAGTTAGGAAATCTTATATCTTTGACACGCACTAATGGAATCTATGAATCTAAGGTAAAGAAGGCCCTCCTAACCTAAACTGGCATGATAGATCGGTTGGCAAGGATGACTGCTCGAAGGCTCCAATCAATATCAAGCTCTAGCGTGATCCAATCTATAGGTTGTGGGATACGTGGAAAATGACCTGGGATGGTTTTGTGTATGTCTCCAGATAGGGTCATATGATGGATGATGGATATACAGTGGATTCTATGGTTGATTCTCTGGTCTAGTCCAGAAATCTTTAGCTTTGTTAGCTACTACATCTAACAAGGATAACTATGTGATGATGATAGGTGGAAGTGGAGTGGATCTAAATATTAATGTGCGTAAGCCAACGTCAACATTAGATTGACCTGTAGGCTCATTGGGTTGTGGGATTTGTGGGTCACAACCGTAGATTCGTGGTTGTTGTGGACCTACTATGGTCATGTGCGAATCAGTCCCTAATCCCTAGTATCCAATAGTCATATGCCTTTTCAGCCTCTACGTTTAGAATTAACAGTTGTGTAATCTTTTCTGAGTATCTTATAGGAAATCTTGCAATCTGAATCCTTAAGCTAGTATCTATGTCTGTGAGAGTGTCTCCTACGTCTGGCTATGGGACCAAAGGGTCACAACCAAATGTTTTCTCTCTTTCAAGTCCTTCTATAGTCATGTGGATATTTATCTAGAGTAATCTGTAGTTTGGCTGATTTGACCAAAACATGTGTGCTTGGTCGTCTTCTATATTTAACCCGCTTAACTGTGAGCTGATCTGTTGTAAGTCTGCTATTGTTCGGAAGACTTGGATTCTAAGGTTCTGATCTATATCAGTTATTGCCATAATAAGATTGGGTTGAGGCATGATTGGCTCGAATACGTATTCTCTAGGCTCTCTAGGTCCCATGATTGTCATACAAAAGGAAATGATACAAATCTAACTAATGACAGAATAATTTAACTGCGTAAGATATGTCTATGTATATTCCTAAATCTGATAGTTATTGATAAGCTACTAAACAAAATTTAAAGAGAAATTATCTAATATATCTAAAATTGACAACTAAACTAATAACGCAATTAAAACAAACAAAGCAACCGAGTATAGCTACTTGTCTGTGCAGTTTTTAGATCTATTCTAAATAATTTGATAACTGATCTACTCTATTTGAAAGACTCTCGATCCTACCTCAGAAGTGAGGAGTGAATCATAGTTTCTCAGAAACTATCAATCCCCACAGCTTCCCTGCAATATCGAAAGTAAAATTTAACTGAAATGAAATGATTAGCTACTCTATTTGATATGCTTTTAACTAGAACTTTGAAAGCTAGAACCTAGATTCTACGAGCAATGTGGCAAATCCGATGGTGTGTGACCTTGTCCCCTCAGTGTGATCTCCTCATTCTTTTGTGCTCACGCGGATCCAAAAAAGCGTGTAATGCTAGCATCAACAAGAGTAGATATTGGAACAAAGGCAGCTTAGGATGTAGACTGAATACAATGCGAGTAGGAGAGGGATAGCACAAGAGTATAGAGCTTGGCTTATGCAATTCCTAGTGGGATTTATTGCGAGTCATGCAACATAAAACGTCCAAAGACCCATAAACAAAGCTTCCCTCTCTTAATGCCTCAAAGGCATAAAAAAGGCTGTTTTTTACATTCAGGCACTCAAAACTTTCCGCCACCCTGAGCAAGGTGGTGGTTAATGGCACCATTGATAGAGCTCTTTCTCATCTTTCCAGAAAGGTAAAGTTTTCCTCCTAACTCCATGTATTTTTGAAGTTATGGCCCGACGGAGTTTTTGTGGGAAATTTTCCCCTGAAAGGCCCGCAACCAATGAAATGGCACCACGTGTCCAAGGAAGTGGTGGGGGTCGAGGAAAACTTGGTTTTTTTACCAAGTGTTTGGAAAAGTTTTCAAAAGGGATATTTTTCCCTCATGGGCCCGCCGCAAATCAGATTATGCCACGTGTCCAGGGGGAAAAATTGAAAAATCGACTAAGTGTTAGTGCCATGGAAAATTTCAAAAGGAAGGCCCGCGACCAATCATGTTACGACACGTGTCCTATGGCATCGACCTTCGGAGGGGAGGAAAGATTGGAATTTTGGTGAAGTGTTTTGGTAAAAAAAATGGAGAATTTTTTGGCCCACTGCCCCCACCGACCAATCATATTATGCCACGTGTCCATGGGCACGCGGGGTAGCGGAGCACGGGGAGATTGGGATTTTTTCCCAAAAGCTAAAATGAAAAGGAAAAATGTTTTCCCCAGGCCCCACGTCCCAAAGAAGATTCCGCCACGTGTCCTGACCATGGGGTGGGGGAAATTTGGGAAATTTTCCCAAAGGAAAAGGAAGGAAATTTCAAAGGAAAAATCACCCCCCGAATGCGAACCAATCACATCTTGCCACGTGTCCGGTGGCGGAAAAAGATACAAGACAAGCCCACATGGAAAATTCGAAGGGAAAGGCCCACAACGAATGAGGTTTTTCCACGTGTCCAAGTCAAGAAATAGGATCAAACAGTGATGGAAAATTTAGGAGGATAGGCCCGCACCCAATCAAAGACGTGCCACGTGTCCTCGTATCATCGCCCGAGTGTAGGGAATTTTTTTGAAAATTTTCCAAAGGGAAAAACAATGGAAAATGAAGCATTAAAGGCCCACACCCAATCAAAAAACATGCCACATGGCACACACCCGAATGGTGGAGCGTGGGGAATTTTTGGAAATTTTCCAAATGACCAAAAAGTGGAAAATTTAAAAAATTTGCCCGCCAATCCGATTTGGCCTCGATTTTGCCCTAAAATTTCAAATGGCCATATCTTTCGATCCAGAGCTCGGTTTTTCACGTTCTTTATATCAATGGAAAGTTGGTGAAATTATCTACAAGATTCTAGGGTCATTTTTGCATTTTGATGGATTTTGGAGAGATAAAATTGAAAAACACCTCTGGCACGTGGTCATGGACAGAAATGACGTTTCAACCACCATTTTTAATGAAGAATGGCTCGCATTCTCTCCCAACATGGCAAAAATGTCAGGGGATGGGCCTGTAAGGATGCCCATGCTGTTTTAATGCATTTTGGGTCATGGTTGAAGCTCTCCCATGTTTTCCCACATGTTTCTCTCTCCTGGGGTCGTGGCTTGCACTGTAAAAGCTAGAATGGGTTCATTTTTGAAAGGAGACACTTTTTCAGCTCTGCAACTTCCCTTTTCTTCCTTTTTGGTAGAATTTGTGGAAATTTTTACCTTTCCATGCAATACAACACCCCTTTTTCCTCTTGATCACTGTAATGCATTGTATTGGATCTGGAATGTTAATATATGCTCTGTGATTAAAATCCCTCAATCCTTTCATATATCTACCATTGTTTTCCTGATCTTTCATTACATTTTGAGCAATTTGTGCATGCTTTGTGCTATGTTTTCTTGTGGATTGTGTATGTATTGTAGTATCAGGTGTCTACAACTCCTTTGGTGCATCACCTCATTAGCATTAGCTTCATTTTCTTGCATTCCCTATCTTTGTCCCCTTGGAATTTAGGGTAGGAACTAGGAATTCAAACCTCTGCAACTTGTAAGTGATATATCTGATCAGAGGAGTTGAGGAACCAACCTCTAATCTAGAGATTCCTCTCCCATTTTTACAAGTCCCACACTTGGGGAGAGGATTCAATGTTGTGCAATCACACTGGATGTCCAAGATGTCAAACTAGAAGTCTGATCAACATCCAGGGGTGCTGCTGATTTGCAACAATAGTTTTGGCATGCCTGGTGGGACCTTAGAGGTCTTCATCTTCATTGCAAAAAATTGATGTGCATTTGTTACAAGTTTCTTGCTTAAAAGAGCCCTAAATTACACATCTAGCGACTCCAAGGAAGAAGAATCAACTGGTTTAGCAATGCAAACACCTGAAAACTCATGAGAAGAATCACCACAAGGTCAAGAGTTGGAGAAGAAGAGGTGTTGTTTGAGTATCTGTAGTTATCTCCAAGAAGAAGGCAAAGAGGGAGGAGAATTCAAAGGTCTCCATCTCCACCAAACAGAACTCTCTCAACTCCTCCACCTGTAGGCCTTTCATTCAATCAACAAGGGTTCTAAGGCCAATCAGAATGGCACAAAACAACCCCTATGTCAATTTCACTGGCAAAGCAGCCCACTTTCTCAATGCACAAAATCCAATCCCAGTTGTAGCATTGAAGAACATCCCATACTTTACTGGAGAGAAATCAGACCACTCCTGTGATCATGTTAAGGATATTGCTAATATTTGTGTAATCCATGAGATCAATGAGATGCAAGTTGCTATCAAACTACTGGCATCTTCATTCAAAGGGAAAGCTTTGCAATGGTTCAGGAGTCTTGCCTCAGGTTCTATCCAAAATTGGAACCAGCTATGTATAGCCCTCCATGAGTAGTTTGGAGAAAAGGGAGACAACTTGTCCCTTTTGGAGCAACTGACAACCATCAAGAGAGCTCCCAATGAGCAGCTGACTGACTTCAACTTCAGATTTCAAATGACTTGGGAGAGAATTCCAGTGGCAGTAAGGCCAACAACAAAAGGTGCTTTTCTATATTACCTTAAAGCTTTAAATTCTGATATTTCTATGTTAATTCAATCCATGGGAGGCACAACTATCCCTGTTGCTTATAGCATTGCCATTAGAGCTGAAAATTGTTTGATTCAAGCTGGCAAGCTAGCTCCTAGGCCTCCAATGCCACTGTTTCCAAGTTTAGAGAGCCCAAGTACTAATCAAGTGCCTAATTTAGCTCCTATTCCCACTCCTAGAAATCAAAATTCAAGTGAAGCTTCTACTTCATCTTCTAGTGCCTCAAATGAACTTCAAGAAGTCATGAAGCAATTGCAAAATCTAGGTAATGAGCTGGTTACACTCAAGAGGCAGCAAGCCCAAGGTTTTAGACCTTCTTTCTAGCCTCAAGCTCAGCCTAACAGCAGCCATACCAACCTCAAAGACCACCCAATCCAGCTGCAAATTTAAACCAAGCAAGACCTCCTGCCAACAGACCATTTCAGCCCTATAATCCCAATGCTATATCTACCTCTAAGGCATTAGTGCCAGTGCAAAACAACATAGCTCAAGAGTATGATTGGTGTTTCCCATGCAATGAACCTCACAACCAGTCTATGTGTTTCAACAATGCCTTAAATCAAGCATTAATGGTGACAACTACTGGTGTGGAGGGTGAAGGTAGTCAAGGAAATAACCAACAACAAGAAACATTCCAGCAGCAATCAGCTCCAAATGATACTACACTTGTAAACTAACAGTAGAGGATTTTTGTGGCATGAATCAAATAGTTTCCCAAAGTGTTGCAGCCAACACAAGGTCAAAAAGGAGGAATTTGGGTGAAGAACAGCCATTGGCTCCAAATAATCCACAACCTCCTACTACTCCACAAATTATTGGCAAACAAAATTCAGTTCCAAACACACAAGGGCTGCCTAAAATAGCTCCTAGGCCAACTCAAATGCCATTTGTTGCTGCCCATATGCAAGGAATGAATGTGCAGCCAAGGGACAAAAAAGAGATGCTTCATCTCCATTCAACATCATTGATCAGATGAAGAAGACAAATGTAAACATATCAATGTGGGAATCACTATCTATCCTAGGCCAAAGAGATTTGCTACAAGCTGCCATGAAGGACTGGTCAACTTCAAATCAGCAAGTCCAAATGCAAGAGAAGGTGCTCACAAATGCTGCCTAAATTTCCTGAAGGGAATCATGGAGGACAAAGCAAGGTAAAATGTTGAAGCCCCTCCATTCTATGTTTCATTGATCATTGGAAACCAATTAGTACACAATTGCATGATTGATTCCGGGGCAAGTAGTTCAGTAATGCCCAAGAAAATAGCTGATCAATTGGGAATTCAATATGAAGTCATATCCAAAGGGGTAGTGCAATTGGATGGGACAGCAGTAACAACAGTTGGAGTGATAAAAACTTGAGTCTTACTTTGCATGCATGCCCCAACGTTGTTGTTTTGCAAGATGTCTCAGTAATAGATCTTCCACCACTCTTTTCCCTATGTCTGTCAAGGGATTTCACAGCCAAGATTGGAGGTTACTTATCTACTGATTGGTCACACATGTTGTTCAGAACAAGATATGGAACTAAAGGCCACAATCAGATCTGAACCTATTGCAAACTTTCACATTGAGCCTTACACTCCAAGTCAGATCAATACCAATTGTTCAACGTTTGATCAAGAGGATTATCCAAGCACTGATGAAACTAACACCAAGGTAGGAAGCATCCCAGATCTAACTCTTGATGAATGGGAAAACAAGGTGCATGCTTTTGATCCTTATCAAGAAATAGAAGAATCTGAGCTAGGAGTCTATTGCATGCATGCATGAAAAAAATCAGCCTATTCCTAGCATCACCAAGCCAAACCACAAGGATGACAATGAGGTATGGCAGTTGTTTTTTGATGGATCAAGGAGTAGACAAGGTGCAGAGGGGGAGCTATGCTTGTTTCACCTCAAGGAGTTAAGTATTATTCAGCTTTTAGATTTCAGTTTGCATGCTCTAATAACACTACTGAATATGAAGCTTTGATACAAGGATTGCATTGGTCAATCAAGAGAGGAATAAAGAACTTGCAAGTCTTTGGTGACAGTGAGTTGATTGTCAACCAAGTTAAGGGGCAGCATGCTGTCAAGAATGATCTACTCAAGTGCTACAAAAATAGGGTGTGGGACCTCATTGAAGATTTTGAGGGCTTTGGCATAAAATCCATTCCTAGAAAAGAGAACCAAGCTGCTGACAGGCTTGCAGCAGTTGGGGCAGCCTTTGACGTTGTTGAAAGCATTCAAAAGACAAGGTACAACCAAACATCCATGTGATTGTGAGGCCTTCAGTGCCAAACAACAATGTAAGTTGGCAAGTGTTTGAAAATGATCAGCAAATCATCCATTTCTTGCAAGAAGAGGCTGAGTTCTCAGCTAAAAATCAGGAAAAGTTGAGAGCAAGATGGGTGACCAAGTGGTACAGCTGAGAACCAACAAACTACCAAAGGGACTTATTACTTTGGAGTCCATTTTCAATCCTAATGATCAGTTTAGGAAGGAGAAAGCAAACATCCAAGTCAAGGGAGAAGATTCAATGTCCATCTTGGTGGAAGAAGGCAAATCACTCCAAATTGGTAAGAGTGACAACTGAGCAAGAAAGGTATGAGTTCATACAACTTTGTCAAGAATTCCCTGATGTGTTTTCTTGAGCTATGAAGATTTGAAAGGTTTCAATCCCAAGTTAGCTCAACACACCATTGAATTGGATCCAAGTACTAAACCCATCAGACAAAAACAAAGGCCAGTCAATCCACACATGGAGCCTCTCATGAGAAAGGAATTGAATAAGTTGATAGAATCAAGAATCATATTCCCTATCAAGCATTCTAGTTGGGTGGCCAACTTGGTTCCAGTTAGAAAGAAGAGTGGGGAAATCAGATTGTGTGTTGACTTTCAGAGATTTGAATAGAGCATCTCTCAAGGATCATTATCCACTTCCTTCTATGGAGCAGATTTTACAAGTTGTTGCTGGCTCTGAGAGGTTTTCATTACTTGATGGCTATTCAGGGTATAATCAGATTATGGTGAAAGAAGAGGATCAGTTCAAGACAGCCTTTACAACCAAATGGGGAACTTATGCATACAGGAAAATGCCATTTGGGCTGTCCAACGCTGAGCTACTTTCCAAAGAGCAATGGACATGGCATTCAAGGGTTTGATTAACAACATTGTGCTGATATATCTTGATGATATCACTATTTTTTCAAAAAATGCAGCAGACCACCTCTTTCATTTGAGACAAGTGTTCCAAAGGTGCAGAAGATTTGGAGTATCCTTGAATCCTAAAAAGTGTATTTTTCTAGCCCATGAAGGAAAACTCCTTGGCCACATTGTCTCCAAAGAAGGATTAGCAATTGATCCAGAAAGAGTTGAAGCCATAAGAGCACTACCATTGCCAAGCCACAAGAAGGCCCTTCAAAGTTTCTTGGGGAGAATAAATTTTGTTCGGAGGTTTGTCCCAAATTTTGCAGCCCTTGTCAAGCCTATCACCAAGATGTTAAAGAAAAGCATGGCTTTCAAATGGACAAGAAAGGCAAGGAAAGTTTTGAAGCAATCAAAGAAGCCATCTCTCAAGCCCCAACTCTCATCAACCTGGATTTCTCCAAGGATTTCATCCTCTATGCATTTGGGGGTGATGATACTATTTCTGCAATTTTGGTACAACAGAACAAAGACAATGATGAGCAGCCAATTGCTTTCTTCAGCCAAAGCCTGGAGAGGATTATGAGGTGAGATATTCTTTCATTGAGAAGCATGTTCTTGCAGTAATCAGGAGCTTGAAGAAATTCAAGCATCTAGTTTCAAACAACAAGGTTCAATTGTTGGTTTCTCATGTGGGAGTTAAAGACTTCCTCCTCAACAAAGACTTGAATGAAAAGAGAGCAGGTTGGATTACTCGTGTCATGGAGTATGACATTGAGATCAAAGTCACCAAGTTGGTCAGAGGAAAAGGATTGTGTGAGCAGCTGATTTTGAGCAAACAAAAGGAAGCATGCAATGAGAAGGAGGTTGTTTTGGCGTTGCAAGACAGCCATGAGCAAGGAAGCACTCAAGAGGAGAATGATGGTGTCCTCACTCCTTGCTGGACCCAAGACATAATGCACTTCCTAAACATAGGTCTATGCCCTCCAGAGATGAACAAGACCAAAAGAAGACACTTCAGATTGCAAGTTGTCCCATATGCCCTTGTTGATGGTGTTTTGTTCAAAAGGGATGTGAATGGAGTGCTGCTGAGATGCATTAGCACAAATCAGATTCATAGGGTGTTGGAAGAGTTCCATGGTGGATCAGCTGGTGGTCATTTTGCACCAAGAGTGACAACTCTAAAGATCATGAGGGCTGGCTATTATTGGCCCAAGATTTTCAGTGATTGTTATGCATGGATCAAGAGGTGCAAGAATTGTGCATTCTTCACAGGTAAAGAGAGGCTAGCTGCCCTTCCATTGCATCCAATTTCAGTTGACCAGCCATTCATGCAATGGGGTTTGGACTTCATTGGAGTCATTAATCCCAATTCAAGCCAAGGGCACAAATGGATTTTAACAGCCACATATTACTTCACCAAGTGGACTGAAGCAGTAGCACTCAAGGAAGCAAATGAATCTAGCATCCTAGACTTCTATGAGGGAATAGCAACCAGATTTGGCATACCTACTACAATAATATCAGATAATGCATTGGCATTCATTGGGTCCAAGGTGACTGAATGGGCTGTCAAGAATGGGATCTACCTAAGCACTTCATCAAACTATTACCCTCAGGGTAATGGCCAGGCTGAATCTACAAATAAGAACTTGTTAAGATCATTAGGAGGACCCTTGATGAAAATCAGAGATCTTGGCATACTAAGTTGAAATCAGCCTTATGGGCTGATAGGATAACTCCTAAAAGATCTACAGGTAACTCCCCATTCAAGCTTGTTTATGGAAGAGAGGTAATTTTTCCCATGTCACTTGAGTTGCCAACATTGGAACTCATGAAACAGTTGGAGTTGTTGGAGTTTGAGCCCATGGAGGTTAGATATGCAGAATTGATGGAGCTCCAAGAAATCAGAAATCAGGCATCCCAAGCAATGGAGAAGGATCAAGCTTTGATCAAGAAGACCTTTGATAGAAGGCCAAGAATAGATCTTTCCAAGTTGGAGATCTAGTGTTAAAATGGGATGCAGATAGAGAAAAACCGGGAAGGCATTCAAAATTTGATGCCATTTGGAGTGGCCCATACATGGTCACAAAGTGTAAGGACAACAATGCTTTCCAATTGTCTTCATTGGATGGTGAAGAACTATAGATTCCAGTCAATGGGATCTATCTAAAGCATTGCTACTAAAGGGAATTCTCCACCTTGTACATATTAGCTTAGGTTTTCATTCCTCCAAGTGCTTGTGCACATTGTTTTGTCTGTAGATTAGTTTTGTTTTCCTAAGTGCTTTGGCACAAGCTTGTTGTTCCTGAAATGTGTCTTGTAGGCCTTGCTCCAATCAGGTGATGTGCCACCCTCCATCTTCCTCCTTGCAGTGTTCTAGTCAGTTGGGGTACCAAACAGAGAATTTGATGACTCCATGCCCAATGGATTGCTTCAGAAACTGGTAACTTCATCCAGCAGGTAGATGACCCCTCTGAGTCACCAAAATTGTTATCCAAAATGTACCCCTTGCTCATTTTGTGGCTAACTCCTTTCATTCTTCCCTCTCTTGTGCCTCAGTCATAATTTTTTTGCTTTTCAGGCACTCAAAACTTTCTAGAAATGGCACCATTGGATAGAGCTCTTTCTCAACTTTCCAAAAAGGTAAAGTTTTCCTCCTAACTCCATGTATTTTTGAAGTTATGGCTCGACAGAGTTTTTGTGGGAAATTTTCCCTTGAAAGGCCCGCAACCAATGAAATGGCGCCACGTGTCCAAGGAAGTGGCGGGGTCGAGGAAAACTTGGTTTTTTTACCAAGTGTTTGGCAAAGTTTTCAAAAGGGATATTTTTCCCCGCAGGCCCGCCGTGAATCAGATTATGCCACGTGTCCAGGGGGAAAAATTGAAAATCAACTAAGTGTTAGCGCCATGGAAAATTTCAAAAGGAAGGCCCACCGACCAATCATGTTACGACACGTGTCCTATGGCATCGGACCTTCGGAGGGGAGGAAAGATTGGAATTTTGGTGAAGTGTTTTGGTAAAAGGGAATGGAGAAGTTTTGGCCCGCTGCCCCCCCAACCAAATCATATTATGCCACGTGTCCATGGGCACGCAGGGTAATGGAGGAGCGAGGGGGAGATTGGGATTTTTTCCCAAAAGCTAAAATGAAAAGGAAAAATGTTTTCCTAGGCCCCGCGTCTAGTAAGATGCCACGTGTCCCGACCATCGAGGAGAGGTGGGGAAAATTTGGGAAATTTTCCCAAAGGAAAAAGGAAGGAAATTTCAAAGGAAAAAATCACCCCCCCGAACGCGAACCAATCACATCTTGCCACGTGTCCGGTGGCGGCAAAAGATACAAGACAAGCCCGCATGGAAAATTCAAGGGAAAGGCCCACAACGAATGAGGTTTTTCCATGTGTCCGAGTCAAGAAATAGGATCAAACAGTGATGGAAAATTTAGGAGGATAGGCCCGCCCCAATCAACACGTGCCACGTGTCCTCAGATCATCGGCCCAAAGGAATTTTGGAAAATTTTCCAAAGGGAAAAACAATGGAAAATGAAGCATTAAAGGCCCGCACACCCAATCAAAACATGCCACGTGGCACCTGAATGGTGGAGCATGGGGAATTTTTGGAAAATTTTCCAAATGACCAAAAAGTGGAAAATTTAAAAAATTTGCCCGCCAATCCGATTTGGCCCTGTTTTGCCCTAAAATTTCAAACGGCCATATCTTTCGATCCAGAGCTCAGTTTTTCACGTTCTTTATATCAATGGAAAGCTGGTGAAATTATCTACAAGATTCTCAGGGGTCATTTTTGCATTTTGATGGAGTTTGGAGAGAGAAAATTGAAAAACACCTCTGGCACGTGGTCATGGACAGAAATGACGTTTCAACCACCATTTTTAATGAAGAATGGCTCGCATTCTCTCCCAGCATGGTGAAAAAATGTCAGGGATGGGCCTGTAAGGATGCCCATGCTGTTTTAATGCATTTTGGGTCAGTGGTTGAAGCTCTCCCATGTTTTCCCATGTTTCTCTCTCTTGGGGTCATGGCTTGCACTATAAAAGCTAGAATGGGTTCATTTTTGAAAAAGGAGACACTTTTTCAGCTCTACAACTTCCCTTTTTCTTCCTTTTTGGTAGAATTTGTGGAAATTTTTACCTTTCCATGCAATACAACACCCCTTTTTCCTCTTGATCACTGTAATGCATTGTATTGATCTGAATGTTAATATATGCTCTATGTGATTAAAATCCTCAATCCTTTCATATATCTACCATTGTTTTCCGATCTTTCATTACATTTTGAGCAATTTGTGCATGCTTTGTGTTATGTTTTCTTTGTGGATTGTGTATGTATTACAGTATCAGGTGTATGTAAATCCTTTGGTGCATCACCTCATTAGCATTAGCTTCATTTTCTTGCATTCCCTATCTTTGTCCCCTTGGAATTTAGGGTAGGAACTAGGAATTCAAACCTCTGCAACTTGTAAGTGATATATCTTATCATGAGGAGTTGAGGAACCAGCCTCTAATCTGAGATTCCTCTCCCATTTTACAAGTCCCACACTTGGGGAGAGGATTCAATGTTGTGCAATCACACTAGATGTCCAAGATGTCAAACTAGGAAAAAAAAAAAAGTACGCAAGGGCTAAGTGGGGCATGCGGGATGTTAACGCATACTTGGGGAGCTTTTCTAGATCCCGAACACCTTGCGAGGAGACCTGTATCATCATTGGGGCACGTGTTATGTTATTCCGGTGGTGCAGTACCTTACAATTTTGGGTACGTACAGTCACCTTTGGCTTCCTCATTATGCAGTATAATTCATAACTATTGGCAAAGGTCTCTTTGGAGAAAAATACATGGTCATTGGTAGAGATCAATAATGGGAGAAGCGTGTCTACATCAATTATCTTCACTTGATCATTGTGGAAGATCTATTCATCAACAAATGAAGACCAAAGACAAGTTTGGTTATGCAGATCATCAAGTAAGGCCACATAATTCAAGTGTGTCTCTATTAGCTCTCGATTAGTAGTAGGCACGATACTTCATCATCCAGTCTTAAATTTAGAGCATTCTCAAACTAGATGATCTTAAGCATATCGAGAATGGCAACACTTCGGATGGTGACAAAGATGAAATACATAACTCCAAGAAGTGAATTACAATCTCATACCTTGGAATATCTTATCAATGGTGAAATATCAAGAGTTGGATTCTAACAAGCCAAGGTGGTGTAATGAAAGTGATCTCACGACAAATGAATAATTCACCATGGAAAGGTATTCAGAGCATGTGGATAATTGTGTGTAATTGTGAATGTGAATGCGAATAAAGAAAAAAATTCACATCGTAATGCTACTCAAATGGAGAGGTGGATTAATTTCTCAAGTTTCAAGCTTAATTCTCTTATCATCTGGAGTAGTGCATAGCATGATCAATGATTTCATTACCTTATGAGTGGGATAGATGGACTCTTGGACCAAAGGATAAGGGGCGATCCTTGGTGTTTGTATCTAGGTGGCATGTTCTTGAATAGGATATCTATGTGTGTGTCTAAATCATTTAAGTGGGGTCCACATGTACCCATTTCTTTAATTTATGTACTTTTTCTACAATGACTTTAAAAATTGTTATAAAGTGATGTTATTATTAAACTCACTTTCAAAAATTGTGATAACTTAAGTGGTTTCTTTCTCAATTTACTTTTTAAAAAGTTGGTTGAAAAAGTCAAATTCACCTAAGATGCCCTATTTAATGTTCATGTCAATCCTAACTACTTTATAACAAACTTTTGTCTTATAAAAGGAAGTTAGAGGCTCATTTGTAAGGAGGAATTTGAGAGAGGAGAAGAAAATACTTTTTATGCAAGCTTTGTTTCAGAAAGAAACTTTTTGTTCTTTTGTGAAGACGTTTTTAAGTTAATGAAATATGAACTTTGTGTCTCATTCATTATCTCTTGCAGCATTTGATGCTCTTATGTTCATTAGATGTTAGTGTTTAAATCTTACATGTGAATATTGTCTTTGATCTTATTGTCAATGCTAATAATATGTTGTTCTTGTTCACGGTTATTAAACTCGATATTTACTTGCTCATGTGTGTTCCCTTTTACTTATTCTTGTTTAGTTGATTCAAACTCTTCTTTATTTGAATTAGTTATTCATTATTCTCCTTTATGTGATATTAGGATCTACATTCACCTAAATATTGCATGTTCCTTCCATTCATTCCTTTCCATTTATTTCCTTCATTCCATTCCATCTCCCTCATTCACATTTATTTTTATTTGATGTTCCAAAACCCCCATATAAAATTTTGAATGTACATATGTAAATACTATTTTGGTTTTCAATAAAGGTAGGTTCACCTTCATTGAGGAGGGACTTTGTTCCCTTACTATTGCATGTCATTTTCATGTGTGTAAATCCATATGCTAATAGTTGTTGGTGACTCTATTGGGTATTCTAGAATCGTTAACTAGTGGTTGGTTAAATATTTACGACTATCCCCTTTCACTCTGCACAAACTCTAGTTCTTCAATCGAATCTTGTGCCCAATGAATATTTTCAAGGAGACATTTCCTCGGGATTTCAGATATTAGCTTGGGATAACCATGAAATGTTACAGCAATTTGTGGCTATTGATAGAGCCATTGATAGAGAAATATACATTGAAGACCTTAGAAGAAGAGCACCCACACTTATGGCCAAAAGACCCCGAACACATGTTGATCGTTGTTCACCAACACGGCCCTTTTCCAACAAGGAAATAATTTGTATGACTAATATAGGTGACTCACCTATCTTGTAACCAAATATTCTTTTTGTAGATACTCAAGAAGACATATCAGAAGATTTGAGGCAAGTTATTTGGGAAAAGCACACAAATGACTATCATTTTCATCTCACCGCATCAGTATTGGATAATGAATAAAATCAAGTTACGGTAATTGTTAGAGTCATTCAGGTACAAAGAGATCAAGGAAGAGAGCAAAGAGAAAAGGCTAGAGCTGATCAAAACGTGTCAGTGATCCTTTCATGGTAAATATTTCAAACTGGTAGGAAATAGATTTACATGAGGAGAAAAAGCTAAAGGTTGATCTGATCCCATTTTTTATTTTCAAGGAAATTTTGGTTTCAAGTTATCTCCTCCAAGGAGGAACACTCATCACAAATTTTTAAGCCTTACATCAAGTCCTAAAAGAGCAAGTGAGGGAGGAATCATTACAAGTGAAGAATTTTTCCTTTATCACATTATTTTACCCTTGCATGCCACATTTCCCAAAATGGCGCTTAACGTACCATGGGAAATTGACATAAACCCTTTAACCTTACCATCTTGACATGACCTCCGATGAGGTTTGATGCGATTATTCCTAAGTTTAATGGAGATGGGAATACTTCACCGATGACCACTTTTCTACCTTCTTTGATGCATGTGTAGTGTTTTCAGATAATATGAAGATTTTGGTATTCACCTCTTCATTGAAACATTGTAGGACATTATCATAGATTGGTTACATCATCTCCTGGATGATATGAAAACTAATTTTGAAGACAGATTCAAAATGGTAGAAGATGAACATGCTCTTCTTTCCCAACTATCTTAGGTGAAGAAAGAACCAACACATAACCCATGAGGAATTTTGTGGCTAATTTCAATAAAATTGTTTCTTTAATAATGTATAACAACTAGAAGTGTGCTATCACCGAGAAGGGATAGAGTGGCTACTTTTGAACTTGCTCAATCCTTGGCCATATAAATTAAGGATGACTTAATCATGGATGGAAAATTCAAGAAAAATTCCCTCAATGGAAAGATTCAAGAAACTCCCAATGCTTCGAGACCATACTCACTAAGGTTGTTAATGATGTGCTAGCTTTGAAAAATCAAGTTGCTCAAAGTAGTAAACTGATACTTACAAAGATATCCCAAGAAAATACTACATTCCTAATAAATACAGAACTGTAGGTGCTCCAACAAGGCTTGTTATTGAATCAGCTCCCACAACTAACTCAAAGTGTGATGTCATTAAAGAAAGTGATGATGAAGTCTAGTTGGTTGAGTTCTATAAAAAAGACCCGGACTCTAGGAAATCTGAACTTGAAGTCAAAGATCCTGAAGGAGAAAGTAATAATCATTTCTTCGAATATCTTTCAGAAGAAGAAGATGAATATGAATAAATTGTGGAAGATATGAATATTCAATCCTTTGTGGTCTTCACACGGTCACGTGAAAAAGGAGCAAAGTACCAATAAGGTTGAAGATAAAAAGATCTCCAAGGAAGTTCCTACAGAATCCAAAACTAAGGAAACTTCTAAAGAATCTAAAATAACTAAAATTCCTAAATATTCCAAGGGGAATGATGTTTCCAAGGTTAAAAATATCTTAAATGAGGGAGGACCTTTGTCAATACAATCGGTTGATAAATCATCTATGAAGAAAGTTTCTTCTTCCACATCAGTATCAACCAAGCCTGAAGCAAAGGTCAAAAGTGAGCCATCATCAAATTTAAAAGAACTACTACCCGAGACATCAAGTACGGTCATTTTTCCCAAATGTAATATCTTTGAGAATATCAATAAAAAAATTCCATGTCACAGGGAAGAGTGCTTGAAGACCAATAAGGATCAACTCGAGAAATTGGTCTAGTTTATTAAAGGTGACTCTAATGTTCATTCCTCTAAAGGAATTTTGAAAACTCCCAAAGACGGGAAGATTCAAATATTGTGGCGAAACTACACCTTCAAATGAAAAGGTTGAACCTTTCTTTTTGTCCTTTCTAATCAACGAGATGGTTTTGGACCCTAAAATATTAGTTAAGTACCAAGAGGTGTGCACGCATATAAGAAGTAGATATAAGGTCATTTAGGGAAAAGTGTGTAGGAAAAAGGGGTTTAAGAAGGGTTTAAGTGAAACCAGGACAGGCATGGGAGGTAGAACAAGGGTTTAAAGGACTTAGTCATATCCAACATCATGAAGTCACTTGAGGAAAAACATGAGGACCTGAATAGGCGTGATGAGTGGATAAGGTGCCATCCTGGAACCTTAGAGGTCAAAAAAGGATATTCCATGCAAAGAATATTCCCAGAGGAATCATTACAGTTAGTGAAAGTTTTGCAAAGAGGATAATCATTCACCAATGGAGGACCACATCGACACTTACCACATGATCTACTTAGAAGATAATTCATGGTGGTGGTCGATGATCCTATTTAAAGAGGTGCTTGGGTAGGAGAAGACACACACAAACACATAGAGAGGCATGAAGAGAATGTAGAGAGAATGATTATCATAAAACATATGTATGGCTACTAGGATATGTAACAAGGGAAATAATGGGGAAAATTATAGTTAGGATCTCTAATCAGATAGGCTTTGTAGGAGTTGAGTCTCTACCATTTAGTGTATATGGTTTGAGATGACCCTTTTGAATGTAGTATGGCTACTAGAGAATCAGTTAAATCGATATATATGGATCTATTCCATACATCTTGTTTATGGGTGTAAAACCTCATGTTATTTGTCTTATCATGATTCAGATCTAGTTTCTTATACTTCTTACAATTTTATTTAGCTTTTGTGATGCATTAATGTGTAGATCTATTACTTATACCTTCTTCCTTTCAAAGTAGATTATTGTACTTCTATTTCTATAAATAATCCTCGATTAATGCCAAAACTCTCTAGAAAATCTCACATAAAAGAGGGGATTAGTTCCCGTGCATGCCTCGGTGAGCACCGAGTGTATGTTGGATGATAGGTTGGTGCGCTTAGGGTTAGAAAGAAGTATTGAGGTTAAAATAATGACTACATATTTCTTCCATTTTTAGGACCTCTTTTGAAACTATTGTGAGAGAAATGTGTGATGATAGAGAAATTGACCTTGGATAGTATCAAAGTGTGGCTCAAAAACATGGAGGATGAGTTTTCTTTGAGGTTCAATACTGGATCTTATTTTGATGCATAAAAATTGGTGGAGGAGAACCTATATCATAAACTCTATGATATATTCTTCAATTGTTTCCAAATAGAGTTGTATGAATGGCTTTTGGAGTATGTATCTATATCAAGTTGGTACTATATACCTCATGTTTGGACCCGGAGTAATATCATTGGTTGCATGATGTTTATATAATATGGATGTGTGTTGTTGATCATTGGTGGAGTAGAGTGTAGATTGGTTATACCTTGGAATATGTTATTTCTACATATTCTTTCCTAAAGATTCCCGAGTTTGAGTTTTTAGGGAGCCTAGAGGATTGCTCTTGCATGTTATTCCATTGGTTATCAAGATCTTGGTCATTACTTTGAGTTTGGAATCCTTTCCCATTGTTGGATAAATTCTAAATAGGCATGAGGTGTGGAAGCCGGGCATGGTAGAAGGATGGCAGACCTTGTGGTAGAAATGGAGAGAGAGGAGAGGCATCTCAAGTATAATGAAACATGGGAGAGGGAGTTGCAAGACAAAGGTGCAAAGCTGCATGAATGATGGACTTATGGAGGTAAACATTACGGGAAGGATTTGAGGTTCACACAGAGGACATGGAACTTGAGAAGTAGAGAAACCCCCTCGACTTCTAGAGAGAGCTCATCATATGAAGAAAGGAGAAGAGTCATCGACACACATCTAAATCCACCTGGTGAACAAACCTTCGATATTTTTCCAAATCCAAAGATAAGTATTACTAACTGAATTGGTATTGGTGGAAGTAACCAATCAGCACCTACGAGGTATAATTTTTCATTTAGTACATCCGTGGCTACACAATCATTTCTTGTGTTCAGAGCTATATTGTCTCGTATAACATTTGGAAAAATTACAGGTACACAAATCTTGGGTATCGTGTATAGAAGTGGTGTGGGACACACATCTGGTAGCATTATAATATCACATACTATTGGTGCTCGAGTTCGGTGCAATAGTGGGGACACAAGATGTGACCACTTCAGGACCTTTATTAGCTACGGGAGGTGGATCTAGTGGGACAGGTGGAGTAGGATCTAGTGGACCTAGTGGTCTCGATGGATCTAGAGGATCTGGTGGGTTAGGAGGAAAATTCGCTATTGGATCTAGTGGGTCTAGTATTGGAGGCAACATTGAGGTAAATCCGGGTTACGGATTAGGTAGACAAGGGCCTCAACAACCTCAAAGCAGTATTCTTTGAACCTGTCTTTGCATCTACTAGATTACAAAGGTGTTGAGGATGTTGTAGATCATTTATAAAAATTTGAGTTGCTATGGTGTGCAAAGGGGATCACTACCCCGAAATGGAAGGAAAATCATTTTGTAACGACGTTGTAAGGGCATGTGCATAGTTGGTACCAGAAGTATGACCCTCACTAGACAATAGTAGATTATACCACACTTTGCATAATGCCTTCTTATCTGAATTCCATATTCCTGAGTTTGAATAGAAGAGCATTAGCACAATGAAGGAGATTCAACAAGGTATGGTAGAGAGTGTATGGGAGTATGAAGTGGGCTTTAATACTCTTTAGTAAAAATTATCATATGATATTCATCCTTCTCACCATGCTCAATGGTTTGTTCAAGGATTAATAATTTCCTTGATAGATCATTGTTACATAAGACTTTCACTGACATGCACGAGGCCTTAGAGGCTTCCCTATGTGTTGAGGCTATGGAATGTAACATCCTCATTTTATACATTAGAACAAGTAATTTTTTTTTAATAAATGCTTCCCAGTTCTAAATACATAATTTAGAACTCACAAATCAAAGAAACCATTCTTATAACAGATAACCATATGCGGTTGTAATGACTCGGAGTACCTCCGATCTATTCATTCCATGACTCGGTAATCTACTGATCTATCCATGTGTATTAAAAGTTGGCATTTTTTATTTAACACATCACTCTTGTGGTTCTCTTCCCTAATCTGGGATTCAGAATGCTCTGTCTAAGGAACCTATGTGAATAATTGTTACCATTATTCATCAAGATCTCATCCCTTAGACTAGGTGACTTAGGACAACGCAATCAGCAGCTTGCGATACTTTGGCCAAAGATTTGAAAATACTGCTTATTTCTCGTATTCCTTGACGGCATACTCATCAATCTAGAATACGTCCTTCACCCCATTCCTATGTTATGTAGAATGTCTTATACCGGACTGTCATCGGTCTCTCTCTCTATCCCAAGTTATTCACTCAGAAACAGATTAGTAAGGTGACAACGTTATATGGAAGCTCCCGAGGACTAGGGATATGCTTTGACATACTAGTTCAACCCTAGTTAAACCAAAGGTGTCAAGATACCCCGAGTCTCCTAGGCAGCCTTATAATGTGACCACATTCCTAATCAGTCCCAGAGTAACTTGTTCAAGTTTAAGGTGTAAATCTTAACAATCAATGCAAAGGGTGTCGTCATAAGTCACCTACATTGTTGTATCTTCGAGAAGATCCTAATCTTCATGAAGGTACAACCCTGCAGTTGACTTGTGCAGTTAACCTTTAAATCCGCCTCGAATAGATCTACTTATTAATATCGAGATATAGTGATTAAGAATCCAATTAAACATTGTCTTGACTCAGATCAAGACTAGGAAGTAATAATTTATTTATCTTGTTTAACTTCCTACTTAGGTTTATTTTAACCCTAGCTTCAAGAAAGACAGTGATCTAAATTCCAATTTTAGCTTTAGATAGAACATACTAGAACTACTAAACAATCATAAGTATTCAGTCACTTATTCTTGCAAGCTTACATTGATAATCACAAAAGTCTCCAAATTATACAATAATAACAATGCTCTCAAGATCATTTGAACCGAAGAAGGTCAAACTATCAAGATATGAATACAAACACATAAGTAACAAATATCTCTCTTTATTCCCTTCAGGCTAATCAAATACATTTTATGCATTTAGCATACTTGATACAATATTTCAACAGAAAAAGAACATCTTTCCTCATATAGTACATTTAGAGAATCAAGTGTAATTGATCATAAAACCAAATTAATATATCCGAACATCCTATCGATCTGCGTGCTTTTACCACTTACGGAAACCATCTGCAAAAATTGTCAACATGGGTCAGTTCGATGAACTGAGCATGATAAGCACTAACTCTTAAAAAAATTGCAATCCACCAACTGTTTTCATTAAACAACCTATTTAAATGAGATCATTTCACCAAACAAGTAAACATATTTCAGACTATGCTTTTGTAATACAAACATGACTATAAATGCGTAACTCAAATTATCATTACTAAATAGTCCTAGATACTTTTCAAATATTTCATCAAAATATTAGGGATCAAGAAGAGCAAAAGTATCCAAAACAACTATCCATCCAATCCCAAGGGCAACAAACATCGACGATCATTACTCACTTCAAGAAGACAATGAAGAACTCCTACGATGTTAAAACATAAATTACTTTTCAGTGTCTCCATCAAAGTTGATAACATTTAGTATTCATAATAACAACAGCATTCATAACCCAGCTTTGAATGAAATTAAAAATACTAGATACCTGTCAAGGACTCTCACTGAGTTAGTATTGACCGAAATCATAACAGGACTTACACAGAAGTAGAAACACCAGTCACATATCAAGGATTCCAACCATGTGGTACTCTTCAAATAAACTTCTACAGAAGTAGAAAGATACATGATACATATCAATCCAAAAATTCCAATCAAAACAATATCATACCGTGTTCACATCTGAACTCCTTCAGAAGTAGAAACGTATGGCATTCACGACTAACTTCTACAGAAGCCCAAATACAAGATATATATATATATATATATATAAATATTAAGGGTTCCAACAGAGCCAATAGCAATAAGTGTTCATAACCAGGCTTATACAGAAGCAGAAACACTGGTTTCCTATCAAGGACTTCAACTGAATCCAAACAACAGTATTCATTTTAAGCTTAAGCAGAAGACAAAATATAAAAAGTACACCAACTGAGTCTGTACCAAGAAATTCTTTGCTAAGCGAAAGTATTCATATTAAGACAACTGAAGTCATATTACCAATTACCCCTCCAGGACTCCGACTGAATCAAACTACTAGTATTCACATATATGACTTCTACAGAAGACCATAATATACGAACCATTCCAAGAACTCCACAGAGTCATTTTGTGTATAAACAAATATATTGCAAACTATCAACGGGTTAAATCCCATAATTGCAACACAAGGGGGAATAAGCGCTATAAAGTCGTATTCGAATACAATAACATAGCGAGTTATCCAAACAGAAGTAACTTAAGTATTATAGCAAGATCCAACAAGATTCAGCAACCATAACACATATTACTCATGACAAAACTTTTAGAGAAGTCGTATATACTGTACACTCAAGAAATCCAACAGAATCGTTTCAACAAGAGAAAACAGCAAGGTATAGACTTAAGTCTGAATCAGACAAGAAAACAATTCTTAAACTCCTACAGAGCCAAATTCATATATTTTCCTTGCAACATTTCTTCAAAATCCAACCGGAATGCAAAACATAGCAAGGTAATACATCCATTCGAAACAAAATGCACACCCATCAAGGGTTTACTCGAAAAATCGAGTGGTTAAGAAAATACAGCAAGTAAATCACACAAGGCTACCATAAAAACCAACTGAACCTAAAAATCATTTGAACAGAGTTGTTCTAATGAAATCATTTGAAAGAAAGCAAGATCTTTAAAAGTTAGAGCCTAACATACTTGGTTATTTGCTTAAAAATCCGAAGAAGACCACTAAAAGAGCTCATGCCTTCTCCTCTTTTTCCATGTTAGATTCAACAACAATAACTTGTTATTTCCATGCCTTATAAACTTTCCTTGCCAGAGAAAAGAGCTAGTTACGCTCATATTTTCCATGCAACACCAAGTAGATTGGTGCGAAGAACCAGTGATCAGACAGAGCGAAAACCGGAGCGCATGAAAAACCAAACAAACTACCAGTTTTCCATTTTGCATGCCTTCCCAAGAAACTGAGCTCGAAGACCGAGCTCATTAATTGCATTTATTCCAAATTTCCTGCTCAATCTCCATTGCCACCGACCGCCATAGTTGGCGATGGACAAATGCAAGTCGAAGACCATTTCTAACTTTGGCGACTCTGCCACGTTAGCCTTACTAGCCATTTAAACTTCTACCATTTACTTGTCCTTCATGCTTATCCATCCCATTTAATGCCATAGAAACTGCCGCCCATGGCTCGCACCCTTTCATAGGTCCCCTTTCCTCCTTGTTCATTAGTTAGGTTAGTAACATAGGTTAGGATTTAAGATGCTACTTAGTCTAACCTCCATAGTGCTAGGTTACTAACTTAGAACATTTAGCTTATAGCTTAGGCCTAGGTTAGATTAACACTAATCTAACCCCTAGGTTATAGTTTAGTTTTAGGTTACTAACCTTAATAAATCTAGTTTAGGTCTAACATTTCAAATGCTCAGAAAAAGAACCTACAAACATACATTCACGAACAGGATTCACTCCTGCACTGCCAATAGGCTAGTGGAATAAATGTATCTGAATTTATTACCTGGCCCACGATCAAGACCTTCCTGATATTACGATATCGGGAACCAATTCATTTAACACGATCAGTCTGAGTTAGACTCCGAAATAGCTTATTCAATGCATTCAAACCTTGCAACCTGCATAAGGTCTATAATTTTTGTTCATCCCAAATAAACTTTAAAGCATCACTTGGATCAATGCCACTGATCCCAGGCTGGGTCTTATAGATGGATAAATCGACAATTCATTCCGAGATCAGATTAAAGTCAGGTGTAAAATGAAAGAAATAAAAGAGTTCAATCATATTCCAACTCAGTCAAAGATCTGCAATTACAAAGAACATACAGTCCATATGAAGCATGACTTCACAATCAAAGGAACACATCCTTTTACAAAAGAAATCACATATCAACACTTGAATGCTCAGGAGGAAGTAACAACAGTTTAGGGTGTTACATGCTTCCCTCCTAAAAGATTCATTGTCCCGATGATTACATATTCGATTAACCTTCAGGTCAACCAATTTATTAGTTCACAAAACAATGCGACTATTTTCCAACTTAAATAGTTCCAGAAATCAATGTTACAACACATTTTATTCAGCCTGAATAATGTTTACCTCAATCTGGCTTTCATATAAATTTTATAATGATAAGTTCATAAAAGAAATCTTTTGTCAACAGATTTCATTCTGTTGAAAAAGAAAAGGAAAAGTAATTTTCATCTCTTCCTGATTTTCCCAAGTTACACTTTCTTCGTTAAACCGGTCCCAGTGGACCTTACATTGCCAGTATTTCACGATTTCTCAAATGCAATTGGCGAGTTTCCAAAGCACTCGTGTGCGTTTAACCATGATTATTCCTGGGTCTTGGACCTGTAAGGAATTCCAATTTAAAACATGTGACAGATCTGAAATGTATTTCTTAAGCAAAGAAATATGGAAAACATCATGCATGCGAGATAAAGCAGGTGGTAATGCTAAACGATAAGCTACAGGATTGATTATTTCGACAATTTCGAAAGGTCCCACGAAACAAGGTGACAACTTGGCAGCCTTGCCAAAAGTTATAGAACTCTTTCTGGGTTTAACACGAAGAAAAACCTTCTCACCAAGCTCAAACCTTCGATCAACCCGCTTAAGGTCAACATAGCTCTTCTGCCTATCCGCTGCTTCCTTTAATCGTTCATGAATCAGCTTAACTTGTTGTTCCATTTTTGTGAGAATCTCTGGTCCAATTACCACTCTATCCTCAACACTATCCCAGCTAACAGGGGTTCTGCACTTCCTTCCATAAAGTGCTTCAAATGGTGCCATTTTAAGAGATGAGTGATAAGTGTTGTTGTATGCGAATTCAACTAATGGAAGATACTCTTCCCATTTATACTGTTGATCCATGCAATACATTCGCAACATGTCTTCCAACACTTGATTTACCCTCTCAGTTTGTCCATCCGTTTCCGGATGATATGCAGAACTAAAGTTTAGTTTCGTTCCAAGAGTTGTATTAAGCATTTTCCAAAATATTGACGTCATTCTTGGATCCCTGTCAGATATAATCAATTCTGGTACACCATGCAATCTGAAAATTTTGTGCATGAATCTTTTGGCCAGCACTGGTGAATCATCCTTTAGATTTCTAGCAATGAAATGAGCTACCTTAGTTAGTTTATCTACAACTACCAGGATAACATCATGTTTATTCCTGGACATAGGTAACCCTTATACAAAGTCCATGGTTATTACTTGCCATTTGTATGCTTTGCAAGTATGCTATGAGGATATAACAGTCCAGCAGGGTGCATATGTTCTGCCTTAACCCGCTGACATTCCAAATAATGAGTCACAAAATCAATGACATCCTTTTTCATACCTTTCCAAAAGTATTGTTGTTTCAAATCAGCAAGCATTTTTGTGATTCCCGGGTGTCCAGAGAAAGGTGAATTATGAAATTCAACTAACAACTTCTTTCTCAAATCATTCAACATAGGTACATATACCCAATTTTCATAATGCAAGATTCCTACATCATCAAAATGAAAACCTTTATACCTTTGATCATTAGGTTCTCGCAGCAGCGCGTTGCTTTTACTTGCTTAAAGTATGCATCGATTCTCGAGGCACTTTTTACCTCATCCTCAAACGGAGTTGTTAATGTTATAAGAGTAGAAATGTGTTTCCTATGACTTAGAGCATCAGCTACTCTATTCTCCTTCCCATTGATTTAGCTAATATCAAAATCATATTGTGATAAAAATTCTAACCACCTTCTCTGTCTAGCATTCGATTAGGCGAGTGAAAATATATTTCAACTCTAAGTGATCAGTTTTCAACTCAAAAGGTTTCCCAAGTAAATAGTGTCTCCAGACTTGAAGTGCATGAACAATGGCAGCAAGCTCCAAATCATGAGGAGCATAATTCAGCTCATGTAACTTAAGTTTTCTACTTTCATATGCTATGACTTGATCATTTTGTAACAAAACACCTCCAAGGCCTTCCCCAGAAGCATCCGTTACAATAGTAAAGCTCCCATTAGGTCAAGTGCATACTAATATAGGTGCGAAGTAAATTGGCTTTTCAGACTTTTGAAAGCCACTTCGCACTTATCATTCCAAATAAATTTCTTATCCTTCTTCTGTAATGAAGTTATTGGTGCAGCCACTTTAGAAAAATCCTTAACAAATTTTCTATAGTAACCAGCAAGACCCATGAAGCTTCTTACTTCATGCACATTCTTTGGTGTAGGCCACTTAGTTATTGCCACTATTTTTGAAGGATCTACAACAATTCCTTCTTTGCTAATGACATGACCCAAATAGTGAACTTCTGAATCAAAGAAAGAACATTTGGATAACTTACCATACAACTTCCTTTTTCTCAAAATTCCCAAAACTATCTTCAAATGCTCATTGTGCTCCTCAACCCTTTTAGAATATACGAGAATATCGTCCAAGAATACAAGTACAAACTTGTCCAAATATTCTTGAAAGATATTGTTCATTAAGTTCATAAAGGCTTGCCGAGTGCATTAGTTAATCCAAAGGGTAGAACCGTGAATTCATAATGTGATTAAGAATCCAATTAAACATTGTCTTGGCTTAATCAAGACTAGGAATTAATAATTTAATTCAGCTTGTTTAGCATCCTTCTTAGGTTTATTTTAACCCTAGCTTCCGAAGACAGTGATCTAAATTTCAATTTAGCTTTAGATAGAACATACTAGAACTACTAAACAATCATAAGTATTCAAATACATATTCTTGCAAGCTTACATTGATAATCACAAAAGTTTCCAAATTATACAATAATAACAATGCTCTTAAGATCATTTGAACCGAAGAAGGTCAAACTATCAAGATACGAATACAAACATATAAGTATCAAACATTTATTTCCATTCCTTTCATAACTAATCAAATACATTTTATGCATTCAAGATACTTGATACAATATTTCAACGAAAAAGAACATCTTTACTCATATAGTACATTTAGAGAATCAAGCTGTAATTGATCATAAAACTAAATTAAACAATCTGAACATCCTATCAGATCTGTGTGCTTTTACCACTTACGGCAACCATCTGCAAAAATTTTCAACATGGGTCAGTTCAATGAACTGAGCATGATAAGCACTAACTCTTAAAACAATTGCAATCCACCAACTGTTTTCATTAAACAACCTGTTTAAATGAGATCATTTCACCAAACAAGAAAACATATTTCAGATTATGCTCTTGTAATACAAACATGACTATAGACGCGTAACTCATATTATAGTCACTAAATAGTCCTAGATACCTGTCAAATATTTCATCAAAACGTTAGTGACCAAGAAGACAAATGCATCTAAACAACTATCCATCTGAATCCCAAGGACAGCAACATCAGACGGACTAATATATTCAACATAATAAATGAATATCATAACCTTTCATGATTCCATCAGCATGTTAGAACAATTCTAAAAGTTAGATAAAAATTATATCAACTTATACTTTACAACAGAAGAGAAATAAAACGAATCATACATATTTCCCTCGGAACTAGCACAAGACAAGAAAACCTCAACAACAAAGACGTAATCATGCACAAACACGACAACAATCCCTCTCAGCAACATATAGCTCATTCTAATCCCTACTAACACTGTAAGGCTTTAGATCCAAGGTCGAAATCAAAAGAACTTCTCTTTTATCGCAGTCAACAAGAGACTCATTAACATTAAAGCAATTGATGTTTCCCTATGACTATGTAGAGATATTCATACGAAATCCACGCAACATGCACAGCCTCGTTTAACTGGAATTATTCAGAAAGGAAACATAACATACCGTATTCACATCTGAACTCATTCAGAGGTTGATAAGTATGGTATTCATGACCCACTTCTACAGAGGCCAAGATACATGATATCTATCTATACATTAAGGAATCCAACAGAGCCAAAAACAATAAGTGTTCATAATCAGGCTTATATAGAAGCAGAAACACTGGTTACCTATCAAGGATTTCAACTGAATCCGAACAACAGTATTCATGATAAAGATTCTCCAGAAGCCGATATACAAGATAAATATAAGTTAAGGATTCCAACCGTGCCAACAATGGTAAATATTCACAATCAGGCTTATACAGAAGCTAAATACTGATTTCGTAACAAGAAATCCAACCGAGCCTCTCAACAATATTCACTCAAGCTTACACGAGATAGGAAACGAAAAAAAAGTACACTGTAGACACCAAATTTGTGTCTTACAAGCCCTTGTGACCCGCATCTCATTTCGCAACCTAACCTCATCACCTAAACCTTACACAATTATTTATTAATTACCTTATAATTAATAAATCCACATCGCCATACCTGCCACCTCATTTTGCCACCTCATCATGACCTAGTCCTAACCCTAAACTAACCTAATTAAGACCTATAACTTAGTCTACATCCACACCCATGACTAATGACTCCTTACTCGCACCCAAAACCGACCTTGTAGTTACTTGACCAAGCCCGCAACAAATCCCTCGAGAGAAAAGGAGGGAAAGTTGGCTATTTTACTAAAAATAGCCCACTTTGACCTGACCGATACCGGTTCCTACTCGACCGCCGTCGGTTACGTAACCACCATCGGTTCCCTGTAAATGGGCTCCCCTAACCAGAAACAAAGGTCGAAGGATTTTTGATCAATCGGGATCATCAGAAGCGATCGGGAGAATCTAGATTTTACTTGGCCGAGCAGAGACAAGTGAAGAAACAAGAAGAGTTTGCAGAGAAGGAGATCAAGCCCAAGACTGCAACTGAATAACCAGAGCCCTGTGATACTCAGCTGATCATCGGGAGGGAAGATATCTCATTTTCTGATTGTCAGGCCATCCTACCTGAGTTCTGCCTTTGTCATCACAGTTCTTGGACCTGCATCCTCGTCAATAACCAGTAAGTTGTACCTTGTATGTCCTCTTTAATAACATTTCTTAGGCTTTTGAATCACAGCCGTCATAAATCTATTCCTAGATCTACTACCCAGCAGCACATTACATCTAACTATCATTCCTCTACCCTCTCATCACCCCGTTACCTAATCCCACTCATTTATTAGCCTTACAAACAACACAACCACCCTACAACCGACCCTCACCAAAAGTCCCTAAAACATAGCCCCTACCGATATCGGTTAGCAGAAACCGGTATCGGTTATCGTGACTCAAAACCAAAAACCAACCTTTCCCCTACTTGTTTCAACGAGGCAATTAAATTGTTATTTTACAATATTTTGTGTTATTTCATAATAGCAGGGGAACTGACCACCTTCGAAAGGAATTTTTATACTTCCTGGGCCCAAGGCAGTTCCCTTATTTATTGTCTGATCAAAATCTTGTGGTCTTGTATTCTTATTTGTAGGTAGTCCTTCCAAGACAAAAAGGAGTTCTTCGCAATCAACTTGATCTCTCTCTACGGTATGCGCACACCATCTCGACATTCAACAGGTATTCCTCCTAGCCCTAACCCTTATCTGTCTCTAAAAGGAATGAAAGGATAGAAGCAACTCTATTCCCAAAAGTTGAAACATTCCGCGAAACATTTTGGCACGCTGGTGGGACCCATTTCGGGTTTCTTTCTTTCTTGCTTGCTTTCATATAGGGAGCATACTTGCTGTTTTCTTCTCTAAAGATATTCACAAGGTATTTTGTTATTTTGGTAAAAGAACTTTCTTTGCTTTTACATCTTTGCATTAGTGAAAGTCATCTCTTTTGCTTCATCAAATATCATTTTTGATTTGGGTTTAAAACACGTGCATCACATTCTTGCTTGTTGTTTTCAATTCTAGTGAACATAGATTAAGTAACAGGTCATACATGTGGGGGTGATATCCACGGTATTGACAAGAAATTAATCTTACTTTCACTACACAACACATACCGAATCACTTCACAATTAACACAACAGCTCAAACATCCCCCTTTTTCCGCGGTATTCCTCCACCCGATTGAGGTAACCTTATAAGCCAAAACAAACTTGACATTTCCTCTAAGTCTTTTGTTTAGGATTCTGACATCATTCTACGTCTAAAGGCATAAGCCCACGATAATTAAAATTAACCCTAGGGTTAGTCTCTGGATTTGCGTGTGCATCTTGCTTGTTTTCAGTTCTGTTTTCTCTGTTATACACTGTCTTCTGTCATCACCTTAGAACAAATTGATAAATGTACTAAGCATTGTTAAAGATCAAATCAGCAGCTTCTTATATTTTCTTATACCAGTCTTATTACACCGACATCGGTTAACTGACCGACGTCGGCTATAGTCTGACCGACGTCGGTTATTAGACCGATATCGGTTACTGTCTTTTACAGTTCCTGACAAACCAACAACCTACCAATTTCACCATTCTGAGGCTGTTTCTGTTCCTGATAGATTGAAGCCCTACTGTGTACTCTTGTCCATGGTTGTTATCACTCGAAAGCAAGCCGCCACCATGGTTTCACATGCCTGCTCTGTGCCTTTTCCTGAATCACCCCCTTCACATTCTATAGGGAACCCTACGGACACCAGTGAAATCCCCAAAATTCCTGTAGGAGATAAGGAATTTGCCAAATTTCTGGATGCTAATCCTAGCGCCGTACAATACTATTTGTCTCATGCCCCTGACCATACGCCCGATGGTCAACTCCTTTGGCATGCCTATTAGTATAGCTGCTCATCGAGCTCCCACTCCGCCTGATAACACCGCCTTGCTTTCTGCATCTTTAGCCCCGTCTCCTAATCCAACGGCTTCAGAGGTTCATACGACACATATTGGCTTTCCTTTGGTTAATCTTGGACCCCACATATCATTACCGTTGACTGCGCCTACCTCATCTCTCTTGCAGACTACTCCATTCATGACTTGCTCTCTGCCACCTATCCACACGAGCTTTCCTTCTCAAGCTCCGCCTACCTTTTCATTCCCATACACGTATCCAGTGACCTCAACATCTTATATAGGACATCCCTATTCGGTTTGCCTCAACATATTCGTCCTCCATACCTTATCAACACCTAACCCCACCGTTGTTCAGCAGAGGCCCTTGGCCCAATTTTCCTCCATTTACCACAACCGCACCATCATCTCATCCAACCACGGATTTCATCAAACAAATGATGGACAAAATGTAAAATCCGGAGGCTTCTGTTTCGGGAATTCATAGCACCTTGACATACGAGCAAGTTTGTCGGGATCCTATTCACCCTTACGCTCATCTCGGCTCCCACTCACATCAACAAGACACAGCAAGAACTCCTACAGATGTTACAACATAAATTACTTTTCAGTGTCTCCACCAAAGTTGATAACATTTAGTATTCATAATAACAACAACATTCATAACCCAGCTTTGAATGAAATTAAAAATACTAGATACCTGTCAAGGACTCTCACTGAGTCAGTATCAACCGAAATCATAACAGGACTTACACAGAAGTAGAAACACCAGTCACATATCAAGGATTCCAACCATGTGGTACTCTTCAAATAAACTTCTACAGAAGTAGAAAGATACATGATACATATCAATCCAAAAATTCCAATCAAAACAATATCATACCATGTTCACATCCGAACTCCTTCTGAAGTAAAACGTATGGCATTCACGACTAACTTCTAGAAGCCCAAATACAAGATATATATATATATATATATATAAATATAAAGGGTTCCAACAGAGCCAATAGCAATAAGTGTTCATAACTTGGGCTTATACGTAGCGAAACATTGGTTTCTATCAAGGACTTCAACTGAATCCAAACAACGAGTATTTATTTTAAGCTTAAGTAGAAGACAAAATATAAAAAGTACACCAACCGAGTCTGCATACAAGAAATTATTTGCTAAGCAAAAGTATTCATATTAAGACAATCAAGTCATATTACCAATTACCCCTCCAGGACTCCGATTGAATCAAACTACCAAGATTCACATAAATGACTTCTACTGAAGACCATAATATACGAACCATTCCAAGAACTCCACGAGTCATTTTGTGTATAAACAAATATATTGCAAACTATCAACGAGTTAAATCCCATAATTACAACGCAAGGGGGAATAACTTCTATAAAGTCGTATTCGAATACAATAACACAAATGAGTTATCCAAACAGAAGCAACTTAAGTATTATAGCAAGATCCAACAAGATTCAAAACCATAACACATATTACTCATGAAAAAACTTTTAGAGAATTCGTATATACCGTACACTCAAGAAATCAAACAGAATCGTTTCAACAAGAGAAAACAAAGAAGGTATAGACTTAAGTCTAATCGACAAGAAAACAATTCTTAAACTCATACAGAGCCAAATTCATATATTTTCCTTGCAACATTTCTTCAAATCCAGCCAAATTCAAAACATAGCAAGGTAATACATCCATTCGAAACAAAATGCACAACCATCAAGGGTTTACTCAAAAATCGAAATTTGTTAAGAAAATACAACAACTAAATCACACAAGGCTACCATAAAAACCAATCGATCTGAAAATCATTTGAGCAGAGTTGTTCTAATGAAATCATTTGAAAGAAAGAAAGATCTTTAAAAGTTAGAGCCTAACATGCTTCGTTATTTGCTTAAAAATCCAAAGAAGACCAATGAAAGAGCTCGTGCCTTCTCCTCTTTTTCCACGTTAGATTCAACAACAATAACTTGTTATTTCCATGCCTTATAAACTTTCCTTGCAGAGAGAAAAGAGCTAGTTACGCTCATATTTTCCATGCAACACCAAGTAGATTGGTGCGAAGAACCAAAGTGATCGGGCAGAGGGAAAAGCTGGGCGCATGAAAAACCAAACAAACTACCAGTTTTCCATTTTGCATGCCTTCCCGAGAAACCCGAGCTCGAAGACCGAGCTCATTAATTGCATTTATTCCAAATTTCCCGCTCAATCTCCATTTCCACCGACCGCCATAGTTGGCAATGGACAAATGGAAATCGAAGACCATTTCGAACTTTTGCAACTCTGCCACGTTAGCCTTACTATCCATTTAAACTTCTACCATTTACCTGTCCTTCATGCTTATCCATCCCATTTAATGCCATAGGAACTGCCACCCATGGCTCGCACCCTTTCATAGGTCCCCTTTCCTCCTTGTTCATTAGTTAGGTTAGTAACATAGGTTAGGATTTTAAGATGCTACTTAGTCTAACCTCCATAGTGCTAGGTTACTAACTTAGAAATTTTAGCTTATAGCTTAGGCCTAGGTTAGATTAACACTAATCTAACCCCTAGGTTGTAGTTTAGTTTTAGGTTACTAACCTTAATAAATCTAGTTTAGGTCTAACATTTCAAATGCTCAGAAAAAGAACCTACAAACATACATTCACGAACAGGATTCACTCCTGCACTGCCAATAGGCTAGTGGAATAAATGTATCTGAATTTATTACCTAGCCCACGATCAAGACCTTCCTGATATTACGATATCGGGAACCAATTCATTTAACACGATCAGTCTGAGTTAGACTCTGAAATAGCTTATTCAATGCATTCAGACCTTGCAACCTGCATAAGGTCTATAATTTTTGTTCATCCCGAATAAACTTTAAAGCATCACTTGGATCAATGCCACTGATCCTGTGGCCGGGTCTTATAGATGGATAAATCGACAACTCATTCCGAGATCGATTAAAGTCGGGTGTAAAATGAAAGAAATAAAAGAGTCCAATCATATTCCAACTCAATCACAGATTCGTAATTACAAAGAAGATATAGTCCATATGAAGCATGACTTCACAATCAAAGGAACACATCCTTTTACAAAAGAAATCACATATCAACAGTTGAATGCTCGGGAGGAAGTAACAATAACAGGATTGGGGTGTTACATTCTTCCCTCCTAAAAGATTCATCGTCTCGATGATTACATATTCGATTAACCTTCGGTCAACCAATTTATTAGTTCACAAAACAATGTGACTATTTTCAAACTTAAATAGTTCCGTAAATCAATGTTACAACACATTTTATTCAAATTTCAATAATGTTTACCTCAATCGCTTTCATATAAATTTTATAATGATAAGTTCATAAAAGAAATGTTTTGTCAACATTTCATTCTTGTTGAAAAAGAGAAGGAAAAGTAATTTTCATCTCTTCCTAATTTTCCCAAGTTACACTTTCTTCGTTAAACTGGTCCCATTGGACCTTACATTGCTGTATTTCACGATTTCTCAAATGCAATTGGCGAGTTTCCAGCACTTGTGTGGGTTTAACCATGATTATTCTTGGGTCTTGGACCTGTAAGGAATTCCAATTTAAAACATGTGACAGATTTGAAACGTATTTCTTAAGCAAAGAAATGTGGAAAACATCATGCATGCGAGATAAAGCAGGTGGTAATGCTAAACGATAAGCTACAAGATTGATTATTTCGACAATTTTGAAAGGTCCCACGAAACAAGGTGACAACTTGGCAGCCTTGCCAAAAGTTATAGAACTCTTTCTGGGTTTAACACGAAGAAAAACCTTCTCACCAAGCTCAAACCTTCGATCAACCCGCTTAAGGTCAACATAGCTCTTACGCCTATCCATTGCTTCCTTTAATCATTCACGAATCAGCTTAACTTGTTGTTCCATTTCTGTGAGAATCTCTGGTCCAATTACCACTCTATCCTCAACACTATCCCACTAATAGGAGTTACGCACTTCCTTCCATAAAGTGCTTCAAATGGTGCCATTTTAAGAGATGAGTGATAAGTGTTGTTGTATGCGATTCAACTAATGGAAGATACTCTTCCCATTTATACTTTGTTGATCCATGCAATACATTCGCAACATGTCTTCCAACACTTGATTTACCCTCTCGGTTTGTCCATCCGTTTCCGGATGATATGCGTAACTGAAGTTTAGTTTCGTTCCAAGAGTTTTATTAAGCATTTTCCAAAATATTGACGTCATTCTTGAATCCTTGTCAGATATAATCAATTACGTACACCATGCAATCTCAAAATTTCGTGCATGAATCTTTTGGCCAAAGACTTGGTGAATCATCCTTTAGATTTCCAGCGATGAAATGAGCTACCTTAGTTAGTTTATCTACAACTACGGGATAACATCATGTTTATTCCTGGACATAGGTAACCCTTATACAAATTCCATGGTTATTACTTTCCATTTGTACTTGCAAAGATGCTATGAGGATATAACGGCCTCCAAAGGCCAGGTGCATATGTTCTGCCTTAACCTGCTAACATTCCAAATAATGAGTCACAAAATCAATGACATCCTTTTTCATACCTTTCCAAAAGTATTGTTGTTTCAAATCAGCAAGCATTTTTGTCATTCCTGGGTGTCCAGAGAAAGGCGAATTATGAAATTCAACTAACAACTTCTTTCTCAAATCATTCAACATAGGTACATATACCTTGTTTTCATAATGCAAGATTCCTTCATCATCAAAATGAAAACCTTTATACCTTTCATCAATAGGTTCTGCAGCAAGCGTTGCTTTTACTTGCTGAAAGTATGCATCTGATTCTGAGGCACTTTTTACCTCATCCTCAAACGGAGTTGTTAATGTTATAAGAGTAGAAATGTGTTTCCTATGACTTAAAGCATCAGCTACTCTATTCTCCTTCCCTTTGATGTAGCTAATATCAAAATCATATTGTGATAAAAATTCTAACCACCTTCTCTCGTCTCGCATTCGATTAGGTGAGTGAAAATATATTTCAACTCTAAGTGATCGGTTTTTCAACTCAAAAGGTTTCCCAAGTAAATAGTGTCTCCGGACTTGAAGTGCATGAACAATGGCAAGCAAGCTCCAAATCATGAGGAGCATAATTCAGCTCATGTAACTTAAGTTTTCTACTTTCATATGCTATGACTTGATCATTTTGTAACAAAAAACCTCCAAGGCCTTCCCCAGAAGCATCCGTTACAATAGTAAAGCTCCCATTAGGGTCTGGTATAGCTAATATAGGTGCAAGTCAATTGGCTTTTCAGACTTTTGAAAGCCACTTCGCACTTATCATTCCAAATAAATTTCTTATCCTTCTTCTGTAATGAAGTTATTGGTGCAGCCACTTTAGAAAAATCCTTAACAAATTTTCTATAGTAACCAACAAGACCCATGAAGCTTCTTACTTCGTGCACATTCTTTGGTGCAGGCCACTCAGTTATTGCCACTATTTTTGAAGGATCTACAACAATTCCTTCTTTGCTAATGACATGACCCAAATAGTGAACTTCTGAATCAAAGAAAGAACATTTGGATAACTTACCATACAACTTCCTTTTTCTCAAAATTCCCAAAACTATCTTCAAATGCTCATTGTGCTCCTCAACACTTTTAGAATATACGAGAATATCGTCCAAGAATACAAGTACAAACTTGTCCAAATATTCTTGAAAGATATTGTTCATTAAGTTCATAAAGGCTGCGGGTGCATTAGTTAATCCAAAGGGTAGAACCGTGAATTCATAATGTCCGTACCTTGTTCGGAAAGTTGTTTTATGAATATCTTCTTCTCTAATCCTTAACTGATGATAACCAGATCGAAGATCTATCTTAGAATAAACCACTGCCCCACGTGTAACATCCTCATTTTTATATATTAGAACAAGTAAATTTTTTTTTTATGTGGGAAATGCTTCCTGGTTCTAAATACATAATTTAGATCTCACAAATCAAAACAACCATTCTTATAACAGATAACCATATGCAAAGTAATGACTCAGAGTACCTCCGATCTATTCATTCCATGACTCAATAATCTACCGATCTATTCATGTGTATTAAGAGTTGGTGTTTACACTTTAACACAATACTCTTGTGGTTCTCTTCCCTAATATGGGATTTAGAATGCTCTGTCCAAGGAACCTATCTAAATAGTTGTTACCATTATTCATTGGAATCTCATCCCTTGGACTAGGTGACTTAGGACAACGCAATCAATAGCTTGCGATACTTTGGCCAAAGATTTGAAACATACTGCTTATGTCTCGTATTCCTTAACGGCATACTCGTCAATCTGGAATACGTCCTTCACCCCATTCCTATGTTATGTAGAATGTCTTATACTGACTTCTGTCAGTCCCTCCTATCCCAAGTTATTCACTCGAAAATGGATTAGTAAGGTGACAACGTTATATGGATGCTCCCAAGGACTAGGGATATGATGACATACTGGGTCAACCCTAGTTAAACCAGTGTGTCAAGATACCCCGAGTCTCCTAGGCAGCCTTATAACGTGACCACATTCCTAATCGGTCCCAGAGTAACTTGTTCGAGTTTAAGGTGTAAATCTTAACGATCAATGCAAAGGGTGTCATCATAAGTCACCTGCATTTTTGTATCTTCGAGAAGATCCTAATCTTCTCTAAGGTACAACCCTGCAGTTGACTTGTGCCGTCAACCTTTAAATCCACCTCAAAAAGATCTACTTATTAAAAAGTGTTACATACGTTGAGTTAAATTATACCATAAGATGCTCCCTTTAAGGGTAGTCTTTCCCAATCCCTGGGTTCCTCACCTTAGAATGACCTTTCTTAATAAAACCCAATACACAAGAGAAGTTATTAAGACTAGAGGTCCCATCAAGGAGTTCATAGAATATACATAATTCTAAATCAACGAAATTGGACAATAACCCATAATCTTCACATGTGATTGCCAACCGAACCCTTTTTAGGTTTATTTCAGTTCTCATAACTGAATTTATATCTTACTTATTAGTATCGAGATATAGTGATTAAGAATCCAATTAAACATTGTCCTGGCTTAATCAAGACTAGGAATTAATAATTTAATTCAGCTTGTTTAGCGTCCTGCTTAGGTTTATTTTAACCCTAGCTTCCAGAAGACAGTGATCTAAATTTCAATTTAGCTTTAGATAGAACATACTAGAACTGCTAAACAATCATAAGTATTCAGTCACATATTCTTGCAAGCTTACATTGATAATCACAAAAGTCTCCAAATTATACAATAATAACAATGCTCTTAAGATCATTTGAACCAAAGAAGGTCAAACTATCAAGATACGAATACAAACATATAAGTATCAAATATCTATTTCCATTCCTTTCATAACTAATCAAATACATTTTATGCATTCAAAGATACTTGATACAATATTTCAACGAAAAAAGAACATCTTTCCTCATATAGTACATTTAGAGAATCAAGTCAGTAATTGATCATAAAACTAAATTAAATAATTTGAACATCCTATCAGATCTGTGTGCTTTTACCACTTATGGCAACCATCTACAAAAATTTTCAACATGGGTCGGATTCGATGAACCGAGCATGATAATCACTAACTCTTAAAACAATTGCAATCCACCAACTGTTTTCATTAAACAACCTGTTTAAATGAGATCATTTTACCAAACAAGAAAAGATATTTCAGATTATGCTCTTGTAATACAAACATGACTATAGATGCGTAACTCATATTATAGTCACTAAATAGTCCTAGATACCTTTCAAATATTTCATCAAAACGTTAGTGACCAAGAAGACAAATGCATCTAAACAACTATCCATCTGAATCCCAAGGACAACAACATCAGACGGACTAATATATTCAACATAATAAATGAATATCATAACCTTTCATGATTCCATCAGCATGTTAGAACAATTCCAAAAGTTAGATAAAAATTATATCAACCTATACTTTACAACAGAAGAGAAATAAAACGAATCATACATATTTCCCTCAGAACTAGCTCATGACTGTACCGTCTCTCCAAGAGCAAAGCATTCACCTTAAACACATGCGAATAAATCAGACGAGACCACCAGAAGCATCACAGTTTGGTTAAAATTTAAATTAAACAATATCCTGTAGCTTACTAGCAGTACAACGCTCTCGCACCAAGGCATTGATGAGTATTCTATCCAAAATAGACTCCACATAACCTTCCATATTATTATAGGAACGAGAAAATAGCTAGCGCAATCGCTTGTCAAGGCACAACTGTTAACTCTTTATCTCAGTCAAGCACAAGACAAGAAAACCTCAACAACAAAGATGTAATCACGCACAAACACGACAACAATCCCTCTCGGAACATATAGCTCATTCTAATCCCTACTAATACTGTAAGGCTTTAGATCCAAGGTCAAAATCAAAATAACTTCTCTTTTATCTCGGTCAACAAGAGACTCATTAACATTAAAGCAAATGATGTTTCCTATGACTATGTAGAGATATTCATACGAAATCGAAGCAACATGCACAAATTCATTTAATCGGAATTATTTAGAAAGGAAACATAACATACCGTATTCACCTCTCGAACTCATTCAAAGGTTGAAAAGTATGGTATTCACGACCCACTTCTCACAGAGGCCAAATTACATGATATCTATCTATACATTAAGGAATCCAACAAAGCCAAAAACAATAAGTGTTCATAGTCGGGATTATATAGAAGCGAAACACTTTGGTTACCTATCAAGGATTTCAACTAAATCCGAACAACGGTATTCATGATAAAGATTCTACGAAGCCGATATACAAGATAAATAAAAGTTAAGGATTCCAACCGTGCCAACAATGGTAAATATTCACAATCAGGCTTATACAGAAGCTAAATACTAATTTCGTAACAAGAAATCCAACTGAGCCTCTACAACAATATTCACTCAAGCTTACACAGATAGGAAATGAAAAAGTACACTGTAGACACCAAATTTGTGTCTTACGACCCCTTGTGACCCGCATCTCATTTCACAACCTAACCTCATCACCTAAACCTTACACAATTATTTATTAATTACCTTATAATTAATAAATCCACATCGCCATATCTACCACCTCATTTTTCCACCTCATCATGACCTAGTCCTAACCCTAAACTAACCTAATTAAGACCTATAACTTAGTCTACATCCACACCCATGACTAATGACTCCTTACTCGCACCCAAAACTAACCTTGTAGTTACTTGACCAAGCCCGCAACAAATCCCTCAAGAGAAAAGGAGGGAAAGTTAGCTATTTTACTAAAAATAGCCCACTTTGACTTTGACCGATACCGGGTTCTACTGACCGCCGTCGGTTACGTAACCGCCATCGGTTCCCTGTAAATGGGCTCCCCTAACCAGAAACAAAGGTCGAAGGATTTTTGATCAATCGGGATCATCAGAAGCGATCGGGAGAATCTGGATTTTACTTGGCCAAGCAGAGACAAGTGAAGAAACAAGAAGAGTTTGCAGAGAAGGAGATCAAGCCCAAGACTGCAACTGAATAACCAGAGCCCTGTGATACTCAGCTGATCATCGGGAGGGAAGATATCTCATTTTCTGATTGTCAGGCCATCCTACCTGAGTTCTGCCTTTGTCATCACAGTTCTTGGACCTGCATCCTCGTCAATAACCAGTAAGTTGTACCTTGTATGTCCTCTTTAATAACATTTCTTAGGCTTTTGAATCACAGCCGTCATAAATCTATTCCTAGATCTACTACCCAACAGCACATTACATCTAACTATCATTCCTCTACCCTCTCATCACCCCGTTACCTAATCCCACTCATTTATTAGCCTTACAAACAACACAACCACCCTACAACCGACCCTCACCAAAAGTCCCTAAAACATAGCCCCTACCGATATCGGTTAGCAGAAACCGGTATCGGTTATCGTGACTCAAAACCAAAAACTAGCCTTTCCCCTACTTGTTTCAACGAGGCAATTAAATTGTTATTTTACAATCTTTTGTGTTAGTTCATAATAGCAGGGGAACTGACCACCTTCGAAAGGAAGTTTTATACTTCCTGGGCCCAAGGCAGTTCCCTCATTTATTGTCTAATCAAAATCTTGTGGTCTTGTATTCTTATTTGCAGGTAGTCCTTCCAAGACAAAAAGGAGTTCTTCGCAATCAACTTGATCTCTCTCTACGGTACGTGCACACCATCTCGACATTCAACAGGTATTCCTCCTAGCCCTAACCCTTATCTATTTCTAAAAGGAATGAAAGGATAGAAGCAACTCTATTCCCAAAAGTTGAAACATTCCGTGCGAAACATTTTGGCACGCCTGGTGGGACCCATTTCGGGTTTCTTTCTTTCTTGCTTGCTTTCATATAGGGAGCATACTTGCTGTTTTCTTCTTCTAAAGATATTCACAAGGTATTTTGTTATTTTGGTAAAAGAACTTGCTTTGCTTTTACATCTTTGCATTAGTGAAAGTCATCTCTTTTGCTTCATCAAATATCATTTTCGATTTGGGTTTAAAACACGTGCATCACATTCTTGCTTGTTGTTTTCAATTCTAGTGAACATAGATTAAGTAACAGGTCATACACGTGGGGGTGATATCCATGGTATTGACAAGAAATTAATCTTACTTTCACTGCACAACACATACCGAATCACTTCACAATTAACACAACAGCTCAAACATCCCCCTTTTTTCCGTTGTATTCCTCCGCCCATTGAGGTAACCTTATAAGCCAAAACAAACTTGACATTTCCCCTAAGTCTTTTGTTTAGGATTCTGACATCATTCTATGTCTAAAGGCATAAGCCCACGATAATTAAAATTAACCCTAGGGTTAGTCTCTAGATTTGCATGTGCATCTTGCTTGTTTTCAGTTCTGTTTTCTCTGTTATACACTGTCTCCTGTCATCACCTTAGAACAAATTGATAAATGTACTAAGCATTGTTAAAGATCAAATCAGCAGCTTCTTATATTTTCTTATACCAGTCTTATTACACTGACATCGATTAACTAACCGACGTCGGCTATAGTCTGACCGACGTCGGTTATTAGACTAATATCGGTTACTGTCTTTTACAGTTCCTGATAAACCAACAACCTACCAATTTCACCATTCTGAGGTTGTTTCTGTTCCTGATAGATTGAATCCCTACTGTGTAATCTTTTCCATGGTTGATATCACTCGAAATCAAGCCGCCACCATGGTTTCACATGCCTGCTCTGTGCCTTTTCCTGAATCACCCCCTTCACATTCTATAGGGAACCCTACGGACACCAGTGAAATCCCCAAAATTCCTGTAGGAGATAAGGAATTTGCCAAATTTCTGGATGCTAATCCTAGCGCCGTACAATACTATTTGTCTCATGCCCCTGACCGTACGCCCGATGGTCAACTCCTTGTTGGCATGCCTATTAGTATAGCTGCTCATCTAGCTCCCACTCCGCCTGATAACACCGCCTTGCTTTCTGCATCTTTAGCCCCGTCTCCCAATCCGACGGCTTCAGAGGTTCATACGACACAGATTGGCTTTCCTTTGGTTAATCTTGGACCCCACATATCATTACCGCTGACTGCTCCTACCTCATCTCTCTTGCAGACTGCTCCGTTCATGACTTGCTCTCTGCCACCTATCCACACGAGCTTTCCTTCTCAAGCTCCGCCTACCTTTTCATTCCCATACACGTATCCAGTGACCTCAACATCTTATATAGGACATCCCTATTCGGTCGCCTCAACATATTTGTCCTCCATACCTTATCAACACTTAACCCCACCATTGTCTAGTGGAGGCCCTTGGCCCAATTTTCCTCTCGTTTACCACAACCACACCATCATCTCATCCAACCACGGATTTCATCAAACAAATGATGGACAAAATGCAAAATCTGGAGGCTTCTGTTTCGGGAAGTCATAGCACCTTGACATACGAGCAAGTTTGTCGGGATCCTATTCACCCTTCTGTCCCCCTTCATTCATATCCTCCTCAATGGGAATTGCTGAAATTTACTTGTTTTAATAGTAAAGAGGATCCTCAACAACACTTGCGATCATTTAGACATGCTTGTTATTTAATTTCTCATGATGATGCCTTGCTACTCCTCCGCACCTTTCCCATGTCCTTATCGGGACCCGCCTTAGAGTGGTACGAGTTGCTTTAACCCAACACTCAATCTTCTCTTTTAACCAACTAGCCCAATCTTTCTTAGATCATTTCTCCATTAACATTTCCAAGAAAGTATCTATCACCGACCTCTATGCCATCCGACAATTTGAAGACGAATCTATCACAGATTTCGTTGGACGATGGTGGGGCCTTATCAACCAACTTACATATGCCTTGCCTCGATGAACTTATCGAACTTTTTACGTGGGAATTTGCTAAGTACATCTCTCCTACCCTTCAAATTCAAAATTTCCGCACATTTGATGAGGCCTTTACCATGGCTCGGAAACTAGAAATTCAAGCCTTAGAAGAAGAGAAATTGCGGTTGCGCAACAAAAACCCCAATTTCTGAACTCCAGATTCCACCAATAAACCAAACACCACCACTCCTCACACATCCACTTCTTCGAAATCAAAAGGAGTTGTCCACGTGGTGATGGTCAAATCTCAAGCACCATCTAATACCCCACCAAAAACCACCTATAAATATAAAGCCGAGCCCATCAATTACACTCCCTTGGGAGAAACTTATGGTGTCATCTTGGAAAAATTACTCAAAGCCGGAGCTATCACCTTGCCTCCTGTTAAACCTCACTCCGAGTTTGACTCCACCCGCGCTATACCTTCCTGGTACAAAGAAAATGACTTCTATAACTTTCACCATGTAAAAGGACATAGTCATGAAAACTGCAAGATGTTGAAAAACATAGTGCAGGAAATGGTTGATGCAGGGGATATAACCCTCGATAATCCTAATGCCCCTGCTAACCGAAATTTGAAAATCTTCAACAAACCATTCCCGAATCACTCTTCTAACAGTAACATAAACCAAGATATCTTAGCCGAGGAGAGTGTTCATGAGATCCATGCAGTCTTCGACTCCCAGCCAAAAGCCTCTATCGAGAAAATTTTGAATCAAGCCTCTTCACTGACGCAGGGGCCCAAACCTCCTTCACCACCATCAAGACAAGGCGAAATCATTCCTTTACCCATACAGGAGTTAACCGCCCAGAGTTCTCTTCTCATAGATGAGTCTTCTTACACCACATCCCTACAAGACTGCGAACGGATGTTATCTAACTTATCTATTTCCCAAACGTCTCCTTCTACCACTCTTGCTGCACAAGAGGAGGGCTCGCCACTCCTTTTGTCATCCTTAGACGAGAAACCTCTTGCACCGACATCACCAAATTCTTTAACCATGACGGATCCTCTCAAACATGCCCTCCTACCTATTAGTTCTTCATCACCTAAATCTTTTCAGCGACCGGTTGACCTCTTAACACCTATTGATACAGTGCCTCATCTACCCCCTATATCACACCCACAGTGGACTGGAATCACAACCCACCTTTCTTCCATACAAGAGTTCCAATTCACACCTGAAGACTGTCATTCTCCAGAAGATAGACGAGTCCTATGGGAATGTTTGAGTACCCCCTATTCTACTCAAATGCAGATGACCGATCCAAACACCTCTACCATATACCCGAAGTGTTTACAGAAACTCAAAATGCCTATGTCCTCATCTCCACCCCCACATCTCTACCAAGTATCTCATCCACCTCTATTAGCCTAACCAAATCTTCCCCTACACTTGGGACCTCACCAATACCCAGTCTAACACACCCACCTAAGTGACTAGATTTATCCAAAAATAAAGCCGCCCCTCCACTTAGGAGACAAACTCAATCTGTGCCTCTATCACAATTAAAACCATCATCGTCACACCTACCTTCCATATTGGGACCTCATCCCTCCACCTTGCATCAATATATCATACCTCCTACGTTTTCTTTAAAACGACCTACACCTTCTACACACATACAGAGATCTAAGGGTATATCAACACTGTCACCCCACGTATCCTGTCCACCCATCAACCCTAAACAAATTTCATCATCAAAGGACTTGTTTGTCGTCACTCCTCTTTTACCTAATTATTTCCAGATACCACGTTATCTGGAGCCTCATCATCTAACCAGCTAAACGTAGCTCCTGCACCAAAGAAACCACATTTAGTTAAAACCACGTATCAATACCCCTTGGCTAAACCACCACCCGTACGAACCAACCATACCCAAACATTACCAAAACCCACCCAATCAATACCTTCATCTTCCTCTCGATTTTGACCCACTCAAAGGATCTTACGCCAAAATCCTTGCTATGTTGGTGGAGAATGCGACCATTTCTCTACCCCCACTTAGACCTTATGACCCGTCTAAACCTCGACCTATAGGTTATGATGAGTCTAAAATCTGCGCTTACCACCGCACACCAGGACATGATGTAGAGGGATGCAAAGCTTTAAAAGCCATCCTTCGTCAGACACCTCTCTCAGATAGAAGGGTTAAGAAAGACAACTTACGAAGGGAGAGACCTTTAGCTTCAATCTCCTCTCCTATACCACCTGTCCCCGCCTCACCAATATCTATCGTTATTACAACCCCACCTCTCAAAGACCATGATTTATCCCGACCATCTTCCTCCTCTCATGTTCACGAGATCAATATGATTAGTGTTGCTACTCGAGCGCAGAAAAACAATGAGAAAGCGAAAGAAAGCATACCTGCATCCTCTCTTTCTCCGTCCACCATCCCGATCGCACCACCACCTAAAGTGGTTATTCGTGGACCTACCTACCCCGTCTCTAATGGAGTTTCCCACCGAGCCATGATCAAACAGCTTCACCAATCACCTGTAAAAATGACACTATATGATCTCATTCAGACTTCTGAATCTCATCGACAAGCTCTCGTTGAAATCCTTCAAGGGATCGAGGTCTTACCTAATGAAACCCTGCCTGTTACCTCCATTCTAACACCCAATCACGTTGCTTCCCTCACCAAACAACCTACCGCCCCAACCACTTCTGTCTCTGTACAACAAGCTGCTGCTGTCAGTTTCTCCGAAGACGAAATTGTTGACTTTGGTACAGAAGATCCTGACCCGGCTCTTTTCATCTCAGCTTACGTCCGGGACATTGGTACGTTGTGTTATGATTGATAGGGGTGCTAGCCTAAACATCATCTCTTCAAAATCCTTCCAACAAATGAATATCCCTTCTAGCTACATGTGTGCCAACCCCATCATGTTGTGGTCATTCAATGATGCTATTACCTCTACCTTAGGCACCGTGATCCTTAACATTCGTGTAGGACCACGTACTTTACCCGAACTCTTCTATGTCCTTGAGGGAGAGTTCCAATACAATATGTTGTTAGGCCACCCTTGGATCCGGGCTATGGGATGCATTCCCTCAACCTTACATAGATGCATAAAATTTGAGTACGAGGGGAAGTCCTACACCGTAAAAGCTGATCCTCCCCCCTTCAAAACCTACAATATGTTATATCGCCCTAATGATGTGCTTGTACCAATCAAGACACCCATTCATCCAACCCAACCATCCACTTCAACCACACCTCTACCATTCACTTCAACAGCACCTACACCTTCAACCCATGAAACCACCGTCATAAAAACCACTTCCCTTCCCGCAGCTAACATCCCAACTGCAGACCCTTAGTAGACATTTTTCAATGCCTTACTGGGAGGAGTACCGCCTATATAACATTAGCTCTTTCCATACCCCACAGGAGTACGGATAGGTACATGCACATCCTACCTATGACCGTCGTGTGGGGGAAGTAATCCCCTACGGACCACCTCATTGCCACACCAACCTAACATATGGGGGTGTCGACGCATCTTCCGTTACCCCTGAACCTCCTCTTAATGTGGTTCCTTTCCAATCCGATTTTCAATACCTGACAAATCGTCATTTTGCCCTCACCTTCTTGACTCGCTGTGCTTGGAAAGGCTTTGGTTTTGGTCTTTATGAACAAGGCCGACATACAATCATTCCCGTAACTACACGCAAGCACAATGATCGTAGTGGTCTCATTTTTGGGAACACTTACACCGAAGGAACCTCATGTCAGTTGTCTCCTGGAAGATGACGACGTCACCCCTACCGAACCATCATCACCCATTTTTCCATCATCACCCACAGAGTCGATAGATCCTGAATCTATCCCTCCTAACTTTTTTTTTTCATAAATGCTATCTTCCTAGGTCCTCTCACTTATCAACGTGATAATGAGGACCCCTCTTCTATCCCCCTTCTATATCCAGACATGATTGAAGAGGACTCACCTTCAATTAATGTCATTGAGTGCCAGGATGATGACTCCATCCTCACTTATCTTGGCGCGGATGACTCTTATATTCAACGTGCCTTACCATCTGAAACTCAAACCATGTTGAACGAGTCTACTATAGAAATCAACATCCACATAGAGGAGGATCCTCACATTGTGAAGATCGGATAATCCCTTAACGCATTAGAACAAGACACCTTTACTACCTTTCTCCGTGCTCGCAACCAAGCTTTCGCTTGGTCCTACGCTGACATGCCAGGAATTGATCCTGACATTGCTGTCCATAACATTACCCTGAAACCCGATTCCAAGCCAATTAAATAGAAACTAAGAAAAATGCATCCACGCATTGCCCTCTTGGTCAAATAAGAGCTTCAATGACTTCTTTCTGTTTCCTTTATCCTGCCTATTGACTATCCTCAATGGATTTCTAACATCGTACATGTCACTAAAGTGACGGGGGGACTTCGGATATGCACAGATTTCGAGATCTTAATGTCACTTTCCCTAAGGATGACTTCCCCCTACCTAGTATTGACCAACTTGTTGATCTCACTGCAGGCCATGAGATGCTCTCTCTCATGGATGGCTTTTCAGGATACAACCAAATTTTGGTTACCCCTGCCGATCAACATAAAACTACCTTCATAACTCCTTGGGGAACCTTCTGTTATCGTGTAATGCCATTTGGCCTTAAGAATGCTGGTGCAACCTATCAGCGGCTATGACCTACATTTTTCATGACATTATGCACACTATCCTTGAGGATTACGTCGATGATCTTCTTGGCAAATCTAAACATCGCAGTAAACATCTCGATGTTTTAACCATTATTTTTGATCGCCTGTTACAATATTTTGTCCGTCTTCAACCAAAGAAATGTGTCTTTGGTGTCCTTTTGGGAAAACTTCTTGGTTTTATCATCTCTTTACGTGGCATTGAGGTCGACCCATCTAAAGTCAAAGCTATCCTAGAAATGCCCCCACCTACTAACCTCAAACAATTGCGTAGTTTACAAGGTAAGCTCCAATCTATCCGGCGTTTCATCTCCCAACTCTCGGATCGATGTCAACCTTTCCATCACCTCCTTAAAAAGGATGTTGCCTTTCAATGGAGCGAAGAGTGCCACCAAGCCTTTGAAACTCTCAAAGCTTATCTCTTGCAGCCACCCGTGCTTATCCCACCTCAGGACGATCGCCCCTTCTACCTTTACCTTTCCGCCACCGACCACGCTGTAGGGGCCATGCTTGCACATCGTGACTCCGAGAATCGAGAACAAGCCGTTTATTATATAAGTCGTACTTTGGTGGACTATGAGACTAGGTATACACATGTAGAAAAGTTGTGCCTAGCCCTATCATTCGTGGCCACCAAACTCCGACACTACCTCCTGAATCACAAAAATTTTGTCATCACCAACACGGACCCCATCCATTATATGTATGCCAAACCTCATCTAAACCAACGCATCACCCGATGGCTTATGCTCCTTGCTGACCTCGACCTCGAATTTATACACCAGAAGTCAATCAAAGGACAAACCATTGCCGATCAACTCGCGGAAGCCCCTGTACCTAGGGCGTAATTTACTAATTTTAATTTCCTGAAAAACTCATCGCTACTCTTTCCCTCAGGGAGGAGTCGTATCCAATGACCCTCTTCTTCGATGGATCCAAATGCCAGCACGGTGGAGGAGCTGGCGTTGTTCTCATTCCTCTCGATGCTGAGCCTATGCCTCTTTCATTCCGACTCGATTTCCCCTGCACTAATAATACAGCGGAATACGAGGCCCTTGTTTTGGGTCTCCAGGTTGCGTTACACTTAGGTGTCAAATCTATTAATATTTTTGGCGACTCTCAATTGGTATTCAATCAAGTTATGGGCATCTACCAATGTAAAAATGAGGAACTTCAAAAGTACAAACATTACGTGGATTCACTTTTGACCTCATTTACTCGTTATTCTATCTAGACCATTCCCGCTCCACTAACAAATTTGTGGATACTATGGCTTGCTTAGCCTCGCAAATTCCTGCCTCACCAACTGACTCTGACATATTCGTCTTGGTCCAACAACTCTTTGCCCCATCTTACTCAGCCCCGGTTGTTTGTATGATAAATAATGTGTCTGCTAATTCGTAGGATACCTGGTACCACCAATTTCACGACTACCTTACAACCTCTGTTCTCCCACCTGACCTAACTAGTACCGGAAAACACGCTTTTCTTAAACATGTTTCTCGTTATGTCATCATGGGGGGACTCCTTTATAAATGTGGCTTTGATGGTATCCTCCTTCGATGTCTAACCGGCCCGGAGGTCACCTATACCATCCAACAGGTTCATGACAGTATTTGTGGTGGACATTTTAGCGGCCTTGCTGTGGCCAAACTCTCAATAAATACTGCTATGAATATGTTAAGCGTTGTGTTATGTGTCAACAACATGCCAACCTTCAACATACTCCTAGCCATCTGCTACAGGTCACACGAGATCTTTGGCCTTTCTCACAATGGGGTTTAGACCTTATTGGTGAGATTCATCTGCCCTCTTCACAACGTCACCGATGGATAATCATAGCAACCAAATATTACACAAAATGGGTGGAGGCTATTCCACTCATTTCAAATAAAAAAGAAAAAATTGTAGAGTTCATTAATCATCACATTATCTGTCATTTTGGTGTTCCTCATCGCCTGATAACAGATAATAGAAAATCTTTCAAAAATAAGAAGTTGCAAGACCTTTGTGACAACTTTGGTATCAAACTTAGTTTCTCATCACCCTATTATCCACAAGCGAATGGACATGCCAAAGTTTCTAATAAAGCCCTAACCAAAATCCTTATGAAAGTTGTCAATGAGTCCGGAAGAAATTGGCATGATCACATTCCCTTTGCCCTTTACGCTTATCATACTAGCATTCATACCTCCACTAATGCCACACTATTTTCTTTGGTATATGGTACCGAGGCGGTCTTGCCTCTCGAAATACAAATACCCTCCCTCAGAATATCTCTTCAGGATATTCTCACCAATGATGATTTCCGCCAAGAGCGGTTAGCGCAATTAGAGCTTCTTGACGAGCTTCGTCTTACGGCTCTTGATCACCTTCAAATCTACCAAAACACATCAAGCGTGCTTATGATAAACAACTTCATGAGCATACCTTTAAGGTTGGTGATCTTGTCCTCAAAGAGAATCAACCATGTAACCAAACCAGAAAAGAGAAAATGTAGAAAATTTGCTCCTAATTGGATTGGGCCTTACATTATCACTCACACTTATGGATCAGGCACTTATCGTTTAGCTTCACTTAATGGTAAACCTGAGCCTGAACCCCTTAATGCCTTGCATCTTCGACCATTCTACTATTGAATTTAGTGTTATATCACTTCTTATCTACCTACCGCTCGTCCCTTGAGCTCATTTACCACTACATACACTTTGTTTCCTACATCTCAAAATAAAATCAAGCTCACATAGTTTGATTCTCACCTCCCCTTAAAGATGCCTTCCCTTTTTAGTCTAAGTCCATGACTTCAAAGTATTAAAATGACACATTCTTAATTATATGCTTATGGGATTTTCTTGAGTCAAACTTCCTACCAAACTAGATGCTTTACGCCAAACGGACATCTGGCTCTCTAAATTATATATAGACTGCTCCCTCGAAGGACAGCTATATGCCAAACTATTGCTGCTATTATATATAGACTGCTCCCCCAAAGGACAACTATGCACTAAAACCGCATCTGCTACTATAAATAGACTGCTCCCTTGAAGGACAGCTATACACAGTCAGCCTTTATCAGAAGCTTCTCGCATTGATCAGCTTCGTGAAGACCTCAAGAATAATACAATCAATATCCCTTGTAGACTTCCCGCGTCGATCAGTCTATATTCAGTAAAATAAAAGCCGCATTCAAAAGAACTTTGAAGTCATGGACTTGTCTATTTAGGTTAGGTTCTCTTTCGTCATGAACACTCACTTTATAACAAGTTCTCCATGCCTCAGCTATACCATCCACCTCACCTCACCATTTGTTAAAACAACACAACTCAAGGGACGTGACGTACACCCGATATATTGTGATCATACAACTCTTTTCACCTATTGACTTCTCGTCTATGCACGGTACCTAGGAGTTCAAGCTCATTCTACATTAATATGTGGTTTGTTTAGCTCTTCTCAACCACGGGACAGCTTTTTCCTCTTTGACTCACATCTAGGATTATGTGTTGATCTTAATCAGGACATGGTTCCCTACCACTTGGGTAGGCTAACTTTTGCTTCACTTATACCTATTCCAACACCAACAACATTACCCTACCAATATTACTATCAATATTTTTACCAACCAACAAATTGCCTAACCATACCTAAATTGCCTGAATTCATCTCTCCCTGGTCCTAAGGGAGAACTACATCGGTCTGAGGCCCCTCCTTGCTTTGTGCAATGGGCTATGTAGGCAGCACTTCGGAGACATGGGGTCTCCCAAGGTTAGCTCGACCATCCCCTACCATAACCTATCATGTGTGGTACATATAAATATTTTTGTGTATTTCTATTTAATCACATTCCTCTTTATCCTTTTTCAAAAAAAAAAAAAAAAAAAGTCAAAACACAAACATTCTTATTATTATCATAACTCAAATCAACATACATATTCCGTTTTATTTAGATGTTAAACAAATACATCTTCTCTATCATTGACACGCAGGTCGGCATCCTTATTTATTCTTATACCTCGATAACATTTACTTAGACCCTCACACCTCATCCCGAACCAGGTGATGATCGTGATCGTCGACGCCTCTCACCGGGCCTCTCCGTCCTCAAAGGTACCATGGCTATTGGTACCGCCCACTGATCTGCCAATCTCTCCTGTAACATCTGAATACGCTCCCTCGCATGGAGATATCTCACCTCTAGTCCCTCCACTCGTGACTCCGCAACCACTAACAATCCTCTTGTCTCATTCACCTACGTTTGGAGCTGATGAACTAAACTCTGTAGATGATCTCTCTCCACTGTAATCATAGTTATGTCAGGATGATCACGTACACCTCACAGCTCTGCTACCCACCATAATCTATAGGCCTCTGTCATTCCTGCATCCATTACCCTGCGATCGGCTGCTACCTCCTCTGGCCCTTCTGGAGGTGTTGGCCGGGGAGGTGAGAATGCTGCCTCGGCGTCGATCCTCATATATGGTCTATAAGCCAGGGGTATATCCTACACAAATCCAAATTGTCGCCACACACGATCTAGAGGAATCCTCTCATACTCACCTGGCCTGTGCCCCGCGATCCACCTCAATCACTCTACACCCCTCAACTCCTCAGCTATATTCTCTGTTACCATATAGTTCCCGTAAGGCCTCCAACAGATATCCGTAATTGTCACCATCTCCCATACCTGCCTATAATACTCAGGGTCACCCGTCACGGCCTGAGATCTTGCCTCTTGTTCTATCTGGACCCATCATCTGAATCCCAACCTCTGCACTCCGGTCTCTCCTGACTAGATGGGTCGGCCTATTGGTCGCACACAAACAATGTGCTCATAGGCCCAACAATGTAATAAAAATGAACAATCTAGTGTCGTCCTGTGATTTTGTCTACAAGCCCATAAACCCCTATATAGCTCTGCCAAATATGCAGGTGCCCATGCAAAAGTCACGTTCCTTTCTATCATTTCCCAAATAACACACATCAATGCTTTTAGAAATCTTCCCCCATCCACCCTCGGTAACGCATAATATCCTACCACTATCATTAATACCACTGCTAACCTTGTTGCCTCAGGGTGTGCTGCATACATTATACCATACGTGAATGTCAAACCTCGCTGTGTCAAATCTCGTGTGTATGGACCAAATACTACTTGTTATCACTCCCCGCCGCACTAGGCAATGCCTGATATACTGGGCTTCCTGTAATTGGGAGTCTCAAAATACGGAACACATCTTCCAATGTCACTATCATCTCCCCTGTTGGCAGATAGAAGGTATTCCTTTTTGGATTCCATCTCTCAATCAACGCCTGTAACATAGCATGGTTACGTGTGATTCATGAATAATAGCAGATTCCACTTAACCCCAAACGATTTATCAATGCCCATTCAGCTGGTGTTACATCCGCTCGGATTCGTGACAACAACGCTTGGCACAGTATCGTTCATCCTGAACCCTGCCTCCGCCTGCACACATCAAAACAACACACAGCCATTCAATAAATCAAATCCCCAAAGGTTTTTTTTCTCACATTCTGGAAATTCCTACAGTAGCGGCATCGGTTTTAGATAACCGGTAACGGTTCCTTAACCGATACCGGTTATCTTAAGCCGATATCGGTCGATATCAACTTTACACACCCTGCCTAAAAACACCACCTATGACAATAATTTGATCGTTTATCCCTCTCTGTACATACAAACATACCCGAAACCCCTGACTACCTACCCCATTACATTCACCCTATCCCGATTCATTGCCTATCACCTTTTCTTTCTCATCTTTATCTACTTAATCTCCCTCATCCTATTCACAAAACATGCAAGAATCAAATTACAACCAAAACGTTTACCTCTTGGGCTGCACCAGCTTGAGGTGGAACTTGTCTTCCCTCTCGTCCCTGCCTGCTGGATGCTTCTCCTTGTTCAGCCATGTTCACCACCCTCTTCAACTCTAACTTGCCGTTTTGCCTTCTGAATCTCAGCCCACATTCACTTTCCCTGTCTCTTTCCTCCTTATCACTCAATTCTCTCATGCAATTACCTGTCTCAGTCGTCAAAATGTCACATTCGCGTATTTAACTTCTTGCATGGCTCTCAAAATAAGAACTTAAGTTGCCACCAAAGCTTTTCTATTTTTAGAAAAGCTCATATTCGAATAACCGGTATCGGTTACCTAACCGATATCGGTCTATTGTCTACCGACATCGGTTATCTAACCGATATCGGTCATATACCTACCTTTTTTAACCATAGTTCTTTTCTTTATTTTCTACCTAATTTTTGTGGCGCCCGCCTCTTTTTCCTGCATAACAACACCATTATCCATATTTTTCATCAAATCTATCTCTCATCACAATTTCATCAACATCATTTCTCTATATTACAAAAACAAACAAGCCATCAATAAACGATATCAAAAACCATCAATCTATACACCATTTGGATCCAACTCAACAGCTACATACATTCAATTTCACAAACCAGCGACAAAACATACAACATTTCATAACACAACATGTCAATTAAACTCATCATCTATATATACATACATCCCATCAACGAAAGACATCAACATCATAAACCATGTGAATCAAACTCATCATACATTAAATATCACAAACCATCGACAAAACACTTAAAACATTTTAAACACAGCATGTCGGTCAAAATCATCATATATATATATATATATCAACAGTTTCAAATATACAATTTGCCCTGCATAGGGGCCTCTGTGATCTCATAATACTACAAAGCCGGCACGCAGGCCGCAATAACTGTCATAATCTCGACTCGGCTCGCAGGCCGGTCTCTCATATAAAAAAAAATACTCGGCTCGCAGTCCGTATCAATCAGTATAACCTTGTACTCGGCTCGCAGAGCCGTATATAATAAAAATGAATGAATAAATCATATGTGGGCACGCAGGCCTCTATAAACATAACCGGTTCGCAGACCGGTGCCTATATCCAATGTACAAATAAAAAATCTCTGACCCAGGGATGTCTCAACTCTCCCCACCACCCTCAAAGACCTCCTCTCGCTGGTCCCCCGCGTTGCCTCTCACCTCCTCCCTGTCACTGATCCCCAAGCTGTGGCTGCACCTCCCTGGGATCTCTAACTCCGCGAGGTCTCTGCTCTATGTGCCGCATATGGCTGATAGTCAGCCCCGGTACCATCAAGAACATCCTGATAGTACCGGGCCTCCGCTCTCGCCTCCATATAACGGTCCCGTGCCACCATAGCTGCTGGGGCTGGTCCCCTGACTCCTAATACCAATGCCCCCTGTGCCTGTGCTGGTGCCGCTGGTGGTGCCTGTGGCTGTGGTGGTACCTGTCCCTATGGCTATGCCGGTGCCGCTAGTGGTGTCACTAGTGGTGCTCGAACTCGTGCTCGTACTCCACGAGCTCAGGCTAGCTGCCCCTGTAAGACACCTATCTGTGCCTGTGTAGCAGCAGCTGCCTCGTAATAACTGTACCTAGCCCCTGAGCTGGTCCCTCTCTGCTCTAATAGCCACTAAGTCTAGCTGTGCGGGCTATGCTCTCCTCGCGGCTCTCTCTCCTGCCCACCATACTAAAAATGATCCGTGCGGTGGCGTAGTCCCACTGTATCGCCTCGCCTACCTCTGCTGCCCAGGGTCCACGGGCCGTGGTACGGTGCAAGGGAGCCTCTACATCATCCCTCCAGTACTGAGGGAAGGGAGGTGGCTCATCCTATCGTAGCCCCATCTGCCGGTGTACCCTCTCCAGGGGAATCCACTCATGCTCCCCTGGCCTTCATCCCGCTATCCAGAATGTATACTGGATCCACTGCAACTATGATCGGGCTCCTCCGTGGGGGTGATGACCTCTATAAGGTCTCCATACAATATCTAACGCTGTCAAGCCCTTTAATATGTGCCGGTAATATGCTACATCCCGCCCGGTAAGAACTGCCCGTGGCTAGCCCACGACCCCCAACCACCTCTGAAAGCCATATCTGTAAATCACCTGTGGCCCTGGCTGCTGGGGTAGCCCTACTGGTCGAATGCATATGATATGCTCATATGCCCAGCAGTGTAACAAAAATGTAGAGCAAATCCCGAATCGCCTCATCCGGCGATAGCCCCACAACTCTCGGTATAACTGCACTAGGTATACTGGTGCCCACGCATAACATGTATGCTCCTCAACCATCTCGTGTAAAACCCCCATCAGCACCCATGGAAAGCGGCCTCCCTCTGAGTCCGGGAGGGCGAAGCATGTGATGCCGATCATCATCAACACGGCAAGCCGTGTCTCATGTCGGTGGGCATGGTACATATCTCCATAGGCGATGCTCGCGCTGTGATAAGTCAATAGCGCGGCTGCATCCCCGAATACCTGTAAGATGTTGTCCATGGCTGTCTCTGCGTCCACCTGGAAGACTGCCTCTCCATCAATCGGTAATCTAAGGATGCGATACACATCCTCTAATGTAATGGTCATCTCTCCAGTCGGGAGATGGAACACATTGGTCGCCGGATCCCATCTCTCGATGAGGGCGACCATCAAACTGTGATCCCTATCGATTTCCCTGTACCGCTGGACTCCACGAGTCCCACCTCGTGCATAATGCCCCACTGTGCTGCCGACACGTGTGGCCACATCCATCTCAACAGTGGGGGCATCCTGTCCCACATCGTCAGCTGCTGACGTGCCTGCAAAACCAACTCACTACATTAGCCCTACTCTTTATCACAACATCTACTTATACCCTCTATACCCCCTTTTTACCCCCCCAGACCACACCCCGACTCTCTAACACACACCTCTACCCACCTATCTTCTCCAATATCCCCCTCCATCTTCACACCCAAAACACAAAACCCAATCATAAACAACAACAAACAACCCAACACGCCAACCCCAACAAGAACTTAACACCCAAAACCACCACAAAACCACGCAACAAAATAGCAAATCCTGCCTAGGGACCGGTACCGGTCACCCATAACCGATCCCGGTCCCCTTTCCACCGACGCCGGTCAACGTTAGACCGACACCGGTCACCCACAAACCCGACCTACCCCAGAACTTTGTGACCGATGCCGGTCGCTTAGTGACCGGCATCGGTCACTGGAAAATACCCGAGCCGAACCCGACGCGGCTACCCCATTCAATTTTTTTCCTATTTCTCCCTATATACCCACCCAAACACCCTAAAAACCTACCCACCCTGCCGCCTTGGCCTATTTCACCTATCTACCCTCTCCTTTTTTCAAATAATTTCCATTTATTAATTATTTTCTAAAAACCTTACATTCCTACCCAAAACCCAAATACAACATAATACAATCAAATTCACACAATGAAGGGTTTCGAACCTACCGGTACGATGACACGTCGTCATGGTGGGATGGGTGGTGGTGGTCCAGCTGGTCCAGCACCTCCTGCTCCTCCTGGCTGTGCCATGGCTCTAACTCTCCTCTGCTGGGTCCTCCACCAATCAACTGCTGCCTCCTCCTCACTCGGGCCCACTAACCACTCACTCCTCCACTCAAATAGCGCCACCTCAACCGAAAAATGCTCCAATCTCAACACTCCACCTCAGACAACTCAAATTGGTTTTCAAATTGACAATGTGACAATGACAGGCCGTATTTTTCTTTTTATAGGTTTTTGACCTATAACCGATATCGGTTTTATTGTGCCCTAAGGAACCGGTATCGGTCACCTAACCGATATCGGTCATAGACAATCGACACCGGTTTTATCCCAACTCTTCCCCAATTTTTTCCCTTATTTACTAATCACCCTTTCTCACAACATCGCCTATATCAACCTTTGCTGAAAACCCTTTGTTAACTTCATTTGGCCCGACCCAAGGCCGCACCCAACCACTTGGCCCGACCCAAGGCCGCACCCAACCCATTTGGCCCGACCCAAGGCCACAACCAACCTATTTGGCCCGACCCAAGGCCGCACCCAACCACTTGGCCTCGACCCAAGGCCGCACCCAACCCATTTGGCCCGACCCAAGGCCACAACCAACCTATTTGGCCCGACCCAAGGCCGCACCCAACCCATTTGGCCCGACCCAAGGCCACAACCCAACCACTTGGCCCAAACCAAGGCCGCACTCAACCCATCAGGCCCGACCCACGGCCCTCACTAATCAATCAGCCTGACCCAAGGCCGTACCACTTAAATACCTCACCCCAAACCAACAAATTACAATTTTATCCACTCATCCTGTCGCTTTTTGTTCAATCGAGCTCACTTGTTCGTGTTTTAGCATGATTAGAGTACTTGACTTGATCAGTCAACCAACTTTGCCTAGACCTAGACCGTGACGTTTATCTCAACCAAACCAATCATTTGCACCTTGCCAACATGCCTAAACGTTCTGTATCTTACCCGTTATATCCCCGGAGCTACTTCCTATGCCTTGATACCAGGATTATATCACCCTTGTTTGGATAAACTATCAACCTTTTCCTATGAATTGTTGGTTTGCTCGTCAAATCATGTACCCTGGTCGCACTACTACATTTCAACATGCGTCTGCTTCCTTGGACCTACCCCACCATCTCACCATCATCTCCACACCATTTACCCTTTATCAACTCTATCCCTGATTTCACGCTATCTCAATCTGTGATAGATTTGAGGGGGATTACCTATACCCTTAATAGGGGAAACCACTTCATATTATTGTCCGTGCAGCTTTACAAAACAAACTACACGACAATAAGGGGCTAATGTAGACACCAAATTTGTGTCTTACGACCCCTTGTGACCCGCATCTCATTTCGCAACCTAACCTCATCACCTAAACCTTACACAATTATTTATTAATTACCTTATAATTAATAAATCCACATCGCCATATCTGCCACCTCATTTTGCCACCTCATCATGACCTAGTCCTAACCCTAAACTAACCTAATTAAGACCTATAACTTAGTCTACATCCACACCCATGACTAATGACTCCTTACTCGCACCCAAAACCGACCTTGTAGTTACTTGACCAAGCCCGCAACAAATCCCTCGGGAGAAAAGGAGGGAAAGTTGGCTATTTTACTAAAAATAGCCCACTTTGACCTGACCGATACCGGTTCTACTGATCGCCGTTGGTTACGTAACCGCCATTAGTTCCTCGTAAATGGGCTCCCCTAACCAGAAACAAAGGTCGAAGGATTTTTGATCAATCGGGATCATCAGAAGCGATCGGGAGAATCTAGATTTTACTTGGCCGAGCAGAGACAAGTGAAGAAACAAGAAGAGTTTGCAGAGAAGGAGATCAAGCCCAAGACTACAACTGAATAACCAGAGCCCTGTGATACTCAGCTGATCATCGGGAGGGAAGATATCTCATCTTCTGATTGTCAGGACATCCTACCTGAGTTCTACCTTTGTCATCACAGCTTCTTGACTCGCATCCTTGTCAATAACCAGTAAGTTGTACCTTGTATGTCCTCTTTAATAACATTTCTTAGGCTTTTGAATCACAGCTGTCATAAATCTATTCCTAGATCTACTACCCAGGAAGCACATTACATCTAACTATCATTCCTCTACCCTCTCATCACCCCGTTACCTAATCCCACTCATTTATTAGCCTTACAAACAACACAACCACCCTACAACCGACCCTCACCAAAATTCCCTAAAACATAGCCCCTACCGATATCGGTTAGCAGAAACCGGTATCGGTTATCGTGACTCAAAACCAAAAACCAGCCTTTCCCCCTACTTGTTTCAACGAGGCAATTAAATTGTTATTTTATAATCTTTTGTGTTAGTTCATAATAGCAGGGGAACTGACCACCTTCGAAAGGAAGTTTTATACTTCCTGGGCCCAAGGCAGTTCCCTCATTTATTGTCTAATCAAAATCTTGTGGTCTTGTATTCTTATTTGCGCAGTAGTCATTCCAAGACAAAAAGGAGTTCTTCACAATCAACTCCGATCTCTCTCTATGGTACGCGCACACCATCTCGACATTCAACAGTATTCCTCCTAGCCCTAACCCTTATCTCTGCTTTCTAAAAGGAATGAAAGGATAGAAGCAACTCTATTCCCAAAAGTTGAAACATTCCACGCGAAACAACACCAACCGAGTCTGTACCAAAAATCATTGCTAAACGAAGGTATTCATTACAAGATAACAAAAGTCATAATACCGAGTTACCCCTCCAGACTCCAACAGAGAATCAAGCTACCGGTATTCACATACATGGCTTCTACAAAGTAGTCCATAATATACAAACCATTCCATGGACTCCACAGTTATTTTTTATATAAATAAATATATTGCAAACTATCAACGGGTTGAATCCCATAATCGCAACACAAGGGTGGGGGAAAAACTTCTACTAGGTCTCATTGAAATATCAGTAAACACAGACAAGTTATCCATTCACAAATAACTTTAAGTATCATAGCGAAACCCAACAAGATTCAGTAACCACCACCTCTAATAACCACGACAGAACTTACAAAGAAGTCGAATTATACTGAACATTCAAACAAAAATCCAACAGTATCCTTTCCGACAAGTATCAACAACAAGTATCAACTGTAGCCTGAACCCAACAAGGAAACAATTCATGGGCTCTCAAAGAGCAGGTTTAGTATACTTTCTTGCATGCATTTCACAAACTTTATCTGGAATGCAAAACACAACGAGATAGTGCAACATTGAAACACAATACACACCCATCAAGGGTTAAATTGAAAAATCGAACCAGCAAGAAGATACAGTAATAAAATCACACAAAGCTACCATAAAAACCATCTGAACCCAAAAATCATCTGAACAGAGTTGTTCTAATGAAATCATTTGAAAGAGAGCAAGATTTTTAAAGGTTAGGGCCTAACATGCCTGGTTATTTGCTTAAAAATCCGAAGAAGACCACTGAAAGAGCTTGAGCCTTCTCCTCTTTTTCCAAGTTAGATTCACCAACAAAAATTTGTTATTTCCATGACTTATAAATTTTCCTTTCCAGAGAAAAGAGTGAGTTACACTCATATTTTCCATGCAACTCCAAGAAGACTGGTGTGAAGAACCAGTGATCAGACAGAGGGAAAACCAGAGCGCATGAAAAACGAACAAACTACCAGCTTTTCCATTTTGCATGCCTTCTCGTGAAACCCAAGCTCAAGACCGAGTTCATTAATTGCATTTACTCCAAATCTCCCGCTCAATTTCCATTGCCACTGACCACCATAGTTGGTGATGGACAAATGAAATTCAAAGACCATTTCTAACTTTGGTGACTCTGCCACGTCGGCTCTTGCTAGCCGTTAAAACTTCTACCAAATTACCTGTCCTCCATGCTTATCCATCCATTTAATGCCATAGAAACTGCCGCCCATGGTTCACACCCTTCCATAGGTCCCCTTTCTTCCTTGTTCAATAGTTAGGTTAGTAACATAGGTTAGGATTTAAGATGCGACTTAGTCTAACCTCCATAGCACAAGTTACTAACTTAGAACATTTAGATTATAGCTTAGGCCTAGGTTAGATTAACACTAATCTAACCCATAGATCATAGTTTAGTTTTAGGTTACTAACCTTAATAAATCCAGTTTAGGTCTAACATTTCAAATGCTCAGAAAAAGAACCTACAACATACATTCACGAACAGGATTCACTCCTGCATTGCCAATAGGCTAGTGAAATAAATGTATCTGAATTATTACCTGGTCCACGATCAAGACCTTCCTGATATTACGATATCGGGAACCAATTCATTTAACACGATCAGCCTAATTTAAACTCCTAACAGCTTTATTTAACGCATTGCACCTTGCGAACTGCGAAAGGTCTATAATTTTAGTTCATCCCGAATAAACTTAAAGCATTACTTGGATCAATGCCACTGATCCAAGGTCAGTCTTATAGATGGATAAATCCACAATTCATTCCGAGATCGATTAAACTCGGTGTAAAATGAAAGAAATAAAAGATTCCAATTATATTCGACTCGGTAAAAGATTTGCAATTTCAAAGAAGATACAATCCATATCAAGCATGACTACACAATCAAAGGAACACATCCTTTTACAAAAGAAATCACATATCAACACTTGAATGCTCAAGAGGAAGTAACAACAGATTCAGGTGTTACACCATGCATCTCGATCAAATAAATCGTCAATCCTTGGAAGTGGATATCTATTATTGATTGTTGCTTTGTTCAACATCCGATAATCAATACACACCTAAGTGTTCCATCCTTCTTTTCACAAATATTACAAGCACTCCCAAGGTGAAACACTTGGTCTAATCAAACCTTTAGACAAAAGTTCTTGCAATTGTGCCTTAAGCTCGACTAAATCTGTAGTAGTCATCCGATAAGGTGCTTTGGAAATAGGTTCGGTTCTGGTTTGATTTTGATAGTGAAGTCAAATTCCCTCTTGGGTGGTAACCTTGGTAATTCTTCTCGAAAAACATCCTCGAAACTTTGTAGCAGAGGAAATCGTTTCATGTAATCACCATCTTCTTCTCTCGAAAATTTAGATATCTTTACTACATAAAGGGTACATCCTTTTTTTTAGCCTTTTTAAGCCGCATAGTGACGCTTTTCTAACTGAAATTTCCGTTTCACACCTTGAATCTCTGATGTTTCAGCTGATCATCTAAACATTTTATGTTCTTTTCATAGTAGTCTACCTTTGCTTTATGGTCAGCTAACCAATTGACACCGATGACAATGTCATACGATCCCAAAGGTGCAACATAGAGGTCAACTTCCATGGAAAAGTTAGGTAAGTCAAGGACTGCCCCAAAAAGACACATACTCACTGTATGTACAGAGTTATTACCATACTATACAGTCCAAGATTTATCCATTTTTCCAGCTTTTATCTTAAGTCTAGAAGCAAGTTTATTAGAAATGAAACATTCAGTAGCTCCTGTATCAAAAATAATAGTGACAGGTATGCCAAATAACTTACCCGGAACTTCTATAGGTGTCACTTGCTTTTCAGCTTGCTTGCGCTCTTTGCGCAAAGATGTATCTTATGTCTTTGACATTACGATCATCTCTCTTCAAAGGGCACTGATTTGCATAGTGGTCTTTTCCATAATTGCAGCAGCCTCCTACAAGTCCCTTTTTAGGCTCAAAATTTCCTCCAGTCTTGTAATTATCACGTTGTCCTCCATAGGGCTTCTGCCCATTGTTATAATTTTTGGCAAAATTATCCCTTACATTTCCAGCAGGCTTATTTGCTACTGCTTTTTTACTATTATCCCTTGGAAACTTACTTTTGTTTCCAAACTTTTTCCATGGTCCCTTTTTGGGTGCAAGAGAGGTTGAAGAAGGGTTTGCAGTCTTCTTCCGCACTTCCTCCTTATGAGCGAAATAGCCTTTAATTTCTGTTTTGTCTTATGGCCTTTTCAACAACTCCTTCCATAGTGGTTGGACTGTGAACATCGACCTCTCCCCCTATCACGGGATTCAATCCCATGATGAGTTTCTGTATTCTGAACTTCTCATCAGTTTGATACTGCGGTACATACTTGAGGAGTTTTGTAAACCACTCCTAGTATTCAGCCACGTTAGCTTCCCTTGAGCTAAGTTCTAGAATTCTATCATTTTCCGATCATAGAAAAGTTGTGGCACCCAACGTTGTCTAAAATAGCCTTTAAATTGATCCCAAGTAATATTGGTCTCATCAATATTTAGCTCAGCTTTACGGCTATCCCACCACGAAGATGCTTCGTGGGAAAGCTGATAGGCTCCCCAAATAGCTTTGGTTTCTGTTATCACCAAATCACAACACCCCCTGTGCATATACTTGAACTCACAAAGTGTGATTGGATAACATGGGTACTATCTCCAAGTTGTGGGACTTGCTACTTGAGATATACCTCCGAGAGAAAGCCGGTTCTTGCTCCTAAACTACCCGCCACAATCTACTCTAATGCAAGATAAGCTAATTTTTCTAATCTAAATTTCAAGGGACCAGGAAAGAGAATGCATAAAATGAGAGCCTACACTAAAGCAAAGATACACCAAAAAGTAGGGTGTGAGAGTAATCTCCAAATGTGTGAAATACAGAGGCAAAGTGCACACTAGAAGAGGTGATGACAGAGTTCACCATAATCTAGCAAAATGCATTCACAACAATATTCCAAGCATACATAATGTTAATGAATCCCAGCAAGAACATAATAAATAGACACAATATTCTTATAGAAAGATTAAAGGGCAAGAAGAATGTAAGAAAACACAAAGCGGGGAAGATACATCCACAAACTAGTATTTTATTGCTTCATAATATGCACAGTTCAATCTATTACAAGATAAGGGCCTGGATCACCATGCAAGGAGTCCACTACAAGGGCCTACAACACACTGGCTTCACAAAGCAATTTTGGCAGAGCTTTGCTACCCAAAAACTCTCTCTTTTACAATGAGCCCAACACTCCAATTTATAGAAAAAAGAGAAGGAAAAGAGAAGGGAAAATGGAAATCCCGAAATCTGTCCTTCAACCACCTGTAAGAGGCATTAAATTGAGTGAAATGATTATACATTACTTGCAAAAGGCTCCCCATACTGTCCCATGTGCTGCAGCAGAGAAAGAAGGATGACCATGCCTCTTAAATGCACTCCCAACTACCAAATAAAACACTGTTCTGAACCCGGCCACGTTTTCTTAAAAAAATCAATCAATTTCTGATCAAATCCATAATTTCTTGATTTTTGTGCATCGGTCTCGCACCACATTCCAACGGTACCAATTTTGTGTGATTTCGTTGAGAAATACAAAAGTTATGGCCTTCTAAGTGCGGGCAGCTATTTTGGGTCTGGCAGGCGTTTTCTGTCATTTGACGGGAATGAGCATTGACTGACTGGAGCCGAATATTTTTCTTTTATTTAAATATATCTACCCTCATTAAAAATAAGAAATCCAATTTTTTTGGCGCAGAGGACATCGTGCTCGTTCCAGAAAGTCCAATTTTATGAAAATCGGAGCTCGGAGTCAAAAGTTATGGCCGTTTGAAGTTTCCGGACCAAACGTTGACTTTTCTCCTCTGTCTTCGGCCATTTCGGCTTTTCGCGTCCCATGCATCCCTTTGTCCCAAATGTCCCAGTGCTGCGTGGGACAAATTCTTCCGAACCGCCCGAAATGGGCTTCCATGTCCCTTTTCATCGGTGACACGTGGCGTGATCTGATTGGCTTTCGGCTCCTTCGGCTATCCGCGTCCCGCGTCCCTTTGTCCCATTTGGCCCAGTGCTGAAGTTCCCTGTTTCGGCCGAACCGGCCGGTTCGCGTACTCGCGGCCCAGATGTCCCATTTGCTTTCGGACCGTTCGGGACAAATTTTCCCGATTCACCCGGTTCGGCCGGTTCACGTACTTTTGTCCCACGCGTCCCAGACTTTAAGTTCTCATTTCGGCCGATCCGGCCGGTTCGCGTACTTCACGTACTTTCGGCCCAACTGTTCTGGGCTGCCTTGACTCATTTCACCTGGTTTGGCCGGTTCGCGTACTTTTGTCCCACGCGCCCCAAATCAAGCTTGCTGCCTTGACTCATTTCGTCCCGATTCGGCGGTTTGCGTCCTTTTGTCCGTCGTCCCAAACTATTTCGGGCTGCCTTGACTCATTTCGCCCGGTTCGGCCGGTTCGCGTCCAGATGTCCCAACTGTCCCGACTATTGCAAGGACTAGGACTTAGCCATTTTTTATGATTTTTTCTGGCCCGAGCTTGTTTTTTGCAATTTTTTACATTTTCTCAGAACTTGCTCTCTTCTTCTTGGACAGGGGAGTTAGAAAAATATGAGGGGACCCTAGAAATATGACTTTTCACCTGGACTCAATATAATTGCTTGGGACAAAAGAATTTGATGCATGTTATCAAAATTACCTTGAGGGGTGAATTTTGGATAACGCTTTCCTCTGAGAAGTTTCTTATTGCAAAGTACTTCTCCATTTCATTTGAGCTGGTTCTCGGCTCCATCTCCTAATGTGGTGCCATCATACTTAGGTGGGCTTATCCTTTTTATATCTTTAGTGAGTTCTGTGCCAACCCGGCCTTTTTGTTTTCTCGGTTAGACAGTGCATTTCAAAGCATTAATATCAACACCCATATCGGGGTTATCCTCAGGAGGTTGTTGATTGTTATTACCAGCTTCTTCATCCTCCTCATTTCCCATCACCTACTGTTCAAGTATAGCTAAACGATCTCTTGTGTCCAACAGGGCAGCAAGGATCTCATCAAGTTTTTGGGTTGTTGCCACCCCTCCTTCAGGTGGAGTATTATTCACAATGTTCCCCCTTGTTCTAACCATTTTCTCACAAGAAAATTCAGGTTTTCATCGATTATGGACACATAGGCCCAAGAGTGTAACCTTCACTCGATACCAAGATGTAACATCCTCATTTTATACATTAGAACAAGTAAATTTTTTTAATAAATGCTTCCTAGTTCTAAATACATAATTTAGAACTCACAAATCAAAGCAACCATTCTTATAATAGATAACCATATGCAGCTGTAATGACTTGGAGTACCTCCGATCTATTCATTCCATGACTCAAGAATCTACCAATCTATTCATGTGTATTAAGAGTTGGCATTTTTATTTAACACATCACTCTTGCGGTTCTCTTCCTAATGGGATTCGTAATGCTCATCTAAGGAACCTATGTGAATAATTGTTACCATTATTCATCGGCATCTCATCCCTTAGACTAGGTGACTTAGGACAACGCAATCAACAGCTTGCGATACTTTGGCCAAAGATTTGAAACATACTACTTATGTCTCGTATTCCTTGACGGCATACTCATCAATCTGGAATACGTCCTTCACCCCATTCCTATGTTATGTAGAATGTCTTATACTAACTTCTGTCAGTCTCTCCTATCCCAAGTTATTCACTCAGAAACGGATTAGTAAGGTGACAATGTTATATGGAAGCTCCTGAGGACTAGGGATACGCTGACATACTGGGTCAACCCTAGTTAAACTAGTGTGTCAAGATACCCCGAGTCTCCTAGGCAGCCTTATAATGTGACCACATTCCTAATCAGTCCCAGAGTAACTTGTTCGAGTTTAAGGTGTAAATCTTAACAATCAATGTAAAGGGTGTCGTCATAAGTCACCTACATTGTTGTATCTTCGAGAAGATCCTAATCTTCACGAAGGTACAACCTGCAGTTGACTTGTGCCGTTAACCTTTAAATCCGCCTCGAATAGATCTACTTATTAATATCGAGATATAGTGATTAAGAATCCAATTAAACATTGTCTTGACTCAGATCAAGACTAGGAAGTAATAATTTATTCAGCTTGTTTAACTTCCTGCTCAGGTTTATTTTAACCCTAGCTTCCGAGAAAATAAGGTGATCTAAATTCCAATTTTAGCTTTAGATAGAACATACTAGAACTACTAAACAATCATAAGTATTCAGTCACTTATTCTTGCAAGCTTACATTGATAATCACAAAAGTCTCCAAATTATACAATAATAACAATGCTCTCAAGATCTTTGAACCGAAGAAGGTCAAACTATCAAGATAAGAATACAAACACATAAGTAACAAATATCTCTCTCTATTCCCTTCAGGCTAATCAAATACATTTTATGCATTCAACATACTTGATACAATATTTCTACAGAAAAAGAACATCTTTCCTCATATAGTACATTTAGAGAATCAAGTCGTAATTCATCATAAAACCAAATTAAACAATCGAACATCCTATCGATCTGCGTGCTTTTACCACTTACGGAAACCATCTCGCAAAAATTGTCAACATAGGTCGGTTCGATGAACTGAGCATGATAAGCACTAACTCTTAAAACAATTGCAATCCACCAACCTGTTTTCATTAAACAACTGTTTAAATGAGATCATTTCACTATACAAGTAAACATATTTCGGACTATGCTTTTGTAATACAAACATGACTATAAACGCGTAACTCAAATTATCGTTACTGAATAGTCCTATATACTTTTCAAATATTTCATCAAAATATTAGGGATCAAGAAGAACGAAAGTATCCAAAACAACTATCCATCCAATCCTAAGGAAATCAAACATCGAGACAGATCATTACATTCAACATAGTAAAATGAATATCATAACAAATCATGATTCCATCAATATGTTAAAAACGGTTCTAACGGTTAGATAAAAATATCAACATATACTTTACAACGAGAAGAGAAAGAAAACAAGTCATTCATATTTCCCTTCAAACAAGCTCATGACTGTACTTAGTCACAAAATTAAATATACCAAACTCTTGTAGCTTACTAGCGATCATAAAGTAGCTCTCACGCCAAAACAAAGTGATGAATAATCTATCAAATAGACTCCACATAACCTTCCATATGAAGCGACAAACAAGAAAATATTCAATGCCATCGCCTGTCGAGGTGCAGTCGACAGCTCCTTAGTTCAGTCAAGCTCAAGACTAGATATTCATGCTAACAGAAGACGTAATCATGTTCAAACACAAGAACAATCCCACTGAGTCGAAACTCACATCAACATTCAGTTCAATTTAATCCCTACTAAAACACAGCAAGGACAAAAATCGAGAATCAAACCAACATACAACATAACATGGGCTCGAACAGTGCCAAATTCAACCAATACTTATATTAAAGGTTTCAATTGAAGTTGAATTCGTATGACAACAAATCAAGAATACTAAAAGTACTCACAGCAAGAACTCCTACAGATGTTACAACATAAATTACTTTTCAGTGTCTCCACCAAAGTTGATAACATTTAGTATTCATAATAACAACAGCATTCATAACCCAGCTTTGAATGAAATTAAAAATACTAGATACCTGTCAAGGACTCTCACTGAGTCAGTATCGACCGAAATCATAACAGGACTTACACAGAAGTAGAAACACCAGTCACATATCAAGGATTCCAACCATGTGGTACTCTTCAAATAAACTTCTACAGAAGTAGAAAGATACATGATACATATCAATCCAAAAATTCCAATCAAAACAATATCATACCGTGTTCACATCTGAACTCCTTCAGAAGTAGAAACGTATGGCATTCACGACTAACTTCTACAGAAGCCTAAATACAAGATATATATATATTAAGGGTTCCAACAGAGCCAATAGCAATAAGTGTTCATAACTGTGCTTATACGAAGCATAAACATTGGTTTCTATCAAGGACTTCAATGAATCCAAACAACGGTATTTATTTTAAGCTTAAGTAGAAGACAAAATATAAAAAGTACACCAACCGAGTCTCATACCAAGAAATTCTTTGCTAAGCGAAAGTATTCATATTAAGACAATCAAGTCATATTACCAATTACCCCTCCAGGACTCCGATCAATCAAACTACCAAGTATTCACATATATGAATTCTACGAGAAGACCATAATATACGAACCATTCCAATAACTCCACAGAGTCATTTTGTGTATAAACAAATATATTACAAACTATCAACGGGTTAAATCCCATAATTGCAACACAAGGGGGGGAATAACTTCTATAAAGTCATATTCGAATACAATAACACAAAATGAGTTATCCAAACAAGTAACTTAAGTATTATAGCAAGATCCAACAAGATTCAGCAACCATAACACATATTACTCATCACAAAATTTTTAGAGAATTCGTATATACCGTATACACTCAAGAAATCAAACAATCGTTTTAACAAGAGAAAACAGCAAGGTATAGACTTAAGTCCTCGAATCGAAAGAAAACAATTCTTAAACTCATACAGAGCCAAATTCATATATTTTCCTTGCAACATTTCTTCAAAATCCAACCGGAATGTAAAACACAGCAAGGTAATACATCCATTCGAAACAAAATGCACACCCATCAAGGGTTTACTCGAAAAATTAAGCCGGTTAAGAAAATACAACAACTAAATCACACAAGGCTACCATAAAAACCAACTGAACCTGAAAATCATTTGAACAGAGTTGTTCTAATGAAATCATTTGAAAGAAAGCAAGATATTTAAAAGTTAGAGCCTAACATGCCTAGTTATTTGCTTAAAAATCAAGAAGACCACTGAAAGAGCTCGTGCCTTCTCCTCTTTTTCCACGTTAGATTCAACAACAATAACTTGTTATTTCCATGCCTTATAAACTTTCCTTCCCAGAGAAAAGAGCTAGTTACGCTCATATTTGCCATGCAACACCAAGTAGACTGGTGCGAAGAACTAGTGATCAGACAAAGGGAAAACCGAAGCGCATTAAAAACCAAACAAACTACCGATTTCCATTTTGCATGCCTTCTCGTGAAACCCGAGCTCGAAGACCGAGCTCATTAATTGCATTTACTCCAAATTTCCCGCTCAATCTCCATTGCCACCGACCGCCATAGTTGGCGATGGACAAATGCAAGTCGAAGACCATTTCTAACTTTGGCGACTCTGCCACGTCAGCCTTACTAGCTGTTTAAACTTCTACCATTTACCTATCCTTCATGCTTATCCATCCCATTTAATGCCATAGGAACTGCCACCCATGGCTCGCACCCTTTCATAGGTCCCCTTTCCTCCTTGTTCATTAGTTAGGTTAGTAACATAGGTTAGGATTTTAAGATGCTACTTAGTCTAACCTCCATAGTGCTAGGTTACTAACTTAGAACATTTAGCTTATAGCTTAGGCCTAGGTTAGATTAACACTAATCTAACCCCTAGGTCATAGTTTAGTTTTAGGTTACTAACCTTAATAAATCCAGTTTAGGTCTAACATTTCAAATGCTCAGAAAAAGAACCTACAAACATACATTCACGAACAGGATTCACTCTTGCACTGCCAATAGGCTAGTGGAATAAATGTATCTGAATTTATTACCTAGCCCATGATCAAGACCTTCCTGATATTACTATATCGGGAACCAATTCATTTAACATGATCAGTCTGAGTTAGACTCCGAAATAGCTTATTCAACACATTTAGACCTTGCAACCTGCATAAGGTCTATAATTTTTGTTCATCCCGAATAAACTTTAAAGCATCACTTGGATCAATGCCACTGATCCCAGGCTGGGTCTTATAGATGGATAAATCCACAATTCATTCCGAGATCAGATTAAACTCAGGTGTAAAATGAAAGAAATAAAAGAGTCCAATCATATTCCGACTCAGTCAAAGATCTGCAATTACAAAGAAGATACAGTCCATATCAAGCATGACTTCATAATCAAAGGAACACATCCTTTTACAAAATAAATCACATATCAACACTTGAATGCTCAGGAGGAAGTAACAACAGCCTCATTCGGGGTGTTACATGGAAAGTGTGGATACCGGTTTTAGTCCTCTTCTTTAAGCTTAGATTTCTGCCATGGAAAAGTAGGCTGGAGAAAATATCTACGAACTCGGCATATGAGACTCGCAGTGGCCTATGGTGCATGGATTTTGAGGTATAGGGGCATATGAAGGATAGTTTTCCTCTAAGCTTGGTACGTGCCATGATGATAGATCGTGAGATTTTCCATAGAGATCATGATGCAAGTAGGTGTCTACTACTGTAACGCATGATCCATAAAAATGTGTCTTGTTATTTCAAGATTTACACCTCTACCACTCATGATAGCAAGGATTGTAGATTGATTGACTAGGTACATGATTTCATTGATATTCGTGTGTGTGAGACCAGCATTGCACACAATTCCAAGGATGATGGTCATCACTATGAAGTATGCGTGGATGAAGGAGCTCGTTGAAAAGGATTTCATGGAGGATTTAGAGGTTTTGGCAATCACAAAGGAAAAAGGGGTGAATTCCCTATCGAACTTGTTATAACTATGTGTCCACAGAGAATCACCGTTGCGAATTTCTTGGCCTACTAAACTGCTCTTTGTGTGGGAAAAAGCACAAGTATGAGGAGTGCCTAGAATTATTTGAACACATGAGCCATTAACAATAGAAAGACAAGGGCACCGGGATTGTAAGCATGAAGAAATCAGACTTGCAGTGGATGCCAAGGGTGGTGTGTGAGTAATAGTTAAAACATGTACTAGTGATGATGTGAGCTGAGGCTATGTGCGCCAAGGAAATACCAAAGTAGAGACCACTGATTATAAGAGAATAAGTGGTATATGGGAAGTATCTAGACCCTACCCATCAAAAGGAATTCTATCAAGAGACCATGGACATAATCAGAAGTCTTCAAGGGGAAATTCAATGTCTAAAAGAGTAATCCAGAAGTTGGGGTAGAATAAAATCACTTTGAAGTCCCTCAATCAGATATAGATGATGTCAGAGAGGTGTGTAAGATGTTGCGCTAAGATAATATCATTCCTCTATTAGGAGAATGGTTGAGGGATAAGATATCAAGCATTGGAGGAGAGCATGAGAGGCAGGTTTTCCATGTTAACCTTCCTCCCCACAACCTTGACTATGATAAGGATATTACCTTGAATGTAGTTGATGGATGACTCCTAATTAATATTATGATTGACATGGGTGCAAAAGTTAACGTTCTCACCCTAGACACCTAAAATAAAATTGGGAGGACCATATTACATCCATCTTCAAATGGTCTTTATATGGATAATAAGACAAATGCAATGCCCATTAGTGTTGTAAAGGATTTTGTTATCACTATCCAAGGGGTGAAATTCACTAGAGACTTTGAATTATTTTTTCTTCTTTGAGGCAAACAAATTTCCAAAATTACTTGGGTGTCCCTAGTTTTATAAGAACAATGTTGACTTACGTTTCAACAAGGGTTATATAAGTTTTGAGAATAAGGAGGAACATGTTATCATTTCTTTGAGGGATGGGAAGTCGGTGCCCTACACTAAGCCTTTAGGATAAGAAGACCTAGACCAAATTTATGTGTGCATTATCTAGGACCCCGAGGTAGCGTAACCAATAAAGAAGGTGTTATTCAAAGGGAAGACACTTAATCTATACGTGATAAAACTAGTGTGGCATGTGAAAATTGGGCACATGGGACATATGAGTTAGTCGAAGGTAGTTAAGAGGCTCTGTGATGAGATTAACAAAGGCGTGTTTAGTCAAGTGCCTAGGAGTAAAGAAGTTTGGAAGTTGTTCTAGGAGAGTCAACCCCGATGTTTTCCTGAAATAAATGGAGACCCAGTGGAGATGTGAGATCAAAATGAGAAGGATGCTTAGCTATACCTTCCTCGGGACCATAGCACATTGGTAGGGGAACCATCATGATAACCTTCTAGAGTAGCATGAAATGAGAATCGTGTTCTTTGTTATATTTTTTTGATTAATGCACCTACTATCATATAAAATTATCATGGGAAGGAACATGCCTCATTTCACATCCAAGCATGTGAGAAGGCCTAGATGGAAGGCACAAAATCCTTTCCACCTTCTTTACGGTTGCATAATCTTTACTCCACTTTATAAAGTTACACGTGCACATAGTACATTCACTCATAAATGTGCCATTAGACAAGAAAACTGGTAGGATTTGATGGCTAATCTCCTTCAAGATTTTGAATATTGGAGTACTAATCCATTGGTGGATGAGGTGTTGCAGGTTATTAAGTGCCTAACTATGGGAGATAGTGTCATGGCGGAGGATAGAATACTAGAATTATTGGGGGAACCTAGCTTAGAAGCATTCTTTGATGAGGAAGAATCAAAGGAGATACAACTTAAGTGCGCATGCATGGAAAAAGAGAAAGGAAAGTTTGTCTATGTGATCAATGGTGAAGAGGTGGAAAACTTGGATGTTAACCATATTGTGGGTACACATAAGGTTATGGATAGTGCTGATGAGTAAGCACACACCTACCAAGAATCTATAAAAACCAAGAAGGTTAACATTGGTTCGGAGGTGGAACCTAAGCAGAGCTACTATCGAGGACTACTAGTCACAAGAGGGGGTTTCAAATATCATGTATACATTACACAAGTTTCGTGATTTATTTCCATGCGGGTACCACAAGCTTAAAATATTTTACCACTCCTTGGGAGAAATGAAGATCAAAATAAAGGAATTTGTGTTCCCAATTTGGAGGAGACCTTATCGAATGAATATGAATCTACATGTTAAACTCAAGGAGGAGATTGACAAGATGGTCGCATCGGGAATAATTGAGGTTGTTGAAGAATCGAATGGGTAAATCTGATGGTCATCAGCATTAAGAAGGATGGGAGGATAAGTATTTGTGTTTATTATAGATATCTGAATGTGGTATGTGTTATCGACCCATTTCTAGCCACCTTCACTTTGAAGATATCCTGGAAGGAGTAAATGGGCATGAGATCTATTCTTTCACGAGACGCATTCTTAGTATATCATCAAGTTATAATTGCAAAGGAGGACCAAGAAAACAAAAATTTTGTCACCGAATGGGGAATACTTTCCCACACAAGTAATGCCTTTTAGACTGAAGAGCGTGCCTGTTGTGTTTTCATGCATTTTGGTGCAGGCATTTTAAGACTTCATCCATAAGTTTCTTCAAGTCTACCTTGATGATTTGACGGTATATGGATTAGTGAGGGATCATTGTGACAATATGAGGTTCATGTTTGAAATATATCGACAGTTGAGGATATCCCTCAACATTAAGAAATGTGTTTTTGCTACTCTATTTAGAACCTTGTTGGGGCATATCATATGTAAGGAAGGCTTACTGGTGGATCCTCCCAAAGTTACCGTTATTGAGGGATTTGGGGAACCTAACAACTAGAGCGTGGTGCACATGATTCCTTGGGCATACGGGGTATTACTAGAAATTTATCAAGGGGTATGCCAAGATCATTGCATCATTGGAAAATTTGCTAAAACACAAAAGTACATTTCACTGGAGAGAGGCACAAAAATGGTGTTTGATACATTAAAGAATAGGCTTATCACCGCACCCATATTACACTTTCCTTCTTAGGATAATCCATTCCATGTACATGTTGATGCTTCAAGGATGGCAATTGGAGAAATCTTAGCACAACTTGGAGAGGGAATTGTTGACCACCCCTTTTTCTTTACTAGTAGGAAGAAAAAACAACTACACTACTACTAAGTGCAAGGCATTGTCCCAATTATCTACACGCTACAAAAATTTGGGTGGTATCTATTGGCAACACCCTTTATATTCTACACGGACCACATGACATTGAAGTACTTGGTAAATAATCTCATTTCACAAGGGTGCATATACAGGTGGGTCATGTTGTTTCAAGAATTTGAGTTTATGGTTGTTGTGAAACTAGGCAAGAGTAGTTTGGGACATGACCATTTATGAAGGATTGACTCAAGGAGGATGCAAAGAGAATTGAGGATACAATTCCAAATGCGCAACTATTTATATTGCAGTGCATGCCCCTTGACTTGGAAGATATTGTTGTTTTTCTCAAAATGGGTGTGGCACCGAGGGAATGAAGACTTTGGAAAGGAAGCAGTTAGCCATGCGTGTTATGCCCTACATGCTAATTAGTGGAGAATTATACAAGCTAGGCCATGATGAGGTTTTCCACCGGTGTATGTTATAGAATGAGCATGCTGCAATCATGGAGTAATCACATGGTGGAATTGCATGAGGAAACTATGCAGGGAATGCAACCACGTACAAGATCCTTCTAGTAGGATTTTGGTGGGAAACATTTTACAAATATTGTATCAAGTATTGCAAGGTCTGTGACCACTTCCAATGCCTTGGTAAACTAGGGAAAAGATATGAAATGCCATTAAGATTGATTTCCAGTGCATAACCATTCAAGGAGTGGGAAATTGAATTCCTAGGCCCTATTTCCCTAGCCGTGTAAAGTACGGAGTTTGTGCTATATCATTTTTTTAAAACTATATATGCCTAGATTTATAAGTTAAGTTTAAATATGATTTAAACTTAGGCTTAGAATATGGTCTGTTGACTCTTCCCTCAATCCCATGTAATTTTAATATGGTTTAAGGATTTTAATATATAGTTTTTTTCCAAAACTATATAAATTTTAATATGATGTTTATATAAATTATTATATAAACCTTATTCTATATTATATATATTTTTATTTAAAAATAATAATATAGTTTTCAAATTATATAGGATATAGTTATAGATTAACTATAAACTATAGTTTTTCAAATCAAATCCTTTTAGAGGGGACCAAAGAACACGGGTATGAATTTACCTTCCGAAATATTTAACTTGCAAACATTTGAAATTATAGAAAACATGAAAATTATTTCATATAGTAATAAATCATTTCTTTTTCTGTATGTGATTTTCATGTAGGTAAATATTTGAAGCCCCTTTCACCTATGCACACATCAATCTCCAAATAAACATTAATTCCATATAATTTACAAAATGTGAATGGAAGTAAGAATAATATCATATTACATCTCCCCCATAGAAAAAATAGGGATTTAAAATTGAAAAACCCTAAAAAATTTACCGAGATTTTAAAGGCAAAAATGTGTTGGTCCAAAAATCTATCGGGAGGATGGATCTATGGATAGACGAGCCAACAATGCGCAGGGCATAGCCCCTCTTTAAGATAGCAAAGTGAAACTAGTTTATTACTATTCTACCAGTAGGAATCTGTGTAAGTCTTACAGTATTCGCCTTCAGGGGTTTGGGATCTTGTTCCCGTATGGGTATTTCCAACCATGAATAGAAAGGAATGAAGGGAGGAAAGGAGATAGGATAGATCTGAAGGGAGAAAAGAGATGAATTCCAAAGCAGAAAGGTCAGAGGGTTTATTTTTTGGGTTGGTAGTAAATAGAGCAAAACCTACTTGCATAAACGAATAAAGCAATACTGATGAGCAAATGACAAAAAGTAGAGATAGATCTAATAGAAAATTAACATAGATCTAACTTAAGAAAGATCTAATGCACATAACACATCCATTGAGCACAAAGTCTTAATTTTTGTATTAATATTTTCTATTACAAAAGTATAAAGCCTTTTCTTCTCACTTCTATTTTTCATCTAAAAAAATTCAACCACCTGAATACAACAAGTATCCAAGTATATATAGAAGGAGAAGGAGAAAGAAGGCAAAAAGGAACCAACAACTATTTACAAAATATCTAAAAGTCAACTATTGACTTTGGGGCAATTTGGTGGATGACAACATCCCATGGTGCAACATGGATGATGTCATCATTTGTGCCAACATACTTTTAAATACTTTACAAAAATGGGAACAATCCTAGGAGGAAGGAGCCTATTCGTCATCATCCCATGGCTGGAAAGGAGTATCTTATTTCTGCTCAAGAGAGGAAATGTGAAATTGAGCACGATACTCCATGAACTTGCTAATCATTGGTTGAAGTTGATCCTGAGCGAGACCCTTTGTGTGATCACCGATGACCTTGCAAGTCTCTCGTTTGTCTGTAAGTCTCTCTGGGAGCTTGAAGTATTCATTACCTGCCTCCATCAGGTATCCAACAAAGTCGCGGTAGGCCAAAAGGTTGTTGATAGATTCTGTATCAAAAGTGACCTCTAACCCTAAACCTTGTAATGCGATCTCCTTGAAGATCTAAATAGTGTCATCTACCTTCCTCAAGGCGTATGATGGGGTGAGTAAGCCCGAAGACATCCTTAGGATGATCTATTCCATTTGATGCATTGCATCCAAGGCTTCCTCCTTAATTTTATCTATTTTCTCTCAAGACAAATTCCATTTGGTCAACCCGATAGTCTAAAGTAGCAAGGACTTTTTGGGTGCTCTTGGGTGATCAAAGATGCCGAATTTTACTAAGTCATCAACTAAGTAGTCGAGCATCTTCTAGAATGTCTCATGTTGTAACCTGGCATGGTCCAACTCTTCGAAGATATGACCTGTAATCACCTAGAGTTCCTTATTACTCTTATCAATATTTTGATATAGCTCCGTGAACTTTATAATTACTTCCTCACTATCTTTGAGGATCTGGTCTCTCCAGGTAGACACTGCCATACCTTGCTCACCAATGTTGGTGTACTCATTTATCTTTTCCTGAGTAAGGGCTTTAGGAGTTTCAGTGGAAGTTACAGGAGGTGTATTGCCCATTTTCTGTAGGGCTTAGAGAATATTTTTGTTCTGTTCTTTCAAGTATCCTCTTCTCTTTCTTTGCTTCCTAAAGATTTTTGCAAAGGGCATCCACTACAGAGATAAGGCCTCTCCTACGGGATTTTTAAGGATGTTCCCGTGACTGTGTCACTATATAATCTTTAGGAGATAGATTTTTTTATCCTTTATGGGATCAAGGTATGTGATATCCATAACTCTTTCACTTGAAACGCTTTGAGAGAAGTGAGTTATTGTCTTTTGCTTCTTAGCTCCTTTAGTTGGAATCACAGAGAAGTCCATAGGTGTAATGGGGACTTTCCTCTTGTCTTTGACTCAGCATTTAGAGATCCATTCGGACTTAGGGGAGTGGGACCGAGGGAGAAGAGGGAATGGAGATGGAAGGAGAAGCTATAGTGGACATAGGAAAATGTGTCGAGACACTTGGCAGCGCATGATTGAAAAGAAGCCAACCCTCCAACGCTCACATGGTTAGGAGTCACCAGTAGGAGAGGAAACGTGGGTGGAAGGGAAGATCTGAAAGATGAGGGAAGAAATGTTAGGGGAAAGATCTGTGAGGGAAGAGAAGATGGAGGAAGAGGAAGGGGAACAATAGAAGATGGGGGAGAAGACACAACCAAATGAGTGGTTTCTTGAGTGACATGAGGAGGGGAAGGAGGAGCAGAGATGGAAAACAAGTGATAAAATCCTAAGTGGATGTGCCCGTTGGAACACTTACCACTTCCTCTTCTTCTAGGGAGACCAAGCTTACTACCTACTCCTCAGCGAGCGAAGGAGGACTCTCGGGAGTTTCCTCTTGAGAAATGCTTGTTTCTCCTTCTTTATCTTTCCCTTTTACTTTTGGCAAGTGCTTCGGCCTGGCGGGTGCATTTCCCAAGGGAGATGTGGTAAAGTCCACCCCAAGGTAGATAAGACCATTTTTCTTACACCAATGCTCTGTGCACTGTAGATTTCCTTTAACCCTTTCCTCAATAGTCTGAGGTGCCTTTGTTCTATTAATCTCGGTAAATTGCCAATTGTCCCTTTACGTGTCTAGATAGACTGATCAACTTCTTGATTAGTTGCTTGAAACCTTTTAGGACAATAGCCACACCATATTAGATTATCTCTCACGCCATGGCAGTGGGAGTGATCCTTTCTTATGATCTTGACCTCGTGATACAGATCGATATAGATATCTTCAATCAGTGGGACATGAATTGGATCAAGATTTTCCCTTGGAAGGTAATTGCGAGGATCAAAGGTTGGCCTTACTAGAGAAATTACGTTTTAAGTTGAGCAACTCCATCTCCGCAAACATTTCCCAAGCTTTTCTATGAGAAGTGTAGGTGTACCTACCCACTATGAGGGGGAATGGAGTTACACCCTTCTTTATTTTCAGACACTTCTCGTGGTATGTGATAAGTTGTCTGGATAGCTCCAATAGGATCAACTTGGGTCCCGCATACCTTGGTAACTTGGTGGGCCACCCCAAAAAGTTGGCAGCTCTTAGATAAGTGAAAGTGGGGAATTGCATAAATAACGCCCTCCACTTCTCTATGGTAGTAACCATGCTCTTGGTCATCCGACCATGAGTCATATTAGGCCTCAAGAGGTAGATGATGCTATAGAAGAAGGCATCATTGATCTTGCTGAATTGTGCGATGTTGTTTTCTAGTCTCAACTCTAGATAATATTCATATATTCTCACTTGGGGCCATACCCCGCATCGGTTCAGTGCTTTGGGTAGTCTCTTTCAGAGGTAGCAACGTATACCACATAGGAGTTCATGTAGAACTTCCCAGTTGTTGAGAGTTGTTGAAGTTGCTTGGAAATAGCGCTGCTGATGATCTCCACCCATTCAAAACGTTGATCAGGAACATTTTTGCTCATGGTTTCTAAGTATCTGAGCATCCATTTGTGAAAGTAATGGGCATCAAGAAGCCCAAACACCATGCTCAAAGAAAGTAATTGTGTCACTCGGCTCTTCCGACAAGTTGCAGTGATGAATAACTTATGGCCACCGGTTATCATCTTCTTTTTTCAGATATAATTCATTCATAAGTTGTATGCATTTGTCTTCATTTTCATTCCATGCTTTTATGCATTCTTCTTGGCTTATTGCCACAAAATTCTAGTGGTGGGGGATACCCAACATGATTTCAGGAAGTGAGGTTGATTATTACCTCACCCTTCTCATTTTCGACACATCTAGTGTCCTTATTATAACAACGGCCCACCACCATCATGAACTCGTTGTTTACTGCGCTCACGAGAATTCCTACAGTGAAATGTAAACCACTGCCAACCAATTTTTCCATCCATGGACTACCTGTGACCTTCTTGGTTTTGGCCTAGAAGTCCTCCATATCAATATGACCAAGTTTTGAATCCCTAATGTCTAGGTCACACTCTATAAGGGATTTAGGAATCCTGACCCTTCGGTATTTGTACTTTATTTCTTCTTATGTGAGTTTGGTCTTACCCTTATACTTGGTTGGCTTCTTACTTGATGAAGACATGTGTGAATCTGAGTTCAACTGCTGATCTGTAAGAAGAATCAGGGAATTCCATCATAGCAGAGCCATGTTAGCTGTTAAATCATCCATCAAAGCTTTACAGAATGAAAAGTTATCAATTTACAAGCCTCTGAGCACAAGGTGAGATTCTATTGTAGCTACAGGGTTAGAGAAGCAAGGTGCACTTCTAGAGAGTGTTGCATGGAAGAAAACAACGCCAAAAGGGGCACATGGCATGGAAATACTACACACAGCATCTTCAGATGTTGGTGTCATATGATGTGTGCTTGCACCATATGAAGGGTTAACTAGGCGTAGATTATTTTGGTGTTGTAAGGATTCAGGGTGCACCTTTAGCATAGATATGATACATGTTGCAAAACATTATGATGCGCTAATGGGTGTAGTTTCAAAGGGTGCATCATTGAGTTAAGGTACGCCAGTGTTTGAGCTTTTGGCATAGCACAAGAAGGGTCTGCATGCAACATTCAAATGTTGGTGTACCTAGAGTTGTGCATGCACTTGTGTTAAGAATTTTAGGAATTTTTACAAGGCACGGGAAAGGCTAATGTTGCATGTGGGGACAGTGTGCCCCTTGGGCGCGACTATGTTTAGTGTAACAATAATGAAGTTTGCGCCAAAGGAAAATAGTGGTTTTGGATTGCAATAACTTTAGATTTTTCACTTTTTTGGCAAGTTTGGGGTCTTTTGCCTCTCTTAACTTAGATTTTTCAGTGAGGGGAACAGAGGAAAGAGGGTCAGGGATTCATTTTGAGACAAGGCCTCCCAAGTTAGCAGATCTAGAAGGAGGGTAAAACCATTTTGAAAGTGGGTCGATTGACAAAAAGGCAGTTGGAGTGGTATTATTTTCTTAGGTTCATTCTTTTTTTTTTATAATACCAACCCTAAACAACAACGAAACCACAAAAAAACCACAAGAAAATAAAGGACCACTTACCAAGAATATATAAGATGGAGGAAATGATGTGGGGTCCACGAATATGATGAAAAGAAACACACGGGGCTGATAGGAGCGCTGACAGGTGCGAAGAATAACCTTTTTCCATGTTTTTCAGGTCATGAAAATGACAGTCGATGCACCTATTTATAGCAAAAGGTACAATAAATGTGCCACCAAATTTTCTATGGTGCAACCAAAAAGATGTCAACATTAAAATATCTACACCAAAGGCATGGCTTTGGGATTGTCAACATTACATTTTTAGCACTTTGGAGCACCATAAAGGGGCGCAACATTTTGAATGTCGACAAGCTGGTGCATGCACCTTAGCACAGCCTAGGCAAGTGCAACATTTAGAGGCGCAACATTCGGAGGTGCAATATTCAAAGGCAAAACATTCAGAATTTCGACACATAATAGAATGTGCCAAAGGAAAAAAAGGGGCATAGTTTTGGTTGATGTAGCAAGTATAAAAACTATGCCCAACCTAAAAAAGACCAAATGACTAAGTTCAAAAAAACTAGATTTTCTAGAGAGGGATTTTATGCCATTCTAAACGTTAAGAGACCTTCACAAGGAACCAAAACAAAATTTTGGTATGGTTACCTACAAAATTTCCCTTGTCAATTTTCTAGGATAATAGCTGGCTCTTTCTGGGGACTATCTTTGAGTGAAGCTTAAGGGTAGAGAATCCCAGATCGACATGTGCCTATCCATTGGGTTCGGGGAGTCAAAAACAAGGATGAAAAAAAAGGAAAGAAAACACACAACCAACCAAAGCAAACACATGACAAAAACAAACACACAACTAAAGCAAACTATACAAAGAAGAGAGAAAGCTCTACTTCCTGAATATTTTGAGATGCTGCCCGCTATAGGGAAGCGGGAGCTTCGTTCCATCTAGCTATGAAAGATAGAAGTTATTCTCTCCATTGAGTTGCTTGGTCTTGAAATTTCCCCTCCATAGAGAGTCAAATTTTACTCAGCATGTCGTTTGGCTCTATTCACTTGTCCCATAAAAGGATGAGATCTCCCACCTAGAAATCCCTCTGCTTAGCCTTTTTATCGAACAATCTCTTGACTTGACTCTGATGTTCGGTGATCCTGTCGACCACTCTTACTCTCTTTTCTTCAAGATCTGTTAGATACATGACCCTCTTTTCAAGAGAATTCTAGAAAGTCTCATCTTCGATCGCTCGTGCCAAGCGCAGAGTAGGAAGTTCCGCAGAAATGGGAAGCTCAGTGTCGATTCCATATAACACTTGAAAAGGTGACATACCGAGAGACCTCTTTGGAGTAATATGGTCTGCCCACAAAGCATCATACAATGACTTCTGCCAGACCGCTGATTCTCATCGACTAGCTTCGTATGATGGTCACTAGGTTCTTATTACTGGATTCTACTTGACCATTTCCCTGGGGGTAATAATCTGAGGCATGAGCCAAGGTTATCTCGTATTCATAGAAAAAACTTATAACTTCCTGTGAGGAGAAGTTGGAATCATTATCAGCAATGATCTTATGTGGGATGCCAAACCTCACGATGATATTTTCTTTGATGAAGTTGCAAACAATTTCAGAGGTGACATTCTTAATAGGTATGGCCTCCACCCATTTGGTGAAATAATCTGTTACTGTTAGGACATAACTATGTCTGGCACTTGATTGGGGATGTAGTGCTCTGATGAAATCAATTCCCCATTGCTTGAATGGTTCATCAATAATGATGGGCCTGAGGGGAAAAGCAGCCAATTTTGGCTTTCCGACAAACTATTGGCAGAGCTCACATTTTGCTACCCAGGTGGCTGTATCCTGAAATAGCATTAGCCAGTAGTACCTAGCACAGATGATCTTATGTGCTATCAAAAATGAGTAGAAGTGACCGCCGCTTGCACGCCGAGTCATGAAAACTTTCAAGCAATTTGATCTCTTTCGGTTTATCAACACATCGCAAAAGATGCCATCAATGCCGCATTTATTATAAACCATCATCCCATATGACATATCTAGCTACCCCGATCTTTATAGTCCACTTCTCCTTTGAAGTCATATGAGCTGAAACTCATCGTAAGTGAGAAAGAAAGTGATGTCTAAATACCATTAAATCATTAGTTGTAACAAATAGAACCATAGGAAGAGAATCAACTATCTTTAATTTATCCGCACTCCGTCGATGCAATCATCTTTCTCTTTGGGGATCTCTGAATCTTTGTTTTCAGCCATAAGCTGACATAGGCCCTTGCCTCTTACCAGCTTGGTTGGTTTTATGTCTAGATCATACTCTTGGACCTTTGTGATCCAATTCCCTCATAAGCTCCCTAACTCTTGTTGAGTTAAGATAGACTTGACTACCATGTCGGGAACCAGCACTACCGTATGAGAGTTTAGGATGTAGTATCGGAAATTCTTGACTACTTTGACAATGGTGAAGGCATGTTTTTCTAACTGAGACATCTTTAATTCATGAGGCTTGAGAGGAGAGCTCATGAACGCGATTGGAGATTCAACATCCTCAAAATTTTTTTGCATTAAGATGGCTAATACAGTATGCTTAGATGCATAACTGTACATGATAAAATCCTTAGAGAAGTCGGGACATACCAGGATGGGTGCATGAGCAATGGAGGCTTTTATATCCTTGAATGACACCTTTCCTTCTTTGCTCCACTAGAAATTTTGTGACCCTTTCATCATATTTGATATGTGACGAGTCTTTTCAGCAAATTCGGAACAAAGCATCTGAGAAAATTCACCTTTTCGAAGGAGTGAACACCGGTCTTGCTTGTGGGTAAGGTAAGGCTCTGAATAGCCTTAACCCTTTCGACATCTATCTTTGTTCCTTCCTTGCTAACAACATGTCCCAACAACTTTCCTTTAGTGACCCCGAAAACAGACTTTTTTGGATTTAGGGAAATCCCATGTTCTCGGCATCTAATCAATACTTGCTCCAAATGATCACAATGATCACTTCACTTTTAGAGAACACAATTAAGTCATCTAAATAAACTACGATGACCTTTCCCATCATACCTTTGAATGCAAATTCCATCGCTCACTGAAAGGTGGCACCGGCGTTGGTCAAGCCAAAAGGCATCCTACTATAGGTGAATGTGCCCCAGGGAGTAGTGAATGTTGTTTTGAATCGGTCATTAGGCAAGACCTCAATATGATTATAGCCTGAAAAACCATCAAGAATGGACAACATCTCCAAACTGGTTACTACCTGTAGAACTTGATCCATTATAGGTATCTGGTAGTTGTCCTTCAAGCACACCTGATTCGGGTTGCGAAAATCTACGCAAATTTGTATCTTTCCATTCTTCTTTCATACTGGCATGATGTTTGCGACCTAGGTACTGTGATGGATAGGAAAGATGATTCTTGCATCCAACATTTTCTATATTTCCACCTGGATGGTACCCGAGATCTTGGGATTGTAGTGCCTCTATTTCTAGTGAAAAGGTTTGACATCATCTTTTAACGGGATGTCATGCTAAACGTCCTTCGGCTTGAAAGACTTTAGATCGGCATAAGACCATGCCAATACGTCCATATATTTCTTCAAATTTGAAAAAATTCTACTTTTCTTCGGTGTGCAACATTTCCCGATGTTCACAAACTGTGGATGTTCCATAGTACCCAAGTTGACCGGTTCGGTTTCTGGAGAGGAGTTGGGATCATCTTGTCACTTCTTCTTGACAAAATGATCATGTTTGTCAAACAATCATTCCAGAGAGACTAAACCCTTTGGAATTTTATTTCCCTTGAGTTGACATATGCCATCACCTTCTTTTGATTCATTTGCTTGATCAATAATAGATTCACAACATGCAGAAGTAGATCCTTCAAAATGAAGCTCACTGAAATTTTCTGCTTTCTCTAGAAAGGCAATAAGTTGATTGTCATTGTTGAATACCTACCAGTGTTGAGAATTGTCTAGCATGCTTGGGCGGAAGACTACCTCAATGGTATATGTGTTCATCTTCAACCCTGGGTGAGGGAGCATAAGAGATGTTGAGATGGCCAATGAATCGGCCATGTCATTCTAAGCTCTTTAAAAGCTTTTATTGAGAAAGCATCAAATTTCTCAATGTTGTCCCATATTGCATTGCGGTAATGTCTGAGTCTTTCATTATTTACTTGGTATATTCTTTTGACTTGATTAACGATCAGCTCAACATCATCCTATACTTTTAGGTTCTTAATTCCCCTTTCTTTTACAACTTGCATGCCAAGTAGCAAAGATTCATATTCAAGAGTATTATTTGTATTTAAAAACTACAACTTGAAAGAGAGGAAAAATATCCTCTTCAGGAGATGTTAGCACAGTTCCAGCATCGCATCTGCTTGTTACACAACTGCCATCAAACTGCAGTGTCCATATCTTATTAAGGTCCTCCTCCTAGATGAGAACATCCATTTTATCAGACTCAGTAGATAAGAAGTAGTTCCCCATCCCTGATGATTCGAAGAGAATTTGGGCTTTGGGGTCATCGGAATTGGTGACCAAGTACTTCTTTTGCGATTCAGGCTCCAAAGTCTGCATTACACCCTTGATGGGGATTCTGGCTTTGGACCAGTCCATGTGAATCTCTCCACCAACCTCTCTACAAAATCTTCTTCCTAGTATAATTCCATATGCCACTGGGATATCAGCAACGAGGATGGTCATCTTTACTCTTTTCTCTGGGAACGCCGCAAAGGTGAACTATGCGTCTTTGATCTGACCAATCAATGGAACCTGTTTGGTTTCCATGGAGTAACATCTACCAAAAGGCTTGGTAAGAGTGAGGCCCAAAGCATGGGTGACCTTTGCCAGCATGACATTATCGAAGCCCCAGAATCAATTATGTAGTTGCTTAGCTTGTGACCATTGATTAGGAGGGAGAGATAAAAAGGTTCAATTTTTCCTGACATGGAAGTCGAGGTAACATTTATGCAAGATGCAGGAGGAGTGGAAAGGATTCCTTTCGGGGAGGCATGAGAGGTTACAACAGCTTGGCTTTGGATATATTCAGTCAATCTTACAAGTTGCTCGGGGTTAGGCAAGATATTCACCTCGGACATTTGAGTCTTGGTCTTTTTAGCATGATCGATTATATCAAATGCGGCCAAGGGTTGTGTTGATGAAGGAATGAGTCCTTCACTTCACGACGGTAGGGTAGGATTACTAGTCTTTATGGGAATAGAAGAAGGCTGATTTAGAGGAGAGATGGGAGGAAAATATTTTTTCGTAAAAGACTTAATAGGAGGTTGAGTAGGAAGAGGATTACCTCTTTTAGCAATGGTTGGAGGCGTGTTTGACACAACCTTCTCTTTTTGTATCCTGGCAGCAACTTCTACTTCTTTTCCTTGTGAGTGGGTGAAAACAACATATGACTATCCACTTGCATATCCTTGGGTACCCTCTTCTTCATCGACTCCTCATCTTGGAATTCCATATACCCGATTGTAGAGTCACCAGTCGGTTCACTGACATCTTGATCATCTTCACCTGTGATGAAGGTTCTTCATAATTTTACTCCTCTTCTTTGACCTCAACCAAGGCATTGACCGGAGGGGCCTCAAGTGCCAACCGTGGAGTAGTTGTAGGCAAATGTGGCCTTTGTGGGGTGTTGTTGGAAGTGAAATTTCTCTGTGGGATATCCTGGTATGAAGTGTTAGGAGAATCTTGAGCTAATTACTTCTTTAATGTGAGCAAGTCGTTTGCCATCTTCTGGAATGTTGGATCTAATGAAGTGACTTGAGAAGGAGTTGAAGTTTTAAGCTTGGACGGCTCTCATTTTAACTCACCAGATATAAGTAGGTTATCTTCTATCCGAATGGTTGTAGCTTGAGTGAGAACTAGGGTGGTGATTTTTTCTTGTAAGAGTAAGAAACTTACTCTTGAGCTCATGGCGTTCACAAAGAAACACTTCTAATTTTCTGGTGTTGGTAGCATGGTAGGCGGCACATGGTTAATTAGTGAATTGAAACGAGTGATAAAATTGTGCATGGTTTCATTGACTTCCTTCTTCAGGTGAGTGATCTTTGATAGTAACACAAACACATCTTCTGAAGGCTTATACCTATCTTCAAATGTAGTTCATAATGTGGCCCAACTGGTGATAGATCCAAACAGTAAATGTTGGAACCACTCTACTACGGGTCCTTGCAAGGTCTCTAGAAAGAGGATTACTAACGCATCTTCATGGGTCACATTCAGAATGTTTCATGACATGATGAATGTAGATATATGTGAATCTGTGCTTTGGTTTCCACTCCCATCAAATCTTGGAAAATTCTTGCAGTTTCTATGAGGGAGTGCATGAATAGGATGTGGCAATGTAAGAGGGCCCATAAAATTTCCCCATGGTACTACCATTTGAAAAAATGGAAAGAGGATGTGAGCTAGGAGGGTATTTCCACTTAGTAACAGGGCACTGCAAATTGATGTGGAGGTTCCTTGCGAAAACCGGTTCTTTCATGGAGGTGAGACACTTCTGGCTAACCGATCAACTGAACTCAGCAATGAGAAGCATGTTGGTGTAATATTGAAGTTGTGCCTTTGAAGTAGATCAAAAATAGGATCAACTTCTCCATGAGCTCTCCTGCTATGAGTAAATGGCTCACTTGCAACGTATCTTTCAGATCTGCAATGTTTTTAGAGTAGATTTAAAAACTCTTTTTGGTTGTACTTGCTGATTTTCTGATTTTTCTGACAAAAATCAGCAGCATGTACTTTTCTAAATATTTAATTTTATCCCTCTTTTGAAAACTGATTGCGGTTTAATGACAAAGATCAATGAGGATAAAATGATGGTTTAACTTAGTAAGCTGATTTTTGGATCTTAGAGTTGACTTTTTACAAGGGTTTGAAATTATTTGTAAAACTATCAGAATCTCATATCTATGGAAATATATGGGTTTTTGTAAAAACTCAGCGAACTAAAGATCTCTAACTAGCCCAGATCTATGGATCTCTGAAGAAAATTTTCCATTTGGATCACTTTTTGCAAAAATTTAGATTTTAAGCAAAGAGTTAAGATTTGTAAATAGGTAGTGATTTTTGTAGTTTTATCTATTTTCTTAGTTACCTTAGCAACTTTTAAAAACTATTAGTGTCTTTTAACACAACACTAGATAGATTGGGTTCTATCCCCAGTGGAGTCACCAAAAACTATTGGTCCAAAAATCTGTCAGGAGGACAGATCTATGGATAGATGAACCAACAGTGTGCAGGTCATAGCCCCTCTTTGAGATAGCAAAGCGAAACCGGTTTATTACTATTCTACCAGCGAGGAATCTATGTAAGTCTTACGATATTCGCCTTGAGGATTTGGGATCTTGTTCCGTATGGGTATTTCCAACCATGAACAGAAAGGAATGAAGGGAGGAAAGGAGATAGGATAGATCGAAGGGAGAAAAGAGATGAATTCCAAAGCGAGAAGGTCGGAGGGTTTATGTTTTGGGTTGGTAGTAAACAGAGCCAAACCTACTTGCATAAACGAATAAAGCAATACTGATGAGCAAATGACAAAAAGTAGAGATAGATCTAATAGAAAAGTAACAAAGATCTAACTTAAGAAAGATCTAATGCTCATAACAAATCCATTAAGCACAAAGTCTTAATGTTTGTATTAATATTTTCTATTACAAAAAGTACAAAGTCCTTTCTTCTCACTTCTATTTTTCATCTAAAAAATTTCCACCACTGAATACAACAAGTATCCAAGTATATATAGAAGGAGAAGGAGAAAGAAGGAAAAAAGGAACCAACAACTATTTACAAAATATCTAAAAGTCAACTGCTGACTTTGGGGAAATTTGGTGGATGGCAACATCCCATGGTGTAACATGGATGATGTCATCATTTGTGTGAACATACTTTTAAATACTTTACAAAAATGGGAACAATCCCAGGAGGAAGGAGCCTATTCATCGTCGTCCCGTGGCTAGAAAGGAGTATCATGTTTCTGCTCAAGAGAGAAAATGAGAAATTGAGCACGATACTCCATGAAATTGCTAATCATCGGTTGAAGTTGGTCCTGAGCGGGACTCTTGGTGTGATCACAAATGACCTTGCAAGTCTCCCTTTCATCTCTGAGTCTCTTTGGGAGCTTGAAGTATTCATTACCTGCCTCCATCAGGTATCCAACAAAGTCGCAACAGGCCAGAAGGTTGTTGATAGATTCTGTATCAAAAGTGACCTCTGACCCTAAACCTTGTGAAGCGATCTCCTTGAATATCTGAATAATTTCATCTGCATTCCTCAAGGCATATGATGGGGTGAGAAATCCTGGAGACATCCTTAGGACGATCTGTTCCATTTGATGCATTGCATCCAAGGCTTCCTCCTTAATTTTATCTATTTTCTCCAAGAAAAATTCCATCTGGTCAACCTGATAGTCCAAAGCAGAAAGGACTTTGTTGGGTGCTCTTGGGTGATCAAAGACGCCAAATTTTACTAATTCATCGATGGTAATCGAGCATCTTCGGAATGTCTCATTTTGTAACTTTGGCATGGTCCAACTCTTCGAGATATGTCATGTAATCACCTAGAGTTCCTTATTACTCGATCAATATTTTGATATAGCTCCGTGAACTTAATAATTACTTCCTCACTATCTTTGAGGATCTGGTCTCTCCAGGTAGACACTTTGCCATACCTTTCTCACCAATGTTGGTGTACTAATTTATCTTTTACCGACTAAGGGCTTGGCGGTTTTGGTGGCAGCTACCAGAGGTGCCCGCCCATTTTCTCGTAGGGCTTGGAGAAGATGTTTTTTTTGTTCTTTCAGTATCCTCTTATCTTCCTTTACTTCCTAAAGCTATTTGCAAAGGGCATCCACTGTAGATAAGGCCTCTCCCTACAGGATTTATGAGGATGTTCCCATTGTGACCTGTGTCACTATATAATCTGTAGGAGACAAATATTTTTTATCCTTTGTGGGATCAGGGTATGCAATCTCCATAACTCTTTCACCTGAAATGCTTTGAGAGAAGTGAGTTATTTCCTTTTGCTTCTTATCTCCTTTAGTTAGAATCATGGAGAAGTCCATAGGTGCAATGGGGACTTTCCTCTTGTCTGACTCAGGTGTTTGGAGATCCATTCTGGACTTAGGGGAGTGGGACCAGAGGGAGAAGAGGGAACAGAGATGGAAGAAGGAGCAGCTACAGTGGACATGGGAAAATGCATCAAGACACTTGGCAGGGCATTGAAAAATAAGCCAACCCTCCAACGCTCACAGGGGTAGGAGTCACTGTAGGAGAGGAAACCGTGGGGGTGGAAGGGATCCGAGAGATGAGGGAAGAAATGTTGGGGGATAGATCTGCAGGGAAGAGAAGATGGAGGAAGAGGAAAGGGGAACAATAGAAGACGGGGGAGAAGACACAACTAAAGGAGTGGTTTCTTGAGTGACGTGAGGAGGGGAAGGAGGAGCGGGAGATGGGATGGTGGGAACTTCACTAGTTACAGTAGTGGCAACATCTTGAGTGGATGTGCCCGTTGGAACACTTACCGCTTCCTCTTCTTCTGGGGAGACCAGGCTTACTACTTACTGCTCCTCGGCGGTGGAAGGAGGACTCTTAGGAGTTTCCTCTTGAGCAGTGCTCATTTCTCCTTCTTTATCTTTCCCTTTGCCTTTTGGCAAGTGCTTCATTTTGGCGGGTACATTTCTAATGGGAGATGTGTTAAAGTCCACCCCAAGGTAGATGAGACCGTTTTCCCGCACCAATGCTATGTGCACTTTGTAGAGTGCCTTTAACCCTTTCCTCAACAAATTCTTAGGTGCCTTTGTTCTATCAATCTTGACAAACAGCCAATTGTCCCCGTTCATGTCTAGATAGACTGATCAACTTCTTGATCATTTACTTGAAAACCTTTTGGAACAAAGGCCGAGACCATACTAGATGATCTCTATCGAGTCCGTGGGAATGATCCTTTCTTCTGAGCTTGACCTTGTGATAAAAATCAATATAGATATCTTCAATCTGGATGTGAATCGAGATCAAGCTTTTCCCTTGGAAGGCAATTGCGAGGATCAAAGGTTGGCCTTGCCGGGAAATTATGTTTCAAGTTGAGAAACTCCAACTCCGTAAACATTTCCCGAGGATTTTCTATGAGAAGTGCAGGTGTACCTACCCACTGTGAGGGGGAATGGAGTTCCACCCTTATTTCTTTTTAGACACTTCTCGTGGTATGTGATAAGTTTTCTAGACAGCTCCAATAGGATCAACTTGGGTCCCGCATACCTCGGTAACTTGGTGGGCTCCCCCAAAAGATGTTGGCTATGAGATAAGTGAAAGTGGGGAATTATGTAAATAACACCCCTCACTTCTCTATGGTAGTAACCACGCTCTTGGGAGTCTAACCATGAGTCATATTAGGCCTCAAGAGGCAGATGACACCGTAGAAGAAGGAATCATTGATCTTGCTGAATTGTGTAATGTTGTTTTACAGTCTCAACTCTAGATAATATTCATATATTCTTAGTTGGGGCCATCTTTGCATCGGTTTAGTGCTGGGTAGTCTCTTTTAGAGGTAGAAGCATATACCATGTAGGAGCTCATGTAGAACTTCCTAGTTGTTGAGAGTTGTTGAAGCTACTCAGAGATAGTACTGCTGATGATCTCCGCCCATTCAAAACATTGATCAAGAACGTTTTTTCTCATGGTTTCTAAGTATCTGAGCATCCATTCGTGAAGGTAATGGGCATCAAGAAGCCCAAACACCCTACTGAGGAAGGTGATGGTGTCACTCAGCTCTTTTGAGAAGTTGTTGCGATGAATAACTTATGGCCACCTGGTTATCACCTTCTTGTTTTTCAGATATACTTCATTCATAAGTTGCGTACATTTTGTCTTCATTTTCATTCCATGCTTTTATGCAGTATTCTTGGTTTATTGCCACAAAATTCTAGTGGTGGAGGATACCCAACATGATTTCACACTACCAAGTAGTGTGGTTGATTATTACCTTTCCCTTCTCATTTTTGACACATCTAGTGTCCTTATTATAACAACATCCTGCCACCATCATGAACTCGTTGTTTACTATGCTCACGGAATTCCTGCAGTGAAATGTAAACCACTTCTAACCAATTTTTCCATCCATGGACTGCCTGTGACCTTCTTGGTTCTGGCCCAGAAGTCCTCCATATCAATATGACCAAGTTCTGAATCCCTGATGTCCAGGTCACACTCTGCAAGGGATTCAGGCATCCTGACCCTTTGGTATTTGTACTTCATTTCTTCTTCTGTGAGTTTGGCCTTACCCTTAGACTTGGTTGGCTTCTTACTTGATGAAGACATGTGTAAATCTAAGTTTAGCTGCTGATCTGCAAGAAGAATCAAGGAAGTCCATTGCAGAAGAGCCATGTTAGCTGTTAAATCATCCATCAAAGCTTTATAGAATGAAAAGTTATCAATTTACAAGCCTCTGGGTGCAAGGCGTAATTCTATATTAGGTTTTAGGGTCAGAGAAGAAAGGTGCACTTCTGGAGAGTGTTGCATGGAAGAAAACAACGCAAAAAGGGTGTAGGGTGCAGAAAGACTACACACAACATTCAAATGTTGGTGTCATATGATGTGCGCTTGCGCCATATGAAGGGTTAGCTGGCACAAATTATTATGGTGTTATAAGGATTTATGGTGCGCCTTTAGTACAGATATGGTACATGTTGCAAAACATTTTGATGAGCTAAAGGTGCGAGGTTCAAAGGGTGCATCATTGAGTTAAGGTGCACCAAAGTGTTTGAGATTTTGGTGTTGTGCGGGAAGGGTCTCAGCGACATTCAAATGTTGGTGTAACTAGAGTTACACTTGCGCATGTGTTAAGAATTTTAGGAATTTTTAAAGGCATGGGAAAGGCTGATGTTGTATCTTGCGGGGCAATGTTTAGTGTAACAATAATGAAGTTTGCGCCAAAGGAAAACAGGGTTTTGGATTGCAATAACTTTAGATTTTTCACTTTTTTGGTAGGTTTGGGGTCTTTTGCCTCTCTTAACTCATATTTTTCAGTGAGGGGAATAGAGGAAAGAGGGTCAGGGATTCATTTTTGAGACAAGGCCTCCTAGGTTACAGGATCTTGAAGGAGGGTAAAACCATTTTGAAAGTGGGTCGATTTGTAAAAACGGGCTGGAGTTGTATTATTTTCTTAGGTTCATTCATTTTTGTTTTGATAATACCAACCCTAAACAACAACGAAACCACAACAAAACCACAAGAAAAGCAAGGACCACTTACTAGGAATATATAAGATGGAGGAAATGATGTGGGGTCCATGAATATGATGAAAAGCAACACACGGGGCTGACAGGAGCGCGCGCGGTGAAAAGAATAACCTTTTCCATGTTTTTTCAGTCATGAAAATGACAGGTCGATGCACCTATTTATAGCAAAAGGTACAATAAATGTGTCACCAAATTTTCTATGGTGCGGCCAGAAAGATGTCAACATTAAAATATCTGTGCCAAAGGCGTGGCTTTGGGATTGTCAACATTTGATTTTTAGCACTTTGGCACACCATAAAGGGGCGCAACATTTTGAATGTTGACAAGCTAGCACATGTGCCTTGGTGTAACACAGGTAGGTACAACATTCAAAGGTGCAACATTCGGAATGTCAACATGCATAGAATGTGCCAAAGGAAAAAGGGGGTGTAGTTTTGGTTGATGTAACATGAATAAAAATTGCGCCCAACCTAAAAAAGACCAAATGACTAAGTTCAAAAAAATAGATTTTCCAGAAAGGGATTTTATGCCATTTTGAATGTTAAGAGACCTCCACGGGGAACCGAAACAAAATTTTGGTATGGTTACCTACAAAATTTCCCTTGTCAATTTTACAGGATAACAAAATGTAATGCGAAAATAAATTGGGGAAAAAAATAAGGGGACATGATACTTTTAAATACCCTTTTGGGTTGGTTGAAAAAACCCGTACAAATTAAATAAATAAAATACAAAACATTTTATCTTAATTTATTTAATTTACCTCACTCTGTTACCATGTTAGAATTTGAGGATTCTAATAAATATAGATTTAATCAACTTACATATTACATAATGTTATAATAAATATTACATCATAACATAAGTAAATAAATAAATACTTACAAGAAATAAATAACACATTTGACACAAGTATTTATAGTGGAAAACCCCAATAGGGTAAAAACCACTTTGAAAATAACCTTTTACTTTAGAGAACTTATTTTACATCTAGTAAGATCACCTCCTTCTTTAAAACCCTATTTACCAAGGGTAAAACCAAATCACTTGATTTTCACACCTTTGATATATTTCCCAAATATATCAAATGAGGACCTAAAGTCCTTTTTATATAAGGTGATCGAGTATGTCTCCCGACCCACCTTTTCAACCTAAACTAGTTGACACATACACCTAGGTTTATAATATTTAATATTAGAAATATAATCATTTCATGATATTAAATATTTAACCTAAAGTATATACCTAGGTTAGCATATTTAATAATAGAAATATAAATATTTCATATTATTAAATATTAAATTATATATTAGTGATGGACCCATATACATTAAGGTTTTGAAATACCACTTAATCATTATGTTCCAACAAGTATTTCCATTAGCCTAGGTTTTTCTTTATTGTAGTTTCCTTTCTTTGTGTTTCCCTTTGTTGGGCCCCGAATATCAACTAATTACGAAAGGCACGTGGGTTGAAGGAACACGGGGAAGGATCATAGCGATGAGGTTACAAAACATATGGCACACTCGTGCGGAAAAATAGGTTTTGTACTTAGCCATATTCGGCATCCCAAGCAACACATGAGAAAAGAATGACCTTTGTGGATAAGGTGCTAGCCTGGCGACTGTAGGATCAAAAGGGAATATTCTAGGCATGCGATGGAAGGTTCCAGAAGAACATCATTGCAAAGAATGGAGATCTCGGATCTGAGAAGGCATGCTCCCATGGATGATGACCTCAAGACTTGGTAATCAATATATAACTTCAAAAGGCATGGCGGTGGTTGTTAAGGCTATAAATGCAAGTGCTGATAGAAGAAAGGTGTGGAAGCAAACATAGTATGGAGGAGAGAAAAGAGAGGCAAAGCCCTGTAGAAATAGATGGAGGATTTTAAGGGTTAGGGATTAGGAGAGCTCTGTAAGTGATGGCACATTTAGAGGGATGGGTCTACATTCATTTTTGTAAGGTGATGAGCATAATGTAGTTACGATGTGTAACACACTAAACTATTGTTACTTCCTTCGAGCATTCAAGTGTTGATATGTGATTTATGTTTTAAAAGGATGTGTTCCTTTGATTGTGAAGTCATGCTTGATATGGACTGTATCTTCTTTGAAATTACAGATTTTTTACTGAGTCGGAATATAATTGGACTCTTTTAATTCTTTCATTTTACACCTGAGTTTAATCTGATCTTGGAATGAATTATGGAGTTATCCATCTATAAGACCCAGCCTTGGATCAGTGGCATTGATCCAAGTAATGCTTTAAGTTTATTGGGATGAACTAAAATTATAGACCTTTCGCAGGTTGCAAGGTCTGAATGCGTTGAATAAACTGTTCCGGAGTCTAAATCAGGCTGATCGTGTTAAATGAATTGGTTCCCGATATCGTAATATCAGGAAGGTCTTGATCGTGGACCAGGTAATAATTCAGATACATTTATTTCACTAGCCTATTGGCAGTGCAGGAGTGAATCCTGTTCGTGAATGTATGTTGTAGGTTCTTTTTCTGAGCATTTGAAATGTTAGACCTAAACTGGATTTATTAAGGTTAGTAACCTAAAACTAAACTATGATCTATGGGTTAGATTAGTGTTAATCTAACCTAGGCCTAAGCTATAAGCTAAATGTTCTAAGTTAGTAACTTTGTGCTATGGAGGTTAGACTAAGTCGCATCTTAAATCCTAACCTATGTTACTAACCTAACTAATGAACAAGGAAGAAAGGGGACCTATGGAAGGGTGCGAGCCATGGGCGGCAGTTTCTATGGCATTAAATAGATAGATAAGCATGAAGGACAGATGATTTGGTAGAAGTTTTAACGGCTAGCAAGAGCCGACGTGGCAAGTCGCCAAAGTTAGAAATGGTCTTTGAACTGTTTTTATCCATCGCCAACTATGGCGGTCGGTGGCAATGGAGATTGAGTGGGAAATTTGGAGTAAATGCAATTAATGAGCTCGGTCTTCGAGCTCGGGTTTCACAGGAAGGCATGCAAAATGGAAAACTAGTAGTTTTTTTGGGTTTTCATGCACTCCAGTTTTCCCTCTGTCTGATCACTGGTTCTTCGCACCAGTCTACTTGGAGTTGCATGGCAAATATGAGTGTAACTAGCTCTTTTCTCTGGCAAGGAAAATTTATAAGTCATGGAAATAACAAATTTTTGTTGGTGAATCTAACTTGGAAAAAGAGGAGAAGGCTCGAGCTCTTTCAGTGGTCTTCTTCAGATTTTTAAGAAAATAACCAGGCATGTTAGGCCCTAACCTTTAAAAATCTTGCTTTCTTTCAAATGATTTCATTAGAACAACTCTGTTCAGATGATTTTGGGTTCAGATGGTTTTTATGGTAGCTTTGTGTGATTTTATTACTGTATCTTCTTGCTGGTTCAATTTTTCAATTTAACCCTTGATGGGTGTGTATTGTGTTTCGAACTGTTGCACTATCTCGTTGTGTTTTGCATTCCGGATAAAGTTTGTGAAATGCATGCAAGAAAGTATACTAAACCTGCTCTTTGGGAGCCCATGAATTGTTTCCTTGTTGGGTTCAGGCTACAGTTGATACTTTTTGGAAAGGATCTTTGTTGGACTTTTGTTTGAATGTTCGGTATAATTCGACTTCTTTGTAAGTTACATCGTTGGTTATTATAGGTGGTGGTTCTTGAATCTTGTTGGGTTTCACTATGATACTTAAAGTTATTTGTGAATGGATAACTTGTTGTGTTTACTGATATTTTCAATGTGACCTAGTAGAAGTTATTTCCCCCTTGTGTTGCGATTATGGGATTGAACCCATTGATAGTTTGCATTATATTTATTTATATACAAAATAACTCTATGGAGTCCATGGAATTGTTCATAAATTATGGACTCTTTGTAGAAGCCATGTATGTGAATCTTGGTAGCTTGATTCTATCGAGTCCTGGAGGGGTAAGCGGTATTACGACTTCATTATCTTGTAATGAATACCTTTGTTTAGCAATGAATTTTTGTACAGACTCGGTTGGTGTAATTTTACGTTTCCTATCCGTGTGTAGCTTGAGCGAATATTGTTGTAGAGGCTCGGTTGGATTCCTTGTTACGAAATCAGTATTTAGCTTACGTATAAGCACGATTGTGAATATTTACCATTGTTGGCACGGTTGGAATCCTTAAATTTTATTTATCTTGTATATTGGCTTACGTAGAATCTTTATCATGAATACTTTTGTTCGGATTCAATTGAAATCCTTGATAGGTAACCGGTGTTTACTTTCTATATAAGCCTGATTATGAACACTTATTGTTTTTGGCTCTGTTGGATTCCTTAATGTATAGATAGATATCATGTATCTTGGCCTCTGTAGAAGTGGGTCATGAATACCATACTTATCAACCTCTGAATGAGTTCAGATGTGAATACGGTATGTTATGTTTCCTTTCTGAATAATTCCAGTTAAACGAGGTTGTGCATGTTGCGTGGATTTCATATGAATATCTCTACATAGTCATAGGGAAACATCAATTGCTTTAATGTTAATGAGTCTCTTGTTGACTGCGATAAAAGAGAATTTCTTTTGATTTTGACCTTGGATCTAAAGCCTTACAGTGTTAGTAGGGATTAGAATGAGCTATATGTTGCTGAGAGGGATTGTTGTCGTGTTTGTGCATGATTACGTCTTTGTTGTTGAGGTTTTCTTGTCTTGTGCTTGACTAAGATAAAGAGTTAATAGTTGTGCCTTGACAAGTGATTGTGCTAGCTATTTTCTCATTCCTATAATAATATGGAAGGTTATGTGGAGTCTATTTAGGATAGAATACTCATCACTGCCTTGGTGCGAGAGGCTGTTATCTTGCTAGTAAGCTACATGATATTGTTTAATTTAAATATTAACCAAACTGTGATGCTTCTGGTGGTCTCGTCTGATTTATTCTCATGTGTTTAAGGTGAATGCTTTTCTCTTGGAGAGACGGTACAGTCATGAGCTAGTTCGGAGGGAAATATGTATGATTCGTTTTATTTCTCTTCTGTTGTAAAGTATAGGTTGATATAATTTTTATCTAACTTTTGGAATTGTTCTAACATGCTGATGGAATCATGAAAGGTTATGATATTCATTTATTATGTTGAATATATTAGTCCGTCTGATGTTGTTGTCCTTGGGATTCAGATGGATAGTTGTTTAGATGCATTTGTCTTCTTGGTCACTAACGTTTTGATGAAATATTTGAAAGGTATCTAGGACTATTTAGTGACTATAATATGAGTTACGCGTTTATAGTCATGTTTGTATTACAAGAGCATAGTCTGAAATATGTTTACTTGTTTGGTGAAATGATCTCATTTAAACAGGTTGTTTAATGAAAACAGTTGGTGGATTGCAATTGTTTTAAGAGTTAGTGCTTATCATGCTCAGTTCATCAAACTGACCCATGTTGACAATTTTTGTAGATGGTTTCCGTAAGTGGTAAAAGCACGCAGATCTGATAGGATGTTCAGATTGTTTAATTTGGTTTTATGATGAATTACAGCTTGATTCTCTAAATGTACTATATTAGGAAAGATGTTCTTTTACGTTGATTATTGTATCAAGTATGTTGAATGCATAAAATGTATTTGATTAGTTACGAAAGGAATGGAAATAGATATTTGATACTTATATGTTTGTATTCGTATCTTGATAGTTTTACCTTCTTCGGTTCAAATGATCTTAAGAGCATTGTTATTATTGTATAATTTGGAGACTTTTGTGATTATCAATGTAAGCTTGCAAGAATATGTGACTTGAATACTTATGATTGTTTGCGGTTCTAGTATGTTCTATCTAAAGCTAAATTGAAATTTAGATCACTGTCTTCTGGAAGCTAGGGTTAAAATAAACCTAAGCAAGATGCTAAACAAGCTGAATTAAATTATTAATTCCTAGTCTTGATTAAGCCAGGAAAACGTTTAATTGGATTCTTAATCACTATATCTCGATACTAATAAGTAAGATATAAATTCAGTTATGAGAACTGAAATAAACCTAAAAAGGGTTCGGTTGGCAATCACATGTGAAGATTATGGGTTATTGTCCAATTTCGTTGATTTAGAATTATGTATATTCTATGAACTCCTTGATGGGACCTCTAGTCTTAATAACTTCTCTTGTGTATTGGGTTTTATTAAGAAAGGTCATTCTAAGGTGAGGAACCCAGGGATTGGGAAAGACTACCCTTAAAGGGAGTGTCTTATGGTATAATTTAACTCAACGTATGTAACACTTTTTAATAAGTAGATCTTTTCGAGCGGATTTAAAGGTTGGGCACAAGTCAATCTGCGAGGTTGTACCTTCGAGAAGATTAGGATCTTCTCGAAGATACAACAATGCAGGTGACTTATGACGACACCCTTTGCATTGATCGTTAATATTTACACCTTAAACTCGAACAAGTTACTCTAGGACCGATTACGAATGTGGTCACATTATAAGGTTGCCTAGGAGACTGGGGTATCTTGACACCTTTGGTTTAACTAGGGTTGACCCGGTATGTCATTGTATCCCTAGTCCTCGGGAGCATCGATATAACATTGTCACCTTACTAATCCATTTCCGAGTGAATAACTTGGGATAGGAGGGACTGGCAGAAGTCGGTATAAGACATTCTACATAACATAGGAATGGGGTGAAGGACGTATTCAGTTGGCGAGTATGTCATTAAGGAAAATACGAGACAAAGCCGTATGTTTCAAATCTTTGGCCAAAGTATCGCAAGCTGCTGATTGCGTTGTCCTAAGTCACCTAGTCTAAGGGATGAGATGCCGATGAATAATGGTAACAATTATTCAGATAGGTTCCTTGGACAGAGCATTCTAAATCCCAGATTAGGGAAGAGAACCGCAAGAGTATTGTGTTAAAGTGAAAACGCCAACTCTTAATACTCATGAATAGATCGGTAGATTACCGAGTCATGGAATGAATAGATCGGAGGTACTCCGAGTCATTACAGCTGCATATGGTTATCTGTTATAAGAATGGTTGTTTTGATTTGTGAGTTCTAAATTATGTATTTAGAACCAGGAAGCATTTATCAAAAAAAAATTTACTTGTTCTAATATATAAAAATGAGGATGTTACATGATGCATGACTTGGCTTTGCATTATTATATAAGGGTCTCTCATGACCTCAAGGGATTGTAATGTGGTTATTGAATCTATTAATATGAATATAATTCTCTGTTATAAATCATCTATGTGTTCATAAGTATAATACTAATGCATTTCCTTTCTATATGAACCATTTCCGTATGTTTCTTGTTATTTCTCTTTTCTGGATGCGATGAGATAACAACTCATTCTAGGTTTTTAGAATGTTGCATGGTTCTTTTTTGCTCATTTCCATTTGAATATTTGTTATAAGAGTATGCATTCTCACAAGACTCACATAAAGGAGAGACTAAGTGTCCATGTGTGCCTCGTGTGAGCGCTCAATGCCCACTAGGTGATAGGCCAACATGTATGGGATTAGACTATTGGTATAAGGGTATAAAATATGACTACACTCTTTCTCATTTATTTGTGTTGTGTGCATTTGTGTTCTCATAGCCACTTATTATTTTCAACAAAAATCTATGCGTAGAGGACCATGCATCTATTTTTTTGTGGGGTGGATTGATGTGACAAGTACTAGAAGTTGTGGTTTTGGATGGCTTGGGTTGAACTCGGGTTGAAAAAACAAAAACACGTGGATTGGAAGATTGTGTGTGGAAAAGGTGAACATAAGGAAAGACTAGTGTCAAAAGGCTTTGAGAAACCACATACAAGGGTAAAAAGCATAGGAGAAACATGAGATAGGTAGTGGAAAAATATTGGTCCAAGACATAGGTGAAGAATTGACTTTGGCCAGAGAGAAAGTGCGAAGAACTCTATGGTCGAGGTAGTTGTGCACCAGAAGGTTGGAAGTGTTCATGTAGGATTAAGCATGGAGGAAAGCATTGAAGGTTGGCATTGGAAAAAAAGACACCTTTATTGTGAAATTACGTTAGTAGGTGGCATGGCATTTATTATAGAGAAAAGAAAAAGTTATAAATAGAATATTGGGGTGTGTTATTTTCTACCTTGTATTTTAAGTTATCAAAGAGCTCTCATGAACTAGGGCATCCTTACGAAGAAATTTTGAGAAGAGTTGTGAATATTTGCATGTATAGCTAGTTTGATCAGTGAACCAAAGTGGAAAGAAGTACATGGGTGTAAGTGGAGAAGGTTGTGTGGAATAATCCCATGGGTGTTACGTTGTCTTGTGGAAAAAGGGTTTTCTAGGTTAGGGTTGTATAGCTAGGGCATGGGGTTTGAAGGAATTTTCACAAAGGAGTGGAGCAAAAAGTTGAGCAGAGCCAGGATCAAGAGAAAGGAAGAAGTTTTAAAGACCCAACAATGGAATGGCACCAAGGAAAGTAGAAAATATTACACTGAAGAAGGGCAAGGGAAATGGAAAAAATATATCTCTACCAATTTCAATGAAGAATGGTACATGGAAATGCAGTACCAGATGACGTATTTCTTGGTAAAGAATGGGTGTCTCACATCAAGAAGATGGCCATCAGTGATTACAACCATCAAATGAGCACCACAGAGAATGAAATGACACTAGAACTGGTTCACCCTATAAAGAAGAGGACACCAGATGGAATGCCCATCTATGACGACGAGGTAAAGGTAAAAATGGAGAAGGTTGGGTTGTTGCAACTCTATGAGTTGCCCTATTTTGGCAAGCCTAGGTGACTATACCAATGGTTGAATTTGTGCATGTATGAAGACTACTTTTATTTCACAAGTCAGAGGATGTGCATAACCCCCCAGCTAATTTCTAAGTTCACCAACCTTATCTGTGAAGGATATTCATTGGACGATGACTTAGAAGACAAGGAAGCCATTAAGAAGACCATTGAGGCTTATGACTACAAGAAGGGTTCATGTTACTTTGACATTTCTATAATTATTGACCTGGTGATGAGGATGGTCACGTGCTTGGTTACAAAGTTGAATGGGAAAGAGAGATGGACATAGATCAAAAAGGCTTGGTTGAATGTTTTCCATAAGATATTAGAGGGAACCATCTATAACCTCTCATATTTCATTGTAGAGGAGATCATAGATGTCGCACATGATGGAGAGAATATTATGTTTGGTAACATCCTCCTCACCATTGTCTTTTTAGATATTGGAGTGCATGATGAGCTAGATATGTTTGTTTAGGTATACCTAGATAAGAACCCCTTCCCCACCAAGAGGTTTGAACAGTATAGATGTGACACCATGACACCACTCATAAAGTGTGCCTAAAAAAGTGGTATAAGCGGATGCATGACACATTCAGGGCGGAATGGAGAATAATTGAATTTTTTCCTTTACTAGTGCAAGGAGAAGCTGAGTTCGTCATACACCAGCATTTTTGCATTGACATATTTACTTTGGTAGATGGCACTAAGATTCCTTGGTGTAAATTTCCTTTCTCCTTCACAGCTGTAGCACTTCTAGGTCAAGGTAAATCATTTCAAAGAGGCAAAGAAACTCATATTTAATCTAAGTGTAGTGGATCAAGACTACCGCAAGCTACGTAAGAAACTAATATACTCCAAGAAGCACACTAATGTGGAGAATTATTCCTCTCATGACATGCACATGTTAAAACCAGTAACATTACCTATTACAGGGAGGACAACAGCGAGGGTGTATTTGTGCATAAGGCCTAAGTATGAATAGGGTGTTTATGATGAAGATGATGTCTCAATTCTTGAAGACCCCACCATGCAAAGGAAGATTACATGAAGGAAAAAAGGTAGAGGATAAAATCCTGAGAAAAAGGCACTAAGTGCGTAGCTAGTGTAGATAGTAGGAGCACATGAGTTAGGCACGGGCACCAGATGCCCCACCCTTTGAAAGAAGTCTCCCATGTGAAAATAATCATTACAGAAGGAAGAGTCATCGGTAAGGGAAGAGTCACCCAAGAAAGAAGAAAAAGAAAAGTCCCCTGAATTGGAGTCACCAGTAAGGAAGAAGCAGAGGGTGACAAAAGGGTTGGACTCAGGTGAAATAGAAAGCATGGAGGGTGACAAGGGTGATGAAGATGATGAGGAGCATGACGAGGCTCAAAATCATTATGTGTATGGTGTATATGAGTCGGAGGAAGAAGGAAATGAAAAGAAGGATGAGAACGAAGGATGCGCTCACCAAAAAGGGGGGAGCAAGGAAGTAAGCATGAAGGATCAGAAGACCACAACCCCGACTAAGGAGTAGATGGATAATACCATATAGAGGGAAGTGGAAGGAATTATCCAATATTTGGTGGATCATGGAGTCAAGTGAAGCATCAAGGAATTGTTGAAGGAAATAGAGGAAAGCGCGAGTGTGGTAAAGGAGTATGAAAGCATTGGCGGAGATCCCAACTTAGCAGTAAGCTTCCCAAAGGCAACATGCATAGGTGGAAAGGGTATAGTAGTGGTGCAGGAACAAGAGATGACTTACATTAATGATCCAAATAAGGTACTGTACATGCACTTCCAAAGTACCATGCCTACAAACCAACTCCTTGCTTGGTATTCTTTTGATGAAGAAGGTGCATACCCGTGCATGAGGAAAATGCTATCTTGGGATTTTGAGTCCCACATTGATGAACCCAGTTCGAGGTAAATTGAGATGCATTGATGAATATACCAATTTCTAAGGAGTAAACCCTCTGGTAAATTCCCAACAATTATCTAATGAGAAATTTTGCAACATGCTCAACAAATTATCGGTGGAGGTGGAGGCAATATTTTTCTATAGAAATGACAGGATGATGACCTTGGAGGAAGATCTTGAGAAAAAGATTGAGGAGATTATTGATTGGGAAAAATAGATAAAATAGAATGAATTGATCAATACGCAGATTAAGGTGCGAGTTGGAGGATGAAAAGGAAAAGGTGCACAAAATTCATAAGAAGATAGAGGCCATTTCAAATGCCATAATCTTGAAGCAACCAGACTTAGCCCCACATGAGTAGAAATATGAGTCAACCATGTAATTCTTGGAAGAATTGGCTGTATCCTCACCATGGAAAGGTGACCACTCACATTAGAGTCAGTAGAGGAGGTGATGTCATTCCGGAAGGATGAGAAAATATAAATATTGGAGAGATTGAGACTCGGCACTCCAAGCTCCTTTCTATAGTAAAGACCACCACACAGATGGTTGAAGCTATCTATGACAACTATGACAATAGGGATATGGTAGCAATCATATTTTTGCTACACATGAGGTGGATCTAAAATAATTTTAGGAAAAGCACAAAGGTAATAGGGTGGAGTGCAAAAATATCCTAGCTGAAGTTGAGAAGAAATTGGAAGCAATCAAAACCTTATGGGGTTTGATTAAGAATAAGCTAAAGGAACTATACCCCCAAGTCACTTGTAGGATGGATGCACTAGGAAATCTTAACAAGCAACTGGAAAGCATTTTTGATACACTAAAAGCTAAGAGTGAGGAACTTAGTTTTGATGAAGTAAGTGCATTAGTGGGTGACCTACTTCAATAGGTGCAGGGAGAAGTAGACACATGGGAGAAGATTGAGGCATCCATGAAGGATTTCCCACTCCTCATGCAGCAATAGCACATTCTTCTATTCTTCCATTTCTTTCATCCTTCTATTCTTTGATTATTTCAATACCTCTATTCTTTATTCTTTAAGGAAGTAGAATGTTTAGAGGATGGAGAACATGCATAGTGTGGGGTAATGTTGGACCCTAAAATATTATCTAAGTACCAAGAGTCACGCATGCAAGAGTAGTAGATAGAAGGGAACTTATGGAAAAGTGCATGGGAAAAAGGGTTTTAAGAAGGGTTTAAGTGAAACTAGGACACGCGTGGGAGGCAGAACAAGGGTTTAAAGGACTTAGTCGTATCTAGCATCATGGAGTCACTTGAGGAAAAATGTGAGGACCCGACTAGGTATGATGAGTGGATAAGGTGCCATCCTAGAACCTTGGAGGTCAAGAAAAGGATATTCCACATAGGGAATATTCCCAAAGGCATCATTATAGTTAGTGGAAGGTTTGCAAAGAGGATAAGCATTCACCAATGGAGGACCACATCGACACTTGGCATGTGATCTAATTACAAGAAAATTCATTCTAGTGGTTGATGATCCTCTTTAAAGAGGTTCTTGGGAGATGATAAGACACATGAAGACATAGAGAGAGAGGCACGAAGATAATGTAGAGAGAATGCATAGAGAATGTAGAGAAAGGGAATGAGAGTAACAAAGTGCTTCGAGAAATGCTAAAGGTTTAGAGTTCATGGTACTAGGGTTGAGAGTAATTAGAGCTAGAGGGTTGTAAGGGATATCATAAAACATATGTATGGGTACTGGGATCTGTAACAAGGGAAATAATGGGAAAATTATAGTTAGGATCTCTAATCAGATAGGCTTGTAGGAGTTGATTCTCTGTCATTTAGTGTATATGGTCTAACATTATCCTTTTGAATGTGGTATGGCTACCATAGACTTTGTTAAATCAATATATATATTGATCTATTCCATACATATTATTTATGGATGTAAACCTTCATGTTATTTGGCTTATCATGATTCAGATCTGGTTTCTTATACTTCTTATAATTTTATTTAGCTTTTGTGGTGCATTAATGTGTAGATTTGTTAGTTATACCTTCTTCCTTTCAAAGTAGATGAATGTACTTTTGTTTCTATAAATAATCCTCCATTAATGGTACAAATCTCTTGCAAATCTCACATAAAAGAGGGGCTTGGTACCTATGCATACCTCGGGTGACATCCCGGCATATACTTTGGATTATAGGCCAGTGTGCTTAGTGTTAGAAAGAAGTATTGAGGGTAAAATAATTACTACAATGCAAATTAAGTAATTACATTATAGATTATGGAGCCTCGAATAATGTGAGGCCTATAAAAGTATCACATACTCTTGGGTTGACTTGTAAAAGAACATTCAGATCTTGTTAATCCATGGAGACAAGACAGGCTCCTTTGATTGGGAAGATTAAATATGCTCAAACATATTTAGCCCAATTTTCTCAAAAGCGAGTTAAGGTAACCATTATAGTTGTCAAAATTCCCGCTTCATATGGTATGTTGTCGGCGGGACATTTTTCAAATATCTAGGTGGTGATATTCAAATGGACTGGTCTCATGTTATTATTCCCATTAGTTGATAAATGAAGAAGCTAATACTAGAGACCCATGCAAAGGTCACGGTAACAAAAATTGATGAGCCCCACACACATGTCCTATTTCAAAAGTCAAGTATCGGTAATTATATGATGAATACGGAGGTTTTTGCACCTAAAGTCACTTGTCAAGATTCTAATGAGATCTAGAATCTTGAGTTCGATGGAAGATGTTGCTCAATTGGTTCAATCACGGAGTGGTCCTTATATCTCCAAATGGTAAAATGTTTCCTTTTTCTTATGAACTCCAATTTTCAAATACTAACAACACTAAAAATATGAGGCATTAATTTGTGGCCTCCAAGTTGTAGAAGAGAAAGGGATAAAAAAATTTAAAGTCTTTGGAGATATATATTTGATCGTGAAACAAGTAAACAATCGAGTTTCGGGTAAAGAATGATCATTTGAGACACTACGAAATAAGGTGTGGGACGCGATAGAAACCCTTGATGTTTTTCCATTGAATCTATCCCTCATGAAAAGAATGAAAAATCAGATTCTCTAGTAGTCTCAGCTTCATTTATGATCCCTCATTAAGATTTTGACCAAAGAAAAATACACCATTCAAATATCTTTTATGTCAAGTGCTCTGACCGGTGCGAGAAAATTAGAAAGTTTTCAATGATGATCAACAAATTATTGCCTTATTGGAAAAAAGGGATAGTTTTGAAAAGTTGTACTTTGAAGGAAGTGATTCTACATTTCATAAATTGATGACCTCACCCATTCAAGGAGTTGAGAACAAGTATCTTGGTAATGGTATTATTTAACTCAAAGGAAATAAAAATCCAAAAGGTTTGGTTTCACTTGAAAATCTTTTTGATAAACATGACAGTTTATTAAAGAGAAAGAGTAGGAAGGACCTACAAATTCTGCTGACTATGAGAAAGTTAAAATTCATACCAAGGATAAACCTCACCTATTCAACATTGAGTACGTGTTACTCACTTGATGAGCATAAAAATTGTGTAAGCCTCCTTACCAAATATTCAAATGTTTTGGCTTACTCATATGAAGACTTGAAGTCTTTCCGACCTAGGAAATAGAGCATGCCATACCCTTGAAACCTAGTGCAACTCCATTCAACAAAAACCCAACACAATATAATCCTAAGAAATTATGTACAATATTCCATAAGGTTCAAAATATGTTAGATGCATGCATAGTTTTCCTATTAGACATTCAACTTGGGTAGCTAATATTGTACTTGGTTCACAATAAAAATGGAGAAATTAGGATTTGTGTGGATTTTTGCAATCTTAATCAAGCTTCCTTAAAGGATAAGTATCCATTTTCAGTCATGGACCATATTCTATAGGCAGTAACTAGATCGGAAATGTTATCCATGTTAGACGCTTTCTCTGGTTATAATCAGAGTGAAGTGGCTAGAGAAGACCAACATAAAACTGCATTCACCACCCCCTAGGGTACATTCGCATATAGAAGAATTCCTTTTTGTTTGATCAATTATTGCACAACCTTTCAAAGGGCTATGGACATGGAATTTACTGATTATAAAGACAAGATCATTGTGGTATACCTAGATGACTTCATGGTTTTCTCAAAGAAGAGATAAAATCACCTACGAGATTTGGAGAAAATATTGCAAAGGTGCGAGACTTCATAGAATCTCCCTGAATCCAAAGAAGTTTGTGTTCCAAGTTACGAGAATGGAAAATCCTAGGTCATATTGTTTCTAAAGAGGGAACTAAGATTGATTTTGAGTGCGTTTAAGATATCATGAATCTTTCCTTACCCACAAGTAAGCACAGGAGTTCAATCATTCTTTGGAAAGATGAACTTTTTGAGAAGGTTTGTGCCATATTTTTCCAAGCTAACCAAATAAATCAACGACATGATGAAAGGAAAAGAATACTTCAAATGGTCAAACGAAGGTAGATGATGAGTGCATTGTTTGGCTCATTGATATCATTTCCTCAAGCTGAAAATACTCTTTTGATATGACTTATTAATACATGGGGATGTTTTCTGTAGTTATATCTTAGTAGTTTTGATTCATTTTCCTTGCTATAGTTTATGAAAAATGATTATCACATGAACCTCCTACTAACTGTCTTTGTGAGATAAAACGTGATGATGTGTGTAGGAAATGATGGATGTTGTTGGTAGTTATGGAGCCCGAGTTTGGAGCAAGTGGTAGGAGACTGTTTCCACCAAGTTGACCTATTAGTTGGGGCTTGTTCCTAACTACCCATAGAAATTTATGCATTTTAATTAGTATTTGGTGGACAGTGATTAATTCCGCCTATTATGGCAAGCCTTGTAACTAATAGTACCTATATGAAGACTTCGTCTTCAGAACATATGTAGAGGAGAACTACTTTTGATATATTGAGAAATATTATCTGCATTCAATTTTTGTATTATTATCTACTGTCTATGTTATGAAACTTATTCTGAGTTAATGAAATTCACGATGTTTTGAGAATCAAAGGTTGTTAATCCCTCTATCCCAAGGAAGAGCAAGGGCCCACTCAACCAAGGAGATAAGAGGTTATTTTGAGTTCATTTATGCATACAATTCTTTGATTGGATTTACTACAATTGTTGTTTGAGAATCTTACATGCATGCTTTGATTGACTATATTTGTTTTCTTCATTACCACTTTCATTTAGAATAGATGTTTCTATTATGCAAATCTAGTTAACAAGTAATCTCACTTTCTGCTAAGCTTCATTTATACAGGTCATAATTTCATTTGTTAAAAGTAGTGTGTGCGCATTTCATTTTCCAGTAGAAGATTAGCTGTTAGTTTCCTTTCATCGCAAATAGTTGAATTCTGTAGAACTAGTATTTCAATTCTATAGATTTGTATTGCATTTCCGTAGATTAGTCACTAAACTAAGCAACCCCCAACAGACCCAATAGATAACTGGTTCCACTAAAATCCATTACATACTACCTAGGACACAACCCTGGTTTAGAATGACACTAACAAGAGATTATGTCAGTTAAATGATTGGAGCAATACAATGACCCATCATTTTTGGTGTCGTTGTTGAGGGACTAACCATAAGCACCATCGTTTTTATTCCATATGCTATGGGTGTTAATGGAGTTCATATAGGAAACTAGTAGTTGTCTTGGACCTCATTTTAAAACAACCAACCTTGATGCATAGGTCACGAGATAACCAAGGGATATTTATAGCACATAATATTCCGCAAATATCTCTAGACAATTCACAAGGAAGAAACACTGAGAGTGATACAGATTCTAACTCAACGCCTAGAACCTCTTCTAAGAATTCTGTATCCTCTTCACACCACTCAACAATGGGGACCACAGGAATCTTTGGAGACCAACCTATAGGGTGAACCTTTACGTATCCCATTGTCCTCGATGCGAGATGAGGATGCACCTATGAAAAATATCTCACCATCCATCCTCCCCATCTTTCGAGGTATGACCAAAGAAGACCCTGATCAGTTTCTATTTGAATTTAAAATCATGTGCCAGACATATGATTACCGAACTGACAATCAAAAACTCAAATTGTTTCCTTCCACTCTCAAAGACTCTGCTATGAGATGGTTTATGGGGTTACCATCTAACTCCATTAATTCCTGGGAAGCCATGGAAACAACCTTCCTGGATAAATACCAAGACTATTATAGGGGAAGGGATAGGAAGGAAGAGTTCTTCCAAATACGGAAAAAGGAAGATTAGAATCTAGAGGATTATCTGATGATTCCTCTTTCTCCACAAACACATTTGGTATGAGTTATATGCAAACATCACTAAGGCAGTCTTTCTTAAAGGACCGAATGATGAAACCAAGGATTCCCTTCATCTCATGGGAGGAGACATGCATAAACTCATCATGGACAAAATCAACGAGCTATGCGAAGATACTCTAGAACACGTGGAGGAATACGAAGAAAACAAACATCTAAGTCTTCCTTGGGTACCTTTGAACTTCTGGAAGAAATGGCCAACATGAAAATGGACATTCTGCTGTAATTAACATCAACCATAGATGGACTCAAGGTAAAAACCAACCCTTCCAAAGAACCGTTGGACATATATTTCCCTAAGTGTCAAAAGAGGCACCCCTTGAGAGAATGTCCTTAAGATGTCACAAACATGTGCTTAATCTTTGAAGTTACTGACCACGACACTAAGAATTTCACATTATTACCATAGTTAAAGGGAGGTTTGAATGTTATCTCTCAAACAAGTGTTGAATTAATCTTTTTCCAAAGACCAAACAATCAGGGTGGGTTCCCATCTAGGCTGGCTCAGAATCCCTTGAGGATTTCATGGCCAAATCAAGCCTCTCAGTCTTCTTGGGGACAACTTGAGTGGTAAAACTCAAACTAGATGACTTATCCATATCCACCACCCTAGAAAAATCCCTACACTCATCCAGGTTGGGCACCTCCACTCACAACCAATCCTTGGCACAACCAGCAGTTGGGTCCTCAACCAAGTTTTATCCAAAATCAGTCCTGGGCACCACCGCAAAATGGTAATCAACAACGTAGATTCCAGCAACCACAAAAGCTTTAAAGCCTCCATCTCAAGCCTACCAACATCACAGGACAAGAAACACAAACACAACTTCACGGTTCAACCATTATCAATCCTAAAAATCAGCGAGACGGCTTCATTGATGACACAAACTCGGGTAACACCATGCAGGTTAATACTATTGGTAATTTACACCTGCAATCTAGAAAAATATGGAATCCTCCTGTTGTTATCATAGAACTACCTATTGATTCGATAAAGGAGAAACCCTTGAGGATAATAGTGGTCCTTCACCAATACCGAGATACAACAAATGATCAAATACTCAAACAGAATACAGCCCTTTTCTTGAGCAATTACAGGACATTCAAACTACAGATGAAACAAAGCTAGTTCAGGAATTAAAAAAAGTACATATTGAGGTCCCACTTCTATGAGCAATAAGGGACATCCCTGAACTAAACCAAACCATTAGAAATGAGTGTATCAAAACACTGGGAAGGAAAAAGAAGTACCCAAAGACTTTCAAGGTTGAAGGGAATTTGGCTGATTTAGTTGTTGTCACCCTTATCTCACCAAAATATGGGGATCCTGGGAGTCCTGCCATTACTATTTGTAAAAACAACCAGTCAATATCCAATGTTTTGGTGGATCTTGGTGCTGTCATTAATGTCATCACAACATAAATGTTTAATCTATTATCCTTAACAAGACTTAAACCTATCAACATTGTTCTGTAGTTAGCAAATCAATCCATTGTTGTACCTGATGGTATGGTTGAAGATATAATGGTCACTATTGAATCATGGGAGTACCCGGTTGATTTCATGGTTTCTGACCTATAGCTCGAAGTTGGGATATCCAGTCATCTTGGGAAGGCCCTGGTTGGCTACGGTTGCTGCATACATTGACTGTAGGTCAGGCAACATGACAATTCTAAATGGGTAGAAATCCAAACACATTTCATTATACCCTCCTACCCAACCTTATACAAACAATTGTGACCAGGTATGGGTGGATTCTTTGGATGCTAACTCTTTGAGTTCTTCTTTTCTGGCCACTATTGTAGTACACAACCATATGGCGAAGTTGTGGAGTCATATACACTGACTGATTCTAAGGACCCTATGACTATGGAAATCAGCACTATTGCTATGGAATCTGGAACTCTAGCATTAGACATATCCTCTGCTATTTCTCTGGTAGGCACTACCTCTATTGAGTCTGGTAGGAAACTCTATGCTTATAATTCTAAATATTTAGTTCCTAATTTCTATTGTCCTTTAACTAAGATTTTGTTTTTTGACAACATACCCATCCTGCACATGCTTCACCACCATATTTTCCCATTGAATTCTTTTATCACTAGTACAGAGCTTTCTCTTGTGAATGGTACCAAGTAGGTGTTTGTCAGTATGGGAAGATAAATGACCATAGGAAATGATTTGGAGATCAATCAAGAAGCTAGGGTGCTTGAGGTTACGAAGAAACACTCCCATGCTTTTTCTTGGGATTACAACGATATGAAGGAATTCATCCTAGCATATGTACATATCATATTCACTGCCCAGATGACATCAAACCTATAAGGTAGCCGCATGACGAAGAATCAATCCGGCATTGAGAGACATAGTCAAAAGTGAGATAGAAAAACTCCTAAAGTAGGTTTCATCTATCCTATATCCGATAGTCGGTGGGTCTCCACATTAGTTATTTTCCCAAGAAGAATGGTAAGTGGCAAATATGTGTTGATTACGGGGAACTTAACAAAGCCACCAAGAAGTATTATTTTTCTCGGCCCTTCATTGACCAAGTTACGGACAATTTGGGTTTGGTAAGAAATATTTTTATTTCTTAGATGGGTTTAGTGGGTATAATCAAATTAGTATTGCCCTTGCTGATCAAAATAAGACTAATTTTACGTGCCCTTGGGGTACATTTTCTTACCAAGTCTTACCTTTTGGGATTTGTAAAGCCCTACTACATTTCAGGCGAGATCTTGGCTATTTTGCAGATCTTGCTCACGACTATGTTGAGGTTTACATGGATGATTTCACTTTGTCCATGGATCCAATTTTGAAGAATCTTTGAGTAACCTAGAGAAAGTACTCGGTCGATGTGAACAACACCAACTATCCCTCAGTCATGAAAAATGTCTAATGATGGTTGATCAAGGAATTATCTTAGGTCACCATGTTTCACCCAGAAGGTATACATGAGGACCCCAAAAGATATCACTCATCACCCAATTACCTACACCAGCTAATCATACGACATCAAAAGTTTCCTTGGTCATACAGGTTATTACCACTGATTCATAAAATATTTTAGCAAAATTTCCGCACCTATGTTCTCATTGCTAACCAAAGATTGTGTTTTTGAATGGTCTCCTCGGTGTTAGCGGGAATTTGATTATATCAAAGAAAAGTTTACTATGGCCTCTGTCTTCGTGGCCCTAATTGGGGAAAACCTTTCTATATCCACATTGATGCTTCTAACATAGCCTTGGGCATTTTCCTTGGGCAAAAAGACTCGAGAAGATCAAATGTATGCAATTTATTTTATCGGCAAAAAACACGACTCCTATGGAAAGGAATTATACTACTATAGAAAAAGAATTATTGGTTGTTTTCTATGCTTTGAATAAATTTCATCATTACATCACTGGATATAGGTTATATAGGTTATGCTTTGAATAAATTTTTTCATTACATCACTTTGAATCTTGACATCAAAAGTTTCCTTGGTCATACGAGTTATTACCGCTGATTCATAAAAGATTTTAGAAAAATTTCTGCACCTATTTTCTCATTGCTAACCAAAGATTGTGTTTTTGAATGGTCTCCTTAGTGTCAGCAGGCATTTGATTATATCAAATAAAATCTGACCATAGCCTCTATCTTATGTGGCCCCGATTGGGGAAAACCTTTCCATATCCAAACTGATGCTTCTAACACAGCCTTGGGCATTGTCCTTGGGCAAAAAGACTCAGAAAATCAGATGTATGCAATTTATTTTATCAGTAAAAACCTGACTCCTACGAAAGGAATTACACTACTACGGAAAAATAATTATTGGTTATTGTCTATGCTTTGAATAAATTTCGTCAGTACATCACTGGATATAAAAAATTTGTTTACACTGACCACTCTACCATTAGATATTTGATGAATAAACCAGTGGTTGGTGGAAGGCTTATTCATTGGTTACTCTTGTTGCAGGAATTAAATCTCACCATTATAGATAAGCCTAGGAAATTTAACGTTGTTGATGATTTTTTCTAGATTAAATGTTTCAGGTGATGATGAAGCAATCCAGGATTAATTTCCCAATGAACACTTGTTTGCTATCTCGACTAAGACTACTTGGTTTGCTGATCTTGCGAATTATTTAACAACAGGGAAGTTTCCTACCTATTTTACTCATAAGGAAAGAAGGTGATTGGTTAAAAATAGTGCAACATATAAATGGTGTAATGGATTCTTATTTAAATTTTGTCCTGACATGGTTCTTTGTAGGTGTGTTTAGGAGGATGAGGTACATGACATACTATGAGATTGTCATGATGAGCCAGGAGGTAGACATTATTCAATGAAATGAACAATTCACAAGATCCTTGGAGTAGGGTACTATTGGCCTTCCCTCCATAGGGCTGTCAAAAAGTATGTGTGGTAGTGTGATGCATGCCAATGAATGGGAAAACCTACACTTTTAATGGAAATGCCTCTTAATCCTCAGCTGGTTTTAGGACCATTTGAGAAATGGGCAATTGACTTTGTTAGACAATTTGATCCTCCATCTTTCGGAAAGAGTATCTCTTGGTATGCACAGACTACGTCACTAAATGGGCTGAAGTTCAAGCAATGGCATCTGCCAACGAGGATGTTGTTGCTGATTTTTATACAACCATATATTTTTGTGATTTGGAGCACCAAAGGGCATTGTATCTTATCAAGGTCCTCAATTTGTTTCAAATATGATTGAAGCTTTCTTGGAAATCTACAGAATTAGGCATCAGCAATCATCACCCTATCACCCCTAATCTAATGGGCAAGTGGAGGTAAACAATCAAGAACTTGAGAATATTCTAACTAAGGTGGTCAATGTCGATAGAAAGAATTGGGTACCAAAGCTTCCTGAGGCCATCTGGGCCTACAACACGACCTAGAAAACAACTACTATTTTTTCTCCCTATGAGATGGTATTTGGGAAGAAGCCACTAGTTACTGTTGAGTTCGAATTGCACTGGAAAATAGCGTTGGAAGTTGGGATTGATTTGGATGAAGCACAATGTGAATGAGTGTTGCAGCTGAATGAATTAGATGAAATGTGGATGGAGGCACAATAGCAGATAGAAATTCTACAACATCAGTGAAAAACTTGGCATGATGCTCATATCAAAAAAGGACATTTCATGAGGGACAGTGGGTTTTACTCTTTGATTCCCACTATCAGTAGTTTAAAGGCAAGTTGCATACATGTTGGTTGGGTCCCTATCAGGTAAATCAAGTGTTTGATAATGGCTTTGTTCGATTGTTACCTATTGATGGAGATAAATGGACTCTTCTGGTGAATGGACATAGGCTCCGAATTTATCACCAACCACTGGATAAGAAGAATTTCACCAATGACATTCTGTTACACACGACATGCATGTTGAGGAGGCTCTTTACCCCTCGAACATGGAGTAATCAATATCTTGCAAATTCAATAAAGGAAGATGATCCTGCATTCGATCTTCTTCCCTTAGTTAGCAATTTTTCTTGTTGTTATTTTCAATAAATGTAGGAATTTTCATTATTTCTGCAGCCGCTAATCACGCTTCATCTCAAACTGTAGGGCATAGGAATCTATGGATATCGGTGACTAAATGTGGCATGGGTAAGTGCATCCTAACTTACTAATGATATTTCCATGCAAAACATTTCCCCATGTACACATTTGTCATCATTACGCCATCATGAAATGATTGCTATATTTATTTCGGATCTCTTTCCAAATCTAGTTCTATGGATGATGGCATAAAAGGGGTAATGTCTCATAATCACCACATGCCTTGAATGTGTCACATTCTTCAAGTTAGGATGGGTGGTGCTCACTCCTCAACAGTTGGATATGCACCACTGCAAATATCTTAAATTTACATGGGTGGCCGGTTTTATTCACTATTTTTCCACCACCACCTTCACTTAATTTTACGTCATCTAAGGGATATGGTGTAATTTGAAATTTAATGCTTCTACAACTACTTCTTACCATTGTTGTATGTGCATCAAGCATGATTAGTTCTATCAGTCACTAAACAGGGAGTGGGGGATACGCTTTGTTCTGATTCTTTCTGCTACCTAGTATTACTCACCTTCGGCTTTAGCATGGGACCACGAAAGAAATTAGAGCCTAACTCACTGGATGCCTTACTCTGGAATGCCACACTTTCACAAGTATTTCATGATTTTGGATGGCTGGATTTCATTCGCCAATTTGAGGGTTTTGATGAAGGAATTATGGAGGAATTCTGGATAATTTTGAGTCCACCTGTTCACAAGTCGGTGGAAGACGGGTTGAGATTACCAGTCAGGTCATTTCTGACCTATCTCGGCCTACCAGACTTTGGTTTGAAGGTCATGACAAATTCTCCTCTACAAATCCTGCTTGCTCTGTTTCACGATGAAGGGGAAGCATTCCCTGAAGTCATCCTGACCCCCTTGGGTATCTAGAAGGGCATTAAGCAGACAAGTCTACCTAGAATCTGGAGTGAAATAGCGAAGTGGGTCAACTGGTATTTCATATGCAATGGTCGGGGCATCATTGCAGGTGGTGATGCACTTAAAATGATAATTCACCTTAAGAAGGGACGTGTCAACTAGGCCCTCTAGGTAAATCTACCTGAATACCTTGCGGACTCCATTATTAAAGTTTTCCAGAAGTACCCGTCTGGTGGAGAAAAATCTATCATTAAACACTTAGGGTTGATTCATTTATTATGCTCACATCAGGTCTTCTTTAGACCAAAGTGGAGGCTCGAGGGAATTGCAGTGGGAGAAGGGTTCTAGACGAAATCAATTGAAATCCGGTCTCTTTTCTACACCCTGGTCTAACCTTGCACCGGGCCCTTTCCCTTCACATAACCAAGCGAGGTATTTGATGTTCCCGAGCACATGGACACATTTAGAACTCTCGAGGGTCCATCCCCTTCCACTTCTGGCTCAAAAGGCAAGTTCACCATAGCTCCATCTTCTTCCATGCACATATGGTCTCGACGGCTCAGTTCATTTTTACAATCTGGTGGTTCCCGATCAGATACTTTTCCTGATGATACCGCCCCCATTCGGGAAGAACAACATGAGGAGGATCACCTGGCCATTCTGACACCTACTATTCCTACATCTACAGAAATTCACCCTGTGGTTCCTGAAGTGCTTGGCACCCAGGCTACATCTTCTCGCAACTATTTGGAGGAAATCGTACTACTGAAATCTCAATTGTGAGGTATGGAAGAAACAAACCTTTTATTGCAAACTAAATTTACACAACGAACAATAGAGAAGGTTCAAGAAATCACTGCCCTATAGCTTGAAGTAAGTAGTTTGAAGCGTCAACGTGATACAAGTCTTAGCATCTTGGATAGATTCCATTAGTTATCCCTTCAAGAAAGAGAATTGAGGAAGGAAAATCAGAAATTGAAAAGGGAAATGGAATCTATACAAGAGGAAAAGAAAAAAGTGACATCTATTTTAGACTTTGTCTGTCCTTTGGCCCTCAAGCTTCTATCCTATAGAAAACCCTCTCCGGTCTATAGCATGTTCATTCAAGAACAATTTTATTCTTGGCAGTTGTTCCAATTATGTTGTCAAGCTCCTCATGAAATTCCCAATGGCACCAGTTTCTTATCAATTTATAAGTGCAGTACTCCTGAGATCCAAAATTTGCTTTGTGAATTCTACCTTCATAACATGATAGTTACAAATGTGCCTAATTTCTTAATCAATTTATTTGTGGGTGATTTCCAAATCAAGGCCTTTCAGTCTGCACTACGAAATCAGATCATCTGGGGTCAGAAAATAGATATTTTCAATCACACCGCTCAATCCATTGGGTTCCACATCCGTCCAACTCATCACACTGATGTAGCTCTGAGAAAAAACTTTCACTCACTTTACTATCAGGCAGGAATCGAGGTAAACACTTCCCATATTTTACTTCAATGTGTCATGGATTTTGAAAATTACAGTCAGGAGAACTTTGGGACAGCTTGGTAGGCATGTGATAGGAGGTGGGATACTCTGAATCTGCCCTTGAAATGCAGGGAGGTTCTCTCTCCCCAAAACTTGAGCTGGAGCATGCACAGGGGTGATGCCCTCATCACCATTATAAGATAGACCATAGAGCAAACCAGCCAACAGATCTAATGACGAATGGGTAGGCCTCCAAGTACATCCACCACTCCTTTTGAGCCCTCTCACTACCTGGCAGAACAATACATCCCAGTCAAATGATAGTTTCACAGCATGGGTAGAGATTACCTCTAACACTCAGGGTTGTAAGAACACCAACAAATAGATGTTGATCAATTTGAAGAATATGACATGGCTAAGCAGCTTGGTAGGTGGGCAGGACAAAGATAAGTTGCATAGGGACATGCAATAGGTAAAGTCAGGGGGAAAATGATGAGTGCATTGTTTGGCTCATTGATATCATTTCTTCAAGCCAAAAATACTCTTTTGATATGACTTATTAATACATGGGGATGTTTTGTGTAGTTATATCTTAGTAGGTTTGATGCATTTTCCTTGCTATAGTTTATGAAAACCGATTATCACATGAACCTCCTACTAACTATCTTTGTGAGATAAAACGTGATGATGTGTGTAGGAAATGATGGATGTTGTTGGTAGTTATGGAGCCGAGTTTGGAGCAAGCAGCAGGAGACTGTTTCCACCAAGTTGACCTATTAGTTTGGGATTGTTCCTAACTACCCATAGAAATTTATGCGTTTTAATTAGTATTTGGTGGATAGTGATTAATGTCGTGCATTATGGTGAGCCTTGTAACTAATAGTACCTATATGAAGACTTCGTCTTTAGAACATATGTAGAGGAGAACTACTTTTTATATACTGAGAAATATTATCTGCATTCATTTTTGGTATCATTATCTACTGTCTATGTTATGAAACTTATTATGAGTTAATGAAATTCACGAAATTTTGAGAATCAAAGGTTGTTAATCCCTCTATCCCAAGGAAGAGCAAGGGCCCACTCGACCAAGGAGATAAGAGGTTATTTTGAGTTCATTTACGCATATAGTTCTTTGATTGGATTTATTGCAATTGTTGTTTGAGAATATTACATGTATGCTTTGATTGACTATATATGTTTTCTTCATTACCAATTTCATTTAGAATAGATGTTTCTATTATGAAAATATGGTTAACAAGTAATCTCGCTTTCTGATAAGCTTCATTTATACAGTCGTAATTTCATTTATTAAAAGTAGTGTGTGCGCATTTTGTTTTCTAGCAGAAGATTAGCTGTTAGTTTCTTTTCATCGCGAATATTTGAATTCTATAGAACTGTATTTCAATTTTGTAGATTTGTATTGCATTTCTGTAGATTAGTCACTAAACTAAGCAACCCCCAATAGACCTAACATATAAATGGTTCCACTAAACTCCATTGCATCTTGCTAGAGACACAACCACAGGTTTAGAATGACACTGACAGGAGATTATGTCAGTTAAATGATTGGAGCAATACAATGACCCATCATTAGAGAATAATTTTAAAAAATCAAGGATGTTATTATGAAATCCCCTATATTTTTGTGTCTCGATTTTAAAAAGAATTTCATAATCTATTGTTATGCTTCCCTACAAAAAATCTCTACCATCATGACTCAACACAATCAAGAAGGAATAAAATATCCTATTGCATTAATGAGTTCTAGATTTAAGAAACATGAACTAAATTACCCTCCCCTTGAGAGGCATGCATATGCCTTGGTTAGAGCCTTAAAACATTTCAGGTACTATGTATTGAATTCTCACATCAAATTCTTAGTGTCGGACACCGCAATTAAATAAATGTTGACACAATATGAACTAGGATCTAAAAGAGGTAACTAGGTCTTCAAGATCTAGGAATATGACTTGGATATCAAGAATACCAAGTTAGTTTGAGGAAGAGGACTCTACCAACTCATTGTAGAGAACAGAGCCATGAGATGAATTTGAAGAAGAACCAGTTGAAGAAAGTTTACCACTGGTAGTTTTCATCAGTACCACAGATGAGTGGTATTCTGATATAGCTTACTTTCTCACATATGGTGAATGTCTTGAGAATCTGATAGCTAAGGAAAAAAGAGCTATCAAATTGAGAGTTTTCAGGTACGTCATTTGGGACAACACATTATTCAAGAAAGGAATTGATGGCATGTTCCTCAGATGTGTTGATAAATAACAACCTAGGTTGCTTGAATATTTTCACAATCATGCTTGCGGTGGTCATTTCTCTAGACCAATGACAGCTCATAAAATTTTGTGAGCACACTATTATTGGCCCACTATGTTTTCTAATGCCCAAAAATGGGTAGCCAAATGTGAAGCTTGTCAAAAATTTGTTGGAAGACCTAAATTGGCAGCTTTGCCTTTAAATTCAGTTGTCATTGAAGAACCCTTTCAACAATGGGGGTTATATTTCATCGGGGTTATAAATCCTATTTCTAGTTATGGTGGTCATACTCATGGTCTCACTGCAAGTGAGTACATTACAAAGTGGGTAGAAGCCATTCCAGTGAAACAAACATCTACTATAGTAATTTGTGACTTTATCAAAGAGAACATTTTGGTTCATTACGGAATTCCACAAAAGATCGTCATAGATAATGCGACCAATTTCTCTTTTACAAAGATGATAGGTTTTTATGGTTATGAGATATTGTTGTCTCATTCATCAAATTATTACATGTAGGGAAATGGCGGGAGAAGAGTCTAGTAACAAAAATATCATTACTATCACACACAAGTTAGTCAAAAACATCAAAGAACTTGGCACAAAAATTTATATGATGCATTATGGGCTGATTGTGTAACTCCCAAAAGAGAAATTGGAATTTCTCCATTCCAACTCTTGTATGGAACTGATGCACAAATTCCCATTACTTTAGAGTTATCAGCATTATGATTGGCTCAAGTAGTTGTTGATGAATGCTTCGCCAAAGTGCATTGGATAAAAGGATCATGTTTTTGATAAAGATTTAAGAACAAAGAAGTCAAGTGGTAAACATGATCGAGGAACACCAATCCAAAGTAAAGAAAATATTTGACTAAAAAAATAAGGAGAGACAATTTCAAATCAATGACCTATTTCTTCTATGGGACAAGAGGCATAAACCAAAAGGAAAGCAAGGGAATTTTGATTCACTATGGCTAGGCCCTTTCAAAATCAAACATTTTTGTGGAGATCACACATGTTCCTTGGCATATTCTAATGGAACTCATTTTCCTTTACCCTACAGTGGGAAATATCTTAAGCACTATAAAAATTGAAAATGGGTTGTCCCCAGTATGTACATAGGTAATTAATATTTTGGTTTTTTCCTTTCCTTATTTTTCAGTTTCCTCTCTTTTTTTATCCCATTTTTATGAATCATATTTTTGGGATCATGTTCATTAAATATTTGGGTTTGGGTTCATTGTTGTATCCGTGAAGTCCTTGTCCCCAATTAGAGCTAGTTGTTATCAGCTAATTTTGACTTCACGAAATTACAACGTAAAAATTTCAAAAAAAAATTGAAGTGTCATTTCTCGTGATTTATCAACTTCGTTGCAATTGTTTTATTCTCTTGATCATTTTGGCCTTCGTTTCAACCCTTTCGGAAAGAACTCCTCTTGCCATGTCACAAACTATGTTTAAATTAATTAATTAATATTTAATTATTTTCTTATACTTTTATTTAATAAAATTAATTTTATTAAATTTTGGGTTTTTAATTAAATAAATATTAATTTAACATTCATTAAAAATTGATCAAATTTTTTTCTCATTTTGTGGGCAATTAAAATTATGTTAGCAATTGTCGGGACCACTCCCGATTTTCCTTTCCTAGAAAAATTTCCATTTCCTCCCACTTGTTGGAAATTCCCTTGTTGATTGCCAACCCAATTGGAAGTCAAAATGGAAAAATATCTCCCATTTTCCCACATGGAGAAATAGATGGGAATTTCAGTTTCTTTGCCATTTTCATAGGCAAATGATTAAACTTTTTCCCATATTCCCCAGAAATTAATGACCACTTCTCGGAGAAAGAGGAAATTGGTTATTTAAATGGAAAGAAATAAATGGCTACGGGAAAGATTCTTTAATCCTCGTAATGTTTCTTTGTGAAACTCTGTTGGAAAAACTCATATGAATAATCTTTGAAGATCTTTATTTACAACTTTTTCTTATTTCCCCTGTAGAAGCACATTCTTCACGAACAAGGAAACTATGCATCTGCATGGAGGAGGTTGCAAAGAGAAGTCTCTGTTCATGCCAAAGATCAAGAGTCCACACATTTCTTTTTACAGATCCACGCATTTACCGAAGCAAAGGAACCACATTTCCACGCAGGTTTTGAGCTCTCTAGGCCACGCATTGGTCAGAATTTTCCAGCGCATTTATCCAAAGAAATTTCAGGCAGCTGTTCACATGGGAAAGGAGGTGAAACCATAGTCTAATAATCAAACAAGTTTAGATGCATTCAAAACAAGAAGAAAATCCACTTGGGAAAGGAGTAAATATTATTCCAAAACATGCATTTTAACACCCTCACTGATTTGATTGAATAGAAAATAGCCCACACATAACCCACGCTACCCAACAAAGAAAAACCAAGAGAATTCAACGCCAAGAAAGAGTAATTATTTTCTAAATTTTTAGGCAAAAGAAATTAGTTTCCACATAAAATTCTAAGTCTTCACGCAAGAGGAAGAGGAGGCTACCCACACCAAGCAAAAGATGTCACGCATTGCGTGAATAAAATTCCACGCATTGGGTAGAATCACGGCGATCAAAATCAAAACACAAATCCATGCAAGGATATTGAAGTTGCTCCATTATCCATTTAAACATACCATGGAAAATCCAAGGGATGAAAAAGGGAATGCAAGGCAATAGAAAGCACATTCACCAAGCAAAGCAATACACAGCCAAAGAAGATTCATGTACTCAGTTTTGAAAGCCACACAACTGGGAGAAGAGGAAGACTGTGCGTGAAGAGAAATCACGTGAACCATTTGAAAAATGTCAAACAAGCTATATATCAATACAAGAAAATGAAATTAATGAAGAAAACAATAGATGTGGAACGAAGGTTGTTACAGGTTGTATCTATCGAAGTAATCAACTTTTGAGCTTTATATCTCAAAGTTGAATGATTTTCATGATAAACCAATTATTTCCCACAATGTTTCTCATCTTAAGGTGCTTTTATACTCATTTGAAAATGCACAGCACCTCATTTGGTATTTTTCACGAACCCAAATAAAACGTAGTTCGTTTGAATTTCACCGCGCGCACTGTTTCAACTTGTCGAAAGGCCTACTTTGAGAATTTGTATTTCAGGCTTGAGTGATTATCGAGAGGAATGGTTTATTTATTTAAATTATCCCAATATTCATGTACTCCTTTTCCAATTTTCAAATGTACAACACCTCATTTGATATTTTTCACGGAGCCAAATAAAATGTAATTTGTTTAATTTCGCCGCACGCATAGTTTTTAGCCTGTCAAGCTGACTCACTTTGAGAGTTGATGTTTTGAACACGGATGATCGTTAAGAGAAAATAATAATTTATTTGAATTCTCCTGACCTTCATATTCTCCCTTTCCAAGTTGTAGATACCCAGAGTAACATTTGGTATTTTTCCTAGGCTAAAACCAAACGGGATTTTCACAGTTTTACACCTGCATTTTCTTAATAGTTTCAAAAGAGTCAACTTTGACCTTTAATATTTGAATGAAGAATTTGATTTGGGAAAAAATCCTCTAACATGTATAATTTTGGTACCTTAATAGACTCCCTCATCTAGTGAGAGATTTTCAGAATAAGATTTTCCATTTTTCCCAGGGCAGTTTCAAAGGTGATTTGTTCAGCTTTGAAGTCTGGAAGTAATAGCTAGAAATCAATCTTTTGTCACATCTTCACAATCATGTCATACTAAAACAATGCGGTGTTTTGGTATGAGTTACATGGCATTTTACCCACCTCGGTGCTCCATTCAAAGTATGAGAACATCATTGATACCAACTTGGGACATGTTGACCTAAGTCGGTTCATGATCGCGAATCAACCGAAGGCGAGTCAAAATTTTCCCAAAGACTTATTCAAGTGATATCTCACATGTCACATCATTCCTAGTGTCCATACGAGTCCCTAATTATTCATCACTAATATAAAATTGAACAAAATCTCTTGCTCTTCGAGGATACCCTCAACGCAAAGGAGTGTTTTTCTCATTTTGGGTAAGGAGAAACTTGGCATTCTTAATTCTTGGATCCAAGAAGTCTTACACGAATCATTATGACACGTACACGGCATGGCAATTCAATTCCAATGGCTCCAAAGTGGGTGACCTCTACTTGTTAGCTCTCAATCTCATTTTCGTGGCGTCGAAGCTTCTTAATAGTACTAATGGGTCACCTTTGACTTCCTCATTATGCGGTATAAGTCATAGCTATTTGCAAAGGTCTCTTCGGATTCAAAAGCCATGGTCATCAGCAGAGATCGATAATGGGAAAAGTGTTTCTACATCAATTATCTTCACTTGATTGTTGTGGAAAATCTACTTATGGACAAACAAAGACCAATGAAAAGTGTGGTTGTGTGGATCATCAAGCAAAAGCCAGATCATTCAAGCATGTCCCTATCATCTCTCATTTAGCATAGGCATGATACTTCATCGATCGGTATTAAATTTGGAACATTCTTGAATTGGATGCTCTTGAGTGGATCGGAAGGGCAACACTTCGGTATGGTAACAAAGACGAAAGACATAACTCCAAGAAGTGAATTGCAATCTCGACTCTTGAAAGAACTTCTCAATGGTGAAAGATCTGGAGCTGGATTCTGATGAGCCAAGCTGGCGTAACAACAATGATCTCGGGACAAATGAAGAATTCACCATGGAAAGGTATTCAAATCATGTGGAGAATTGTGTGTAATTGTGAATGCAAATGCAAATAAAGAAAAAAATTCTCACACCAGAATGTGACTCAAACTGAGAGGTGGATGAATTGCTCAAGTTTTAAGCTCAACTCTCTTGTCATCTAGAGGATTACGGAGCATGATCAATGAGTTCATTCCCATACAAGTGGGATCGAAAAAACTTGGCCCAATGGATAAGGCACTAATCCTAGGTGTCTTGATCTAGGTGGCGTGTTGTTGACTAGGATGTCTATGTGTGTGTCCAAGTCATTTAAGTGGGGTCCACATGTACCCATTTCTTTTATTTATGTACTTTTCCTAAAATGACTTTAAATTTTTTATAAAGTGATGTTATTGTTAAACTCACTTTTGGAAAAAAATTGATAACTTAAGTGGTTTCTATTTTCAAGTTACTTTTTAAAAATTTGGTTGAAAAATTCAAAGTCACTTAAGATGCCCTATTTAATGTTCATGTCAATCCTAACTACTTTGTAACCAAATTTTGGGTTATAAAAGGAAGTTAGAGGCTCATTTGTAAGGGGGAATTTGAGAGAGGAGAAGAAAATACTTTTGTGCAAGCTTTGTTTCAAGAAAGAAACTTTGTGTTCTTTTGTGAAGACATTTTAGAGTTAATGAAATATGAACTTTGTGTCCCATTCATTATCTCTTGTAGCATTTGATGTTCTTATGTTCATTAGATGTTAGTGTTTAAATATTACATGTGAATATTGTCTTTGATCTTATTTTCAATGCTATTAATATGTTGTTCTTGTTCACAGTGATCAAGCTCTGATATTTACTTGCTCATGTGTGTTCCCTTTTACTTATTCTTGTTTAGCTGATTTGAACTCTACTTTATTTGAGTTAGTTATTCATTTTTCTCCTCTATGTGATATTAGGCTTTGCTTTTACCTAACTATTGCATGTTCCTTCCATTCATTCCTTTCCATTTCTTTCTTTCATTCCATTCCATCTCCCTCATTCACATCTATTTCTATTTGATATTCCAAAACAACCCCCATATATAAATTTGATTGTATAGATGTAAATACTATTTGTGTTTTCAATAAAGTTAGCCTTTCCTTCATTGAGAAGTTAATTCATTCCCTTCTTGGTGCATGTCATTTGCATGCACATAAATCCATATGCTAACAGTTTTTGAACACTCTGTGGGGATTCTAGAATCGTTAACTAGTGCTTGGTTAAATCTTTATGACTATCCCCTCTGCACAAGCTCCATTTCTTCAACTGAATCTTGTGCCCAATGAATATTTTCAAGGAGACATTTCTGCCATCTTTCAGATAGTATCTTGGAAAAACCATGAAATCTTGTAGTAATTTGTGGCTATTGATAGAGCCATTGACATAGAAATATACATTGAAGACCTTAGAAGAAGAGCACCCGCAATTGTGGCTAGAATAACTCATGGAAACATGTTGATCGTTGTTCACCAATGTGGCCCTTTTCCACCAAGGCAATAATTTGTATGACTATTATAGGTAACTCACCTATCTTGGAACCAAATATTATTTTTACAGATACTCAAAAAGACATATCATCAGATTTGAGGCAACCTATTTGGGAGAAGTACACAAATGACTATCATTTTCATCTCACTGCATCAGTATTTTATAACAAATAAAATCAAGCTACGAGATTTGTTAGATTCATTTAGGTGTAAAGAGATCAAGAAAGAGAAAAAGAGAAAAGGCTAGAGCTGATCGAACGTTCCAATGATCCTTTCACGATAAAGATTTCAAACTGGAAGGAAAGAGGTTTACATGAGGAGAAAAAGATAAAGGTCGATCTGATCCCATTTTTATTTTCAAGGAAATTTTGGTTTCAAGTTATCTCCTCCAAGGAGGAACACTCCCCATAAATCCATAAGCCTTGCATCAAGTCCTAAAAGAGAAATTAAGGGAGGAATCACTACAATTAAATCACTTATCCTTTCTCATGTTGTTTTACCCTCACATACCACCTTTCCCAAGATGGCAGTTAATGTACCATGGGAAAATGACATAGGCCCATTGGCCTTACCATCTCGACAAAACCTCCCACGAGAATCGATAAAGATTCTTCCTAAGTTTAATGGATATGGGAAGACTTCACCGATGACCACATTTCCAACTTATTTAATGTATGTGCGGTGTCGACATTAGAATATGAAGATTTTTTTATTCACTTCTTGATTGAAACATTGTAGGACATTGTCACATATTGGTTTCATCATCTCCCAAATGGATGCATTACAAAGCTGGACGATATGAAAACTAATTTTGAAGACTTGTTCAAAACATCAAAAGATGAAAATGCTCTTCTTGCCAACTATCTCGGGTGAAGAAAGAACCAACAGAGCCCACGAGGAAATTCATGGCTAAGTTCAAAAATTGTTGAAAAAGTTCCTATCAAATTTCCTAAACCACGACGAACAAAAAAATTTCTTTATTAATTCACAAAACCGGAAGTGTGCTATCAACGAGAAGGGATAGAGCGGCTACTTTGGAAGTTGCTCAATCCTTGGCCATAGAAATTGAGGATGAGTTAATCATGGTAGTAAAATTCAAGAAAACTTACCTCAAGGGAAAGAGTCAAGAAACTCCCAATTCTTTTGAGACCATACTCACTAAGTTGACTAATGATGTGCTAGCTTTGAAAAAGCAAGTTTCTCAAAGTAGTAAACCTACTACTTACAAAGATATCCCAAGAAAAGGCTACATTCCTAACAAATCTAGAATTGCAGGCACTCCAACAAGGCTTTGTATTGAAGTATCTCCCACAACTAACTCAAAGTGTGATGTCATTGAAGAAATTGATGATGAATTTGAGGTCGTTGAGTTTGACAAATAAGAGACAAACTAGTCTAAGTATGATATTGTATAACATACATACTTTAATCATTATGTTTAAATGTATATAAATTATCTAAGTATAATATTATAAGCGTAGCGCTTAATGAGAAATTCCACAAGTTATCAAAAACAAATAGGAATTATTACACTTTTCCTAAACATAACTATGACCATCCTCATAAGATTCATTTTTGTAGAAACAATGCTCTATATAAGGTCATGGTGTGTTATAAATATTTGAGAAAAGATTTGATCATTAACAATGTTTATTGATTACCACAAAAACAAGGGTCTATTCTCTCTTACTCGACTACAAGTTATTTTACAATACTAATTGAAGAAATTTATTCCAAATTGTTTGAACTTATGTTAACGCATTAGAGTGCTAGTATTCTTAGGCTACACACATTTACTTGTCTCATGCATTGTATCAATTGAGGTTAAAAATCACTAAGAATTTAAAAATAATGATAAAATAACAAATCACAACCTAGCTTAGTTGAAGCTAGGGCTATACCATTTCATCTTGTCATTTTAATCATTGTCTATACACTTTTTCTCGCTAGTGATTTTCATTTATTATAATTGTATCATATTTGATAGACTATTCATGGAGGAAAGAAGTGCTACTCTATAAATCCTCAACAGGATCAAGCTATATGTATTGTCCATAAAATATATTGTTTGTAATATATAATTCACAATGTTTCATATGGGAAAAATTGTTTATCGATGCTTAGTTTCATTACTTATCAAAAGTAACGACATAATAACACTAGTTTCAACAATTTATTATTTTGAAAATTGCTATAAAATAATAAATCGCAACCTAGTTGAGAAAATTTGAGGCTTATATCATTACGGTCATTGTAAACACTATCTGTACAACTTTGGATCACTAGTTTTTTCCATTAATTATAATTGTATCATGTTGGTTGGAATGTACCTGGTGGAGACAATGGCTACACTACATAACATATAGAGGTATCTAGCCTTACGTAATTCCCATAGGAATATTGTTTGAAACATATAATTCACATCGGATCTTATTAGATAAAATTCTTAGCCAACACTAAACATTTTTTCCTTATCAAAATTAACAACATAGTGGATGCTAGGATCAATAGTTTCATAATTTGAAAATAGCGATAAAATAAAAGATCATGATCTAGTTTAGCGGTCACTGGTCTCTCACCATGATTGCCAATCGTTATAAATACTATATGTATTTTTTTGGGTTGCTATTTTGTTTTCATTTATTCTAATTGTAACATATTGTTTGTGTCATCCCTGACGGATCCAAGTGTTGCACTGCAAACCCTCAAGAAGGATCATGACTTATGTAGTACTCACAAGACGTATTATTTGTAACATATAATTCACATTTGTTTGTATGAGAGAAAATTCTTAGCGATCGCTAAGATTCTATACATATTGAATGGAATGACATAATGACTGCTAGGATCAACTATTTCTTATTTCAATACTATGTGCACACTTTTTGAATGATAGTAATATCCATTTATTGTAAGTGTGTCATATTTGTTAGGCTATGCATGGCGAGAGAGAGTCTTACATTACATACACTCGAAATGGATCGAGACGTATTATGTGTTTCCCATAGACTCAAAAGTTTCTTATTTTTGAAAATAGCCATAAAATAACAAATCATGGTATAGTTAAGTGGCCGCTAGGCTCCTACCTTTACCTCTTATCATTATAAATACTATCTTTATAGTTTTGGATTGCTAGCCTTAATATGTAGTTCTTATAAGATACATGGTTTACAACTCATATTTTACATCATTTACTATCAAATAAAATGCTTAGAACCACTAAGCTCCTTTACTTATTAACAGAAATGGCATATCAAACCCTAGGCTTAAAATTTTATTATTTTGAAAATAGCCATAAAATAACAAATCATGGTATAGCTTAGTGGCCGCTAGGATCATATCTTTACCTCTTCTCATTATAAAAACTATCTTTATAGTTTTGGATCCATATCCTTAGTATGTAGTTCCCATGAGATACATGGTTTTCAACTAATACTTCACATCGTTTCCTATCAAATAAAATGCTTGGCACTCGCTAAGATCCTTTAATTATTAATAGAAATGGCATATCAAACCCTAAGCTCAAAATTTTATTATTTTTAAAAGAGCCATAAAATAACAAATCATGATATAGTTTAGCGGTCAATAGGCTCGTGTACCTTTACCTATTCTCATTATAAACACTATCTGTAATGTTGTAGATCGCTATCCTTAGTATGTAGTTCCCATGAGATACATGGTTTTCAACTCATACTTAATATCATTTCCTATCAAAGAAAATTCTTAGTGCCCACTAAGCCCCTTTACTTATTGATAGAAATGGCATATCAGACCCTAGGCTCAAAAATTTATTATTTTGAAAATAGACCTAAAATAACAAATCGTGATATAGTTTAGTAGTCTCTAGGCTCCTACCTCTACTTCTTCTCATTATAAACACTATCTGTAAAGTTGTGGATCACTAGCCTTAGTATGTAGTTTTCATAAGATACATGGTTTATAACACATATTTCACATCGTTTCCTAACAAATAAAATTCTTAGCACCGTTAAAATAATTTTCTCATAGAAAATGGCATATCGGACCCTAGGCTCAAACTTTTCTTAATTTGAAAATATCCATACAAGTAACACTATTTGTACAGTCTCTTGGATCGCTAGCCTTATTATGTATCTCAAATAGCTTGTTCAAAATTTCCACATGGCACATTTTAATTGGAGAATCAATTTAAATTATCACACATTATAACTAACAATGTATAAATCGATTTAAATAAAGAATGGAACGTAAATGTCTCAGTATATTATTTTAATAAACATCAAAACTATGTTTAGGATTTATTTCTTCTTTTTTTCTTATAATATATATTTTTACTATGCTTGTTTTAATATATGTTATATAATATATTTGTTATTATGTTTATATTATTATAGGCTATAGAAAATGAAAAATTGCATTGTTTTTAATTCATATTTAGTTTTAATTTTTAAACCATGGAAAAATAAAAATAGGGAAATTCAAATTCCCCGCATTTTCGAATATTTGAAATTTCAATAGCCCGTCCTTTTGCTTTAAGAGGGGGAAAGTGAAAATTTCAAATTTTCGTATCCTGCTCTTTTTTCTATTTTTAAAATTTCTTTCGTGGAATGTGCTAAAAAATTATTAAATACCTCGAGAGAAATGTTGAATAGGGTTTCGATTTTTTTGGTCACGCAAAAACATGTCTTCAAAATTAAAAAAATACTCACATGTTGTAGATTGCAGGGATGAGTGTTCAAATCCCAGTTTTTTTTTGCATGTGATTATAATCTTGTTTTCAGAGAAGGCACATAAAATAAGCACGAAAAGGATGCACGTAGTGACACGCACGAAGGAGGCAAGAAACAGAGATTGTGAATATAACTACATAGATTGTTTGATTGAGGTAGTAGATGCAGGTTTCACTCACAACATAAAGCACAAAATAATCCCAAATATTACTAAATCAAGTATTTATAGTAAAGGTGTACCTTTTTTATTGTGGGATCTATTACTTTCTCTATAGTCGATCTGCTCCTGTGTTTTACGCATCAATCCAATCATGATCTACACCACCTTGCTTTGTCCTACTGAATTGTGCTCTATAGTCAAGCCTTTCTTTCCAGATGATTTTAATCTCCATGCCGAATTTCCTTGTTCTTCATTAAAACAAAAAAATAATTGTGCATTAACGAAATAAAATGTAATCCCTTTTATGCTCTAGTATTTATCTCTATTTAACGCTTTCCCATTTCTCGTCATTATATGTCTCTCTTTGGGTATTTTCGTTTCAATTTTTCATTCTCATTCCTGTGATTATTTTTAAGGATAATGATAGCTTCTGGAACAATCACTTTTTTTAATTTTTATTTTGGTTGGGAGAACCAAAATAGTTTAATTTTGTTCATTAAGATGATGCAAAGAAACGTTGCTAATTAATTCATATTACATTTTTTACATGGTTTCCGCTTAGACATTTTAGGAAAATATATGAGGTTAAAAAATTACTTGAAAACTATAAAACCATATTAAGAATTCAATTGTATGATAATTATTTCCAATTATATACATGTTTCCATGTAGAATTAACCAAATGTAATGTCTTCAGCAATTTTATGTTTTGTACATTGGAAGTTAAACACATTATATATGCATTAATATTATTAAATATAATTTTAATCACTATGTATTTAATAATTAATATATTATTCCTTTTGTGCCCACTAATCTATGCCCAAAATTCACATAGCTTTGAGGTAGCCACGATATAATTATTTTTTTGACAACCTATTTACTAAACCCGAATTTTATTTCGAATTACATACACTATTCTGGATTTATTTGTTATCATTTATATCTTTTCAATATGATTTCTCTTATATGAATATACTCTACCATGGGAAAAGTTTTCTACCCTAGCATCCGTTAGGCTATAATTCTTATTTGAAAAAAACATTCGTTTACCTTGGCCCCTCACGGATCAATTGTTTTTATATAGGAAACACAGTGTTTTTGGTCCTAGGATCGCTTTTGTTCTTTTTCTGTTGTTATATTCACAAATATTAAAAATTTAGATTTATAAAGTAACCTCATTATGAATATGATATATTTACCTTTAAGAATATATTTGTGGTCGCTATGATGCAACGAGTAGATGGCGTCATATGTAAAAACTTGTTTTATAACTTCTCAGTCGCAATTCTCGAGTTTCTATAATTTTCATAAATGTAAAATAATTCTACCAAAATCTCATAAGAAGTAGAGAAATCTATATGTATACATATATAACACATTAAATATATGATTTTACATGTATATTTATGTATCCATTATATAAACACCAGATTTATTTGCTACCATTTATAGCTTTTCAATATGGTTTCTCTTGTATGAATATTCGGGCTATAGCTGGTTGAGAAAGGTTTTCATTGCTAGATGGATATTCGAGCTATAATCGAGATAATGGTAAAGGAAGAAGATCAATTCAAAACGGCCTTCACTACAAAATGGGCCACGTATGCTTACAAGAAGATGCCATTTGGACTGTCAAATGCCGGAGCAACATTTCAGCAAGCTATGGATACGGCATTCAAGGCTTAATCAACAATATAGTGCTTTGGTATACCTAGACGATATCACTGCTGTCTTCTCAAAGAATGCAGCGAGACCATCTCTTTCACCTCGCATAGTATTTCAGAGGTGTAGAAGGTTCTGGAGTGTCATTGAATCCAAAGAAGTGTGTATTCTTGGCACACGAAGGCAAACTATTGGGCCACATTGTCTCTAGGGAAGGGCTAACAATTGATCCTGAAAGGGTTGAAGCCATCCGAACGCTTCCATTGCCACACCACAAGAAATCTCTCTTGTCCGCAGATTTGTGCCTAATTTTGCCACTCTTGTGAAGCCTCTAACAATGATGTTGAAGAAGAATCTGGCATTCAAATGGACAGCAGAAGGCAAAGAGAGTTTTGAAAGCATCAAGCATGCAATATCACAAGCTCCAACTCTTATCAACCCAGATTTCTCAAAGGACTTCATGTTGTATGCATTTGGAGGATCAGATACAATCTCAGCTATCTTAACACAGCTGAATAGAGAAGGTTCAGAACAGCCCATAGCATTCTTCAGTCAAACTTTGGAAGATTACGAAATAAAGTATTCTTTCATCGAAAAGCATGTCCTTGCTGTCATCAGAAGTTTGAAGAAGTTTAGATATTTGGTCTCAAACAATAAGATTCAACTGCTGGTGTCTCATGCTGGTGTCAAGGACTTCCTCCTAAACAAGGATTTAAATGAGAAGAGAGTAGGTTGGATCACTCGGGTGATGGAATATGATATTGAAATCAAAGTGACCAAGCTAGTTCGTGGCAAAGGCTTGTGTGAGCAGCTCGCTTCCAAACAACCAGACGAGCCAAAAAGTGAAGAGGATGCTGTCCTGCTACTACAGAATGATCAAGAACAACCAGCTGATGATGCACCCGTCCCATGTTGGACTCAAGACTTGGTGCATTACCTCCAAACAGGCTTGTGCCCTCTAGAAGTGAGCAAAGCAAAGAGGAGATACTTCAGATTACAAGCCATTCCATATGTGCTTGTTGACGGAGTTTTGTTCAAGAAGGACATCAATGGTGTTCTATTAAGATGCATTGGAACAGGTCAAGTTGAGAAGATCCTACACGAGTTCCATGACGGGGAAGCAGGAGGCCACTTTGCTCCACGAGTAACAGCTCTCAAAATCATGAAAGCTGGTTACTATTGGCCTACTGTGTTCAACGATTGCTATTCATGGGTCAAGAAATGCAGAAATGTGCATTCTTCACGGGGAAAGAAAGGTTAGCAGCACTGCCCCTTCGTCCAATTTCAGTAAATCAGCCATTCATGCAATGGGGATTGGACTTCATTGGGGTTATCAATCCCAATTCAAGTCGTGGCCATAATTGGATACTTACAAAGAACGGACTATTTCACCAAGTGGATCAAGCAGGTGGCACTCAAGGAGGCAAATGAATCTAATATCTTAGATTTCTATGAAGGGATAGTCACGAGGTTTGGTGCCCCTACCACTATCATATCAGACAATGCATTGGCATTCCTTGGCACAAAGATCACTGAATGGGCTGTAAAAAATTGTGTGTATCTCAGCACTTCATCGAACTATTACCCTCAAGGTAATGGCCAAGCTGAGTCTACAAACAAGAATCTACTAAGAATCATCAGGAGGACTCTTGATGAGAATCAGAGGACTTGGCACTCAAAGCTCAAATCAGCCCTATGGGCTGATAGGATCACACCCAAGAGATCTACAGGAAGCTCTCCATACAAGCTTGTGTACGGGAAGGAAGCAGTTCTACCTATATCACTTGAGTTGCCAGCGTTGGAACTCATGAAACAGTTGGAACTAGCTGAGTTTGAACCTATGGAAATTAGGTATGCAGAGCTGATGGAATTAGAAGAGACAAGAGAACACGTAATGCAGACCATAGAAAAGATAAAGCATTGGTCAAAAAGAGTTTTGACAAGAAAGCTAAGGCCAGGATATTACAAACTAGAGATTTGGTACTAAAGTGGGATGTTGATCGTGCAAAACCAGGAAAGCACTCCAAATTTGATGCCATCTGGAGTGGCCCATACATGATCATTGAGTGCAAAGGTAGCAATGCTTTCCAACTGGCTAAGTTGGATGGTGAAGAACTGTAGATCCCGGTCAACGGGATCTACCTCAAACGCTGCTACTAGAAAGATAAATTTTCACCCTTGTAAATATTAATTTAGATTTCCATTCCTCTAAGTGCTTATGCACATTGTACTGCTGTTAGAGTAGTTTTTATTTCCCTAAGTGCTTGTGCACATGTCCTATTGCTTCTAGTATGTGCATGTTTGCAGTTCATCAAGCTCCTGAAAAGAATTGCAGCCATGAGAAGACCAGCTCAACAAATGTTCAAATGGCTCAAGGACACAGGTTTTCAAATTTCAGATCAGCTGAGAGGCTATCAAACAGACTCCATGCCCAATGGATTGCTACAAGCAGCTGGTCGTTCTTCATCTGGCAGGCAGATGACCCCGCTGAGTCGCCAAAATTGTTATCCAAAATTCACCCCTCAAGGTAATTTTGATAACATGCATCAAATTCTTAAGTCCCAAGCAATTATATTGATTCAAGGCAAAAAGTCATGTTTCTAGGGTCCCCTCAGTTTTTTTCTAACTCCCCTGTCCAAGTAGAAGAGAGCAAGTTCTGAGGAAATGTAAAAAATTGCATAAAAACAAGCTCGGGCCAGAAAAAATCACGAAAAATGGCTAAGTCCTAGTCCAGGCGGTCTCTGGGACGCGCGGGACAAAAGTACGCGAACCGGCCGAACCGGGTGAAATGAGTCAAGGCAGCCCGAAACAGTCTGGGACGCGCGGGACAAAAGTACGCGAACCGGCCGAACCGGGCGAAATGAGTCAAGGCAGCCCGAAACAGTCTGGGACGCGCGGGACAAAAGTACGCGAACCAGCCGAACCAGGCGAAATGAGTCAAGGCAGCCCGAAAGCTTGATCTGGAACGCACGGACAAAAGTACGCAAACCGGCTGAATTGGGCGAAATGAGTCAAGGCAACCCGAAATGCTTGATCCTGGGACGCGTGGGACAAAAGTACGCGAACCGGCCGAACCGCAAAATGAGTCAAGGCGGCCAGCTTGATGCCTGGGACGCTGCGGACAAAAGTACGCGAACCGGCCGGTTCGGATGAAACAGGGAACTTCAGCACTGGGATGAATGGGACAAAGGGATGCGTGGGACGTGAAAAGCCGAAGCGGCTGAAGGCAGAGAAGAAAAGTCAATGTTTGGCCCGTGGAACTTCAAACGGCCATAACTTTTGACTCCGAGCTCCGATTTTCATAAAATTGGACTTTCTGGAATGAGCACGACATCCTCTACACCAAAAATATTGGATTTCTTATTTTTAATGAGGGTAGATATATTTAAATAAAATAAACATATTCGGCTCCAGTCAATTAATGCTCATTCCCGTCAAATGACAGAAAACGCCTGCCAAACCCAAAATAGCTGCCCTGCACTCAAAAGGCCATAACTTTTGCATTTCTCAACGAAATCACACAAAATTGGTACCATTGGAATCGTGGTTCTGAGCCCGATGCACAAAAATCAAGAAATTCCAGATTTGATCAGAAATTGATTGATATTTTTAAGAAAAAGTGGCTGGATTCAGAACAGTGTTTTATTTGGTAGCTGGGAGTGCAATTAAGAGGCATGGTCATCCTTCTTTCTCTGCTGCAGCACATGGGACAGTATGGGGAGCCTTTTTCAAGTAATATACAATCATTTCACTCAATTTAATGCCTCTTACAGGTGGTTGAAGGACATATTTCGGGATTTCCCTTTTTCCTTCTCTTCCCCTTCTCATTTTTTCTATAAATTGGAGTGTTGGGCTCATTGTAAAGGGGAGAGTTTTGGGTAGCAAAGCAAAGCTCTGCAAAATTGCTTTGTGAAGCCAAAGTGTGTTGTAGGCCCTTGTAGTGGACTCCTTGCATGGTGATCCAGGCCCTTATCTTGTAATAGACTCGAATCATGCATACCAGAAGCAATAAAATACAAGTCTCGTGGATGTATCTTCCCCGCTTGTGTGTTTCCTTGCATTCTTCTTGCCCTTTTATCTTTCTACAAGAATATTGTGTCTATTATTATGTTCTTTCAGAATTCATTATCATTGTGTGTGCTTGGAATACTGCTGCGAAGGCATTTTGCTAGATTATGGAGAAATGTCATCACCTCTTCTAGTGTGCACTTTGCCTTTGTATTTCACACATTTGGAGACTACTCTCACATCCTCCTTTTCGGTGTATCACTTTGCTTTAGTGTAGGCTTTCATTTTATGTATTCTCTTTCCCTGGTCCCTTAGAAATTTAGATTAGAATAGTTAGCTTATCCCGCATTAGAGTAGATCGTGGCGGGTAGTTTAGAGCAAGAACCAGCTTTCTCCGGAGGTCTATCTCAAGTAGCAAGTCCCACAACTTGGAGATAGTACCCATGTTATCCAATCACACTTTGTGAGTTCAAGTATACACACTTGTATATGTTCGGGGTGTTGTGATTCGGTGATAACAGTACCCATGCGCCCACGGATCCGCCAGGGGACACATGGCACTCAACAAGTGAAGTGGGGAGAGGGAGAGAGAGACGGGTGGAGTGGCGGGGAGAGTTGGTGAATTTCACCAAAGAGAGGAGAGGTGGTAAATGGCATGTGCAGGTCTCGCATGCCGACGAAAGAGTCACACTAGGGCGAGGACGGGGTGTGGGGCCATCGGGGAAAAACCCAAAATTTTCCCAAAACAAAATTTCAAAAACTAGAAAGGTCGCAGGGTTTCCCCACCCCGTTGTCACCCCCATGCTGCCACGTGGTAGCCTCGTGATTGGTCACGGGCCGACAAGAGAAATTTCAAAAAAATTCCCCAACAAATTTTCTAAGGATTTTAACGGAATTTTTCGGGCCATGGGCCCGCCAGGGAAAATTTTCCCAAATTTTCCTGCCAAGGTAGAAAATTTTCAAAGTGCCACAAATTTTTCTAGAAAGATCAGTTTGGGTAAACAAGAACTTTTTGGAAAGCTCTCATTTCCCTATTTGCATAGGAATCATAAATTTTACATTTTGATAAAGTTTAAGGGGTCAATTTTACAAAAAAACAATCTACAGGATTTTAAACAACCAACTGGTAAATTTTAACTTATAAAATTTATTCAATTTGGTCTCCTCCTTCACTCAACATGCCAAACAGACATGGAGAATTGATCTAGGAAGGATTTAGAGTGTTTTAGGAAGGTAAATTTGCTTAATTGATTCCAATTTTATTTTTCCAACAATTGACAGAAAACGACTATGAAAGGGATTGGGCTCAATTTTGCAATGTTTAAATTGTTTTCTTAAGTGTTCTTTGTCAATTTGAGTTCATTGATGTCATAGCATGCTAAATTATATCATTTCCAAGTTGTTTATAATGTGCAGGCCCGACCTGTACATTTTGATTAAGTTTATTGCCGCTTTTATAAAAGAATTTACAAAGAGTTCAAATTAAAAGAGGTCCCGTTGTTGTAAATCAGCAACACCCCGGATGTTGATCGACTTCTAGTTGGTTGGTTCCTCAACTCCTCTGATCAGATATATCACTTACAAGTTGTAGAGGTTTGAATTCCTAGTTCCTACCCTAAATTCCAAGGGGACAAAGATAGGGAATGCAAGAAAATGAAGCTAATGCTAATGAGGTGATGCACCAAAGGAGTTACAGACACCTGATACTACAATACATACACAATCCATAAGAAAACACAACGACAAAGCATGCACAAATTGCTCAAAATGTAATGAAAGATCAGGAAAACAATGGTAGATATATGAAAGGATTGAGGGATTTTAATCACAGAGCATATATTAACATTCCAGATCCAATACAATGCATTACAGTGATCAAGAGGAAAAAGGGGTGTTGTATTACATGGAAAGGTAAAAATTTCCACAAATTCTACCAAAAAGAAGAAAAAAGGGAAGTTGCAGAGCTGAAAAAGTGTCTCCTTTTTCAAAAATGAACCCATTCTGGCTTTTACAGTGCAAGCCACGACCCCAGGAGAGAGAAACATGGGAAAACATGGGAGAGCTTCAACCACCAACCCAAAATGCATTAAAACAGCATGGGCATCCTTACAGGCCCATCCCCTGACATTTTTCGCCATGCTGGGAGAGAATGCGAGCCATTCTTCATTAAAAATGGTGGTTGAAACGTCATTTCTATCCATGACCACGTGCAAAGGATTTTTTCAATTTTCTCTCTCCAAACTCCATCAAAATGCAAAAATGACCCTAAATCTTGTAGATAATTTCACCAGATTTCCATTGATATAAAGAACGTGAAAAACCAAGCTCTGGATCGAAAGATATGGCCATTTGAAATTTTAGGGCAAAACAGGGCCAAATCGGATTGGCGGGCAAATTTTTTTAAATTTTCCACTTTTTGGTCATTTGGAAAATTTTCCAAAATTCCACGCTCCTCACCATTCCGGTGCCACATGGCATGTTTTGATTGGGTGCGGGCCTTTAATGCTTCATTTTCCATTGTTTTCCCTTTGGAAAATTTTCCAAAATTCCCACGGCCGATGATCTGAGGACACGTGGCACGTGCTGATTGGGTGTGGGCCTGTCCTCCTAAATTTTCCATCACTGTTTGATCCTATTTCTTGACTCAGACACATGGCAAAACCTCATTCATTGTGGCCTTTCCTTCAAATTTTCCATGCGGGCTTGTCTTGAGTTTTTGCCACCACCGACACGTGGCAAGATGTGATTGGTTCACGCTCGGGGGGATTTTTCCTTTGAAATTTCCTTCCTTTTCCTTTGGGAAAATTTCCCAAATTCTCCCCCTTCCCCGCTAGTCCAGACACGTGGCATCATTCTTATTCGACACGTGGGCCTGGGAAAACATTTTTCCTTTTCATTTTAGCTTTTTGGAAAAATCCCAATCTCCCCCCGCTCCGCTACCCGCGTGCCCATGGACACGTGGGTATAATTGATTGGTCGATGGGGGCAAGGGGCCAAAATTTCCTTTTACCTTTTACCAAAACACTTCACCAAAATTCCAATCTTTCCTCCGCCCTCCGAAGGTCCGATGCCATAGGACACGTGTCATAACATGATTGGTCAATGGGCCTTCCTTTTGAAATTTTCCATGGCACTAACACTTAGTCAATTTTTCAATTTTTTCCCTGACACATGGCATAATCTGATTCACCGTGGGCTGCGGGGGGAAAATATCCCTTTTGAAAACTTTGCCAAACACTTGGTAAAAAAACCAAGTTTTCCTCCGACCCCCGCCACTTCCTTGGACACGTGGCGCCATTTCATTGGCTCATGGGCCTTTCAGGGAAAATTTCCCACAAAAACTCCACGAGCCATAACTTCAAAAATACATGGAGTTAGGAGGAAAACTTTACCTTTCTAGAAAGCTGAGAAAGAGCTCTATCCAATGGTGCCATTTCTAGAAGTTTTGAGTGCCTAAAAAGAAAAAAATTATGACTGAGGCACAAGAGAGGGAAGAATGAAAGGAGTTAGCCACAAAATGAGCAAGGGGCACATTTTGATAACAATTTTGGTGACTCGTAGGGGGTCATCTACCTCGCTGATGAAGTTACCAATTGCCTGAAGCAATCCATTGGGCATGGAGTCATCAAATTCTCTCTTTGTACCCCAACTGACTAGAACACTACAAGGAGGAAGATGGAGGGTGGAACATCATCTGATTGGAGCAAGGCCTCAAGACACATTTCCAGAATAACAAGCTTGTGCCAAAGCACTTAGGGAAAACAAAACTAATCTACAACAAAACAATGTGCATAAGCACTTGGAGGAATGAAAACCTAAGCTAATATGTACAAGGTGGAGAATTCCCTTTAGTAGCAATGCTTTAGATAGATCCCATTGACTGGAATCTGCAGTTCTTCACCATCCAATGAAGACAATTAGAAAGCATTGTTGTCCTTACACTTTGTGACCATGTATGGGCCACTCCAAATGGCATCAAATTTTGAATGCCTTCCTAGTTTTTCTCTATCTGCATCCCATTTTAACACTAGATCTCCAACTTGGAAAGATCTATTCTTGGCCTTCTATCAAAGGTCTTCTTTATCAAAGCTTGATCCTTCTCCATTGCTTGGGATGCCTGATTTCTGATTTCTTGAGCTCCATCAATTCTGCATATCTAACCTCCATGGGCTCAAACTCCAACAACTCCAACTGCTTCATGAGTTCCAATGTTGGCAACTCAAGTGACATGGGCAAAATTGCCTCTCTTCCATAAACAAGCTTGAATGGGGAGTTACCTGTAGATCTTTTAGGAGTTATCCTATCAGCCCATAAGGCTGATTTCAACTTAGTATGCCAAGATCTCTGATTTTCATCAAGGGTCCTCCTAATGATTCTTAACAAGTTCTTATTTGTAGATTCAGCTTGGCCATTACCCTGAGGGTAATAGTTTGATGAAGTGCTTAGGTAGATCCCATTCTTGATAGCCCATTCAGTCACCTTGGACCCAATGAATGCCAATGCATTATCTGATATTATTGTAGCAGGTATGCCAAATCTGTTGTTATTCCCTCATAAAAGTCTAGGATGCTAGATTCACTTGCTTCCTTGAGTGCTACTACTTCAGTCCACTTGGTGAAGTAATCTGTGGCTGTTAAAATCCATTTGTGCCCTTGGCTTGAATTGGGATTAATGACTCCAATGAAGTCCAAACCCCATTGCATGAATGGCTGGTCAACTGAAATTGGATGCAATGGAAGGGCAGCTAGCCTCTCTTTACCCGTGAAGAATGCACAATTCTTGCACCTCTTGATCCATGCATAACAATCACTAAAATCTTGGGCCAATAATAGCCAGCCCTCATGATCTTTAGAGCTATCACTCTTGGTGCAAAATGACCACCAGCTGATCCACCATGGAACTCTTCCAACACCCTATGAATCTGATTTGTACTAATGCATCTCAGTAGCACTCCATTCACATCCTTTTTGAACAAAACACCATCAACAAGGGCATATGGGACAGCCTGCAATCTGAAGTGTCTTCTTTTGGTCTTGTTCATCTCTAGAGGGCATAGACCTATGCTTAGGAAGTGCATTATGTCTTGGGTCCAGCAAGGAGTGAGGACACCATCATTTTCCTTTTGAGTGCTTCCTTGCTCATGGTTGTCTTGCAATGCCAAAACAACCTCCTTCTCATTGCATGCTTCCTTTTGTTTGCTTCAAAATCAGCTACTCACACAATCCTTTCCTCTCACCAACTTGGTGACTTTGATCTCAATGTCATACTCCATGACACGAGTAATCCAACCTGCTCTCTTTTCATTCAAGTCTTTGTTGAGGAGGAAGTCTTTAACTCCCACATGAGAAACCAACAATTGAACCTTGTTGTTTGAAACTAGATGCTTGAATTTCTTCAAGCTTCTGATTACTACAAGAACATGCTTTTCAATGAAAGAATATCTCACCTCATAATCCTCCAGGCTTTGGCTGAAGAAAGCAATTGGCTGCTCATCATTGTCTTTGTTCTGCTGTACCAAAATTGTAGAAATAGTATCATCACCCCCAAATGCATAGAGGATGAAATCCTTGGAGAAATCCGGTTGATGAGAGTTGGGGCTTGAGAGATGGCTTCTTTGATTGCTTCAAAACTTTCCTTTCCTTCTTGTTGTCCATTTGAAAGCCATGCTTTTCTTTAACATCTTGGTGATAGGCTTGACAAGGGCTGCAAAATTTGGGACAAACCTCCAAAAAAATTTATTCTCCCAAGAAACTTTGAAGGGCCTTCTTGTGGCTTGGCAATGGTAGTGCTCTTATGGCTTCAACTCTTTCTAGATCAATTGCTAATCCTTCTTTGGAGACAATGTGGCCAAGGAGTTTTCCTTCATGGGCTAGAAAAATACACTTTTAGGATTCAAGGATACTCCAAATCTTCTGCACCTTTGGAACACTTGTCTCAAATGAAAGAGGTGGTCTCACTGCATTTTTTGAAAAATAGTGATATCATCAAGATATATCAGCACAATGTTGTTAATCAAATCCTTGAATGCCATGTCCATTGCTTTTGAAAGTAGCTCCAGATTGACAACCCAAATGGCATTTTCCCGTATGCATAAGTTCCCATTTGGTTGTAAAGGCTATCTTGAACTGATCCTCTTCTTTCACCATAATCTGATTATACCCTCATAGCCATCAAGTAATGAAAACCTCTCGAGCCAAAGCAACAACTTGTAAAATCTGCTCCATGGAAGGAAGTGGATAATGATCCTTGAGAGATGCTCTATTCAAATCTCTGAAGTCAACACACAATCTGATTTCCCCACTCTTCTTTCTAACTGGAACCAAGTTGGCTACCCAACTAGAATGCTTGATAGGGAATATGATTCTTGATTCTATCAACTTATTCAATTCCTTTCTCATGAGAGGCTCCATGTGTGGATTGACTGGCCTTTGTTTTTTCTTGATGGGTTTAGTACTTGGATCCAATTCAATGGTGTGTTGAGCTAACTTGGGATTGAAACCTTTCAAATCTTCATAGCTCCAAGAAAACACATCAGGGAATTCTTGACAAAGTTGTATGAACTCATACCTTTCTTGCTCAGTTGTCACTTACCAACTTGGAGTGATTTTCCTTCTTCCACCAAGATGGACACTGAATCTTCTCCCTTGACTTGAATGTTTTCTTTCTCCTTCCTAAACTGATCATTAGGATTGAAAATGGACTCCAAAGTAATAAGTCCCTTTGGTAGTTTGTTGGTTCTCAGCTGTACCACTTGGTCACCATACTGCTGCTCCAACTTTTCCTGATTTTTAGCTGAGAACTCAGCCTCTTCTTGCAAGAAATGGATGATTTGCTAATCATTTTCAAACACTTGCCAACTTACATTGTTGTCTGGCACTGAAGGCCTTACAATCACATGGATGTTTGGTCTGTACCTTGTCTTTTTGAATGCTTTCAACAACGTCAAAGGCTCCCCAACTGCTGCAAGCCTGTCAGCAGCTTGGTTCTCTTTTCTAGGAATGGATTTTATGCCAAAGCCCTCAAAATCTTCAATGAGGTCCCACACCCTATTTTTGTAGCACTTGAGTAGATCATTCTTGACAGCATGCTGCCCCTTAACTTGGTTGACAATCAACTCACTATCACCAAAGACTTGCAAGTTCTTTATTCCTCTCTTGATTGACCAATGCAATCCTTGTATCAAGGCTTCATATTCAACAGTGTTATTAGAGCATGCAAACTGAAATCTAAAAGCTGAATAATACTTAACTCCTTGAGGTGAAACAAGCATAGCTCCACCTCCACACCTTTTCTACTCCTTGATCCATCAAAAACAACTACCATACCTCATTGTCATCCTTGTGGTTTGGCTTGGTGATGCTAGGAATAGGCTGATTTTCTTCATGCATGCAATAGACTCCTAGCTCAGATTCTTCTATTTCTTGATAAGGATCAAAAGCATGCACCTTGTTTTCCCATTCATCAAGAGTTAGATCTGGGATGCTTCCTACCTTGGTGTCAGCTTCATCAGTGCTTGGATAATCCTCTTGATCAAACGCTGAACAATTGGTATTGATCTGACTTGGAGTGTAAGGCTCAATGTGAAAGTTTGCAATAGGTTCAGATCTGATTGTGGCTTTAGTTCCATATCTTGTTCTGAAACAACATGTGTGACCAATCAGCAGATAAGTAACCTCCAATCTTGGCTGTGAAATCCCTTGACAAACATAGGGCAAAGAGTGGTGGAAGATCTATTACTGAGACATCTTGCAAAACAACAACGTTGGGGCATGCATGCAAAGTAAGACTCAAGTTTTTTATCACTCCAACTATGTTGTTACTATTGTCCCATCCAATTGCACTACCCCTTTGGATATGACTTCATACTAAATTCCCAACTGATCAGCTATTTTCTTGGGCATTACTGAACTACTTGCCCCGAATCAATCATGCAATTGTGTACTAATTGGTTTCCAATGATCAATGAAACATAGAATGGAGGGGGCTTCAACATTTTACCTTGCTTGTCCTCCATGATTCCCTTCAGGCTGGGCAACATTTGTGAGCACCTTCTCTTGCATTTGACTTGCTGATTTGAAGTTGACCAGTCCTTCATGGCAGCTTGTAGCAAATCTCTTTGGCCTGGGATAGATAGTGATTCCCACATTGATATGTTTACATTTGTCTTCTTCATCTGATCAATGATGTTGAATGGAGATGAAGCATCTCTTTTTGTCCCTTGGCCTCGCACATTCATTCCTTGCATATGGGCAGCAAATAACTCGGCATTTGAGTTGGCCTAGAGCTGTTTTTAGGCAGCCCTTGTGTGTTTGGAACTAAATTTTGTTTGCCAATAATTTGTGGAGTAGTAGGAGGTTGTGGATTATTTGGAGCCAATGGTTGTTCTTCACCCAAATTCCTCCTTTTTGACCTTGTGTTGGCTGCAACACTTTGGGAAACTATTTGATTCATGCCACAAAATCTTCTGCCACCAGTTTACAAGTGTAGTATCATTTGGAGCTGATTGCTGCTGGAATGTTTCTTGTTGTTGGTTATTTCCTTGACTACCTTCACCCTCCACACCAGTAGTTGTCACCATTAATGCTTGATTTAAGGCACCATTGAAACACATAGACTAGTTGTGAGGTTCATTGCATGGGAAACACCAATCATACTCTTGAGCTATGTTGTTTTGCACTGGCACTAATGCCTTAGAGGCAGATATAGCATTGGGATTATAGGGCTGAAATGGTCTGTTGGTAGGAGGTCTTGCTTGGTTTAAATTTGCAGCTAGATTGGGTGGTCTTTGAGGTTGGTATGGCTGCCTGTTAGGCTGAGCTTGAGGCTGGAAAGGAAGGTCTAAAACCTTGGGCTTGCTTGCCTCTTGAGTGTAACCAGCTCATTACCTAGATTTTGCAATTGCTTCATGACTTCTTGAAGTTCATTTGAGGCACTAGAAGATGAAGTAGAAGCTTCACTTGAATTCTGATTTCTAGGAGTGGGAATAGGAGCTAAATTAGGCACTTGATTAGTACTTGGGCTCTCTAAACTTGGAAACAATGGCATTGAGGCTCAGAGCTAGCTTCTTGCCACTTGAATCAAACAATTTTCAGCTCTAATGGCAATGCTATAAGCAATAGGGATAGTTGTGCCTCCCATGGATTGAATTAACATAGAAATATCAGAATTTAAAGCTTTAAGGTAATATAGAAAAGCACCTTCTGCTGCTGGCCTTACTACCACTGGAATTCTCTCCCAAGTCATTTGAAATCTGAAGTTGAAGTCACAACTACTCATTGGGAGCTCTCTTGATGGTTGTCAGCTGCTCCAAAAGGGACAAGTTGTCTCCCTTTTCTCCAAACTACTCATGGAGGGCTATACATAGCTGGTTCCAATTTTGGATAGAACCTGAGGCAAGACTCCTGAACCATTGCAAAGCTTTCCCTTTGAATGAAGATGCCAATAGTTTGACAAAGAACTCCTCTCATTGATCTCATGGATTGCACAAATATTAGCAATATCCTTAACATGATCACCAGGAGTGGTCTGATTTTCTCCAGTAAAGTATGGGATGTTCTTCAATGCTGCAACTAGGATTGGATTTTGTGCATTGAGAGCAAGTGGGCTGCTACCAGTGAAATTGACATAGGGGTTGTTTTGTGCCATTCTGATTGGCCTTAAAACCCTTGTTGATTGAATGAAAGGCCTACTGTGGAGGAGTTGAGAGAGTTTTTTTGGTGGAGATGGAGACCTTTGAATTCTCCTCCCTCTTTCCTTCTTCTTGGAGATAACTATAGATACTCAAACAACACTTCTTCTTCTCCAACTCTTGACCTTGTGGTGATTCTTCTCATGAGTTTTCAGGTCTGCACTACTAAAACCAGCTGATTCTTCTTCCTTGGAGTCACCAGATGTGTAATTTAGGGCTCTTTTAAGCAAGAAACTTGCAAAAATGCACATCAATTTGTTGCAATGAAGATGAAGACCTCTAAGGTCCCACCGGCATGCCAAAACTATTGTTGCAAATCAAAAGAACTCCCCGGATGTTGATCGACTTCTAGTTTGACATCTTGGACATCCAGCAGATTGCACAACATTGAATCCTCTCCCCAAGTGTGGGACTTGTAAAATGGGAGAGGAATCTCTAGATTAGAGGCTGGTTCCTCAACTCCTCTGATCGATATATCACTTACAAGTTGCAGAGGTTTGAATTCCTAGTTCCTACCCTAAATTCCAAGGGGACAAAGATAGGGAATGCAAGAAAATGAAGCTAATGCTAATGAGGTGATGCACCAAAGGAGTTACAGACACTGATACTACAAATACATACACAATCCACAAGAAAACACAACACAAAGCATGCACAAATTGCTCAAAATGTAATGAAAGATCAGGAAAACAATGGTAGATATATGAAAGGATTGAGGGATTTTAATCACAGAGCATATATTAACATTCCAGATCCAATACAATGCATTACAATGATCAAGAGGCAAAAAGGGGTGTTTTATTACATGGAAAGGTAAAAATTTCCACAAATTCTACCAAAAAGGAAGAAAAGGGAAGTTGCAGAGCTGAAAAAGTGTCTCCTTTTTTCAAAATGAACCCATTCTGGCTTTTACAGTGCAAGCCACGACCCCAGAGAGAGAAACATGGGAAAACATGGGAGAGCTTCAACCACCAACCCAAAATGCATTAAAACAGCATGGGCATCCTTACAAGCCCATCCCCTGACATTTTTCGCCATGCTGGGAGAGAATGCGAGCCATTCTTCATTAAAAATGGTGGTTGAAACATCATTTCTGTCCATGACCACGTGCCAGAGGCATTTTTCAATTTTCTCTCTCCAAAATCCATCAAAATGCAAAAATGACCCTAAATCTTGTAGATAATTTCACCATCTTTCCATTGATATAAAGAACGTGAAAAATCGAGCTCTGGATCGAAAGATATGGCCGTTTGAAATTTTAGGGCAAAACAGGGCCAAATCGATCGGGGCAAAATTTTTTAAATTTTCCACTTTTTGGTCATTTGGAAAATTTTCCAAAATTCCCCACGCTCCACCATTCTAGGTGCCACGTGGCATGTTTTGATTGGGCATGGGCCTTTAATGCTTCATTTTCCATTGTTTTTCCCTTTGGAAAATTTTCCAAAATTCCCACGGCCGATGATCTGAGGACACGTGGCACGTGCTGATTGGGCGCGGGCCTATCCTCCTAAATTTTCATCATCACTGTTTGATCCTATTTCTTGACTCGACACATGGCAAAACCTCATTCATTGTGGGCCTTTCCCTTCAAATTTTCCATGCGGGCTTGTCTTGAGTTTTTTGCCGCCACCGACACGTGGCAAGATGTGATTGGTTCGCATTCGGGGGGCGATTTTTCCTTGAAATTTCCTTCTTTTTCCTTTGGGAAAATTTCCCAAATTCTCCCCCTTCCACCAATCTGGGACACGTGGCAGCATCTTACTGGACGCGGGGCCTGGGAAAACATTTTTCCTTTTCATTTTAGCTTTTGGGAAAAATCCCAATCTCCCCCCGCGCTCCGCTACCCCAGGTGCCCATGGACACGTGGCATAATATGATTGGTCAAGGGGGGCAAAGGCCAAAAACTTCTCCATTTCTTTTTGCCAAAACACTTCACCAAAATTCCAATCTTTCCTCCACCCTCCGCTGGTCCGATGCCATAGGACACGTGGCATAACATGATTGGGCGCGGGCCTTTCCTTTTGAAATTTTCCATGGCGCCAACACTTAGTCAATTTTTCAATTTTTTCCCCTGACACGTGGCATAATCTGATTCACCAAGGGCCCATGGGAAAAATATCCCTTTTGAAAACTTTTCCAAACACTTGGTAAAAACCAAGTTTTCCTCCGACCCCCGCCACTTCCTTGGACACGTGGCACCATTTCATTGGTCGGGCCTTTCAGGGAAAATTTCCCACAAAAACTCCACTCGCCATAACTTCAAAAATACATGGAGTTAGGAGGAAAACTTTACCTTTCTGGAAAGCTGAGAAAGAGCTCTATCCAATGGTGCCATTTCCAAAAAGTTTTGAGTGCCTAAAAAAAAAAATTATGACTGAGGCACAAGAGAGGGAAGAATGAAAGGAGTAAACAGCAACATGCAAGTTTTCTTTTTCTTCAAGATGATCACAACAAAAGTGGGGGAAAGGCAATGCTCTCCACCCAACTAAGACATCCAATGAAAGGAGAATCCATCCTTCATCATTGGCCCCTGAGCCCCAACCATAATACAATAAGAGGTGTAATTCAACCCATGGAAACAACTGGCTTCCACAACACATAACATTCTTTCAACATGCATAATTCAATATAAAACACAGATCCAAACAAAGATAGCAGTTTACAACTGCATTTGCAAACATTCAAACAAAACTCAAGCTTGATCATGCAAGCCAAAGGAGAAAGGTCTATGGGGAAATATACTTATGCCTCCCAATGGGAATTGGGCATCCACCTATACTAATTCACCAATAAAATTTCACCACACATATCCTTATGCCCCCACAAAGTAAGAAATGCAAGCCATTTCTTTTCCATAATGGATCCCAAAACTAAACTCCCTCCACAAAATTTTTATGCCAATGGCATTCCCTTATGCCCCCACATGGATTCCCCATAGCCTTATCCTACACCATTCCTATGGTAGTCTACCCATACAGCCAACAAGCATAACAACATTCACCATTCACACAACACAACAAGAAAATAACAACATAAAAGAAAAGTTAAACTCCTACCTCTCCATGGTAGCTTTTGTTTCCAAACAACAAGCTTCAATGCCCAAAACATAGTCTTAAAATAGTAATGCCAAGTATGAAATTATCTCCAATCTCCTCCAAAATCCACAAGAGCTCCAAACAGCAAAAAAATGTACCCCAAAGAAGCATGCAAAAAGATTCAACAACCCAAAACAAGCAAAGAGTTTGAATTTTATAGAAGAGGGAAGAGAAGAGGATGATGTGGATCCATGTAGGATGCCACATCACACATCCTCAACTCCTACATAAAAGACAAATTTTCATTCTCCAAGGAAAAATAAAGAGGTGGGTGAAAAGATGACAAATTACTTACACACTCCAAAAAGCCCACACCCCAAAGGACTGCAAAATAAATAAAATGCAAGATAGTGCAATCAAAACTTGCAACATGATCAATAAAATGTATTATAAATGTCTAAAATCACTCCTCCAACCACAAGTATGGTTGGTAAATTAAATTGAGAGGTATGGGACAAGTCTTACTTGTCCCACAAGCCTCCAAAATCAACTCCCAAGGACAAATTTGAATTTTCATGGAGGTGGAGTATTTCATACTCCAAAACTGACTTACACAATCTTACACAAATTTACACATCCCTTACATATTAAATACAAAGAGCCAACAACTTCCATTATTACTTTCCCATATCCCAATTTGATTTATTTAAATTTTAACCATATGATTTCTCACATTAATCTACCACAATTTTAATTAAATAAAAGAAAGGGACACATTACTAATAAAATACATACAACAATAAATAAAAGAAACCACATTAATAATTACACAAAACCCATGGTCACATATAAAGGTGATTCCCCCCATGGGAATCCCTAACAACAACAAACACAACACAATAAAACAAGTTTCCATGGTGACCTTGTTGAATTCACCTAGAATTCCATTGTGGTTGGTCTCTAATCCCCGATGTTTGTTGTGATATTTTAACTTGCAAAACACAAATACCTCCTTTAGCCTTATGGCCATATCAGAACATCCAAAATGAATATAAATATAATCACAAAATCATCTAAATATGTGAATCACAACAACATCAAGGAAATTTAACATTATCACATACAATCTATATCAACAACTATATCATCATCATATAATATCCATTTTCTAGATCTACTCATAATATCCAAACTCACATGTCAGAACAATATACATAGAACATCCATGTCAAATAGTATATCATCATCCGCATATGAGTGTCTCTAATAATCATCGTGCATCATAACCAAATCAAGATCAACAATAATCCATGATTGAATGTCTAACAACATACTATATCAAGGCATAATAATGTCCATAATTAAATCAACCACATCAAAATAGGTATCACTTCGGTGTTAAAGGGAAGTGGGCACTATAATTATGAAGAAGATATATTGGCCTTTAAGAATAGTTTAGCGGTTCTTTAGGGTACAATGACTAGATCGTGTCATACTTAAAATATGGTTATATAACTTCTCGATCACTAGTCTAAGTCTATACATATACCTGTATATCACATAAAATACATGATTCTACATGTATATTTATGTATCCATTATATAAATTCTAGATTTATTTTTTACCATTTATATAAACTCCTATATGAATACACTCTACATGAAAAATGTTTCCTACTCTAGTGACCACTAGGCTATAATTCTTATTTGGAGGCAGTCTTCATTTACCTTGGCAGACTCATGGATAAGTGGATTTTGTTATAGGAAACACATTTTTTTAGGTCAAGCGATCACTTTGTTATTTGTCTCGTGTTAAATACATAAAGATTAACAATTAAATTCATAACACAACTTCATTGTAAAAATAATATATTTACTTTTAAGAATAGCTTAGCGATCGCTAGGCTTCATCGAGTATATCATGTTGTATCTAAAAACTTTTTGTAAATATTCATGGTCTCTCATCCACTAGGTTAGCCCAAGACATAATATTAAGACCTTATGATCGGTTGGATTATACAAATTAAATTAAAATAGTTTGAGCTAAGTGGGTGTTAGGTACTTCCACAATATAATATTTCTAGCTTAGTGGGTGTTATAATTTATCAAGTTACTAAATGATATTTTGAGCTTAGCATCTGCTAGCTTATGACACAACATAATATTTGGATCTTAGCAGTCTCTAGGTTTCAATAAAATAAATTAAGATATTATAAGCTTAGCGTCCAATAGGTTATGCCAAAACATAATAATATGATCTTAGTGAATATTGGGATTTAAAAATTAAATCAACATTGTTTGAGCTTAGCAGCTGCTAGGTATTTAAATAATATATTATTTCGACAAAAAGAGTTACCGCCATTTTTAAAAACTAAAGAAATATGTGTTTTTTTAATATTGGTAAATAGTTTTTTGAAAGGGACTATACCCTTGTGTACAAAAGGAGGCCTAAAAGCCTGAATAAGAGAGAGGAGCAGAGAAGCTGTATCAAAGCACAAAAGTTACAGCAAAGAACACCGGAGCCTAGAAACAACAACACAAACGAGACTTAACAGCAAAACAACGGCAACAAAACAGCAAGCCTACAGCCAAGAAGCAGTAGTAAAACTGGACTACTTCTTGGCCGCTTGATCAATACTCATCTTTACTTTTTTCCAAGCATGATACATACCCAGCGTGGTCATATGAGCAGCATCCGTCTTATCGAGCTCCTCTCTGGTTCTTTTACTCTCTTTCTCATTGCCCCAAAGAGTAATCGGGACACCGCCGAGTGCAAACACTTCTTGCATGACCTTCGATGAATTCCTCTATGGCCCTGAATGCTGCAATATTATACTCATGCCTAGTCTTCGTTTTCCCAAGGCGGGAGTCTAGGGAGGTCAGTTTTTTGTATATTTCATCAAGCTGGCTATTGCCAATGCTCCCTTCTCCCTCAATGCTTTTTTTGCCTTTTTGCTTAGCAAGATTTTTTACCTCATCCTTCAGCAATTTAAGCTCAGCCTCTAAGGCCTCCAATCTTCTAGAAGGGTTATCCGTTGGTGCCACCTGGGACCGGCACTACTAATGTTCAGCAGATCACGAGCAATGTCATCCAAAGGTTCATCCCCCTCTCAGCAGCAGAGACTCAAGGTTGAGTCTCCTGTAAAGCCCCGTGACACGTTTAGAAGTAGAGACAAAGTGTGGGTGGCAGGGGCAAAGCAGCAGGAGGAAAAGAAGGAGAAGCATGAGCAGCTGCATGGGGGCATCAAAGCACCGGAGGCGGGCAGCAGCAGGACAAAGCAGGGGAGACAGGATCAGCAACGGAGCCCAACAAAGCCAGGGGGAGAGGAAGGGAGACCGGGAATTTGATAAGGCAAAGGCTTGTGAATAAGCGAATAAGCCTCGTGAAGGGGAACCGCCTGGTATGCTTCCCGAACTCCAAAATGGAGCGCTCAAGAGAGTTTAATGATAGTGGGGAAGCAAACCAACCTACTCCTACGAAAGTGATTCAAAAGACAAGGTGCTTGGCAGGGACAGGAACAAACCTGCCTTCCAAGGATATGTAGTGAATCATCATGCGGGTGACTTCATCATACGGAGAAGGAATTGAATTAACAAGCAGACCCGCGGTGTTGAATATAAGCTTCTCCTCCTCCTCCACAAATCTTCTCTCTTCAGCCTCTTTGATAACCCTCTTGTTGAAGAAGCGGTATCCTTCCAAGCTGAGGCCAGTCGCTTCGGCTATGAGTTCGTCATTAATAAGAATCTTCTGCCCTCCATAGTCGACCATCCTCTCATTCCACTCCTTGGCAAAGCGAACAGAGATGCTTTGATCATGCCCTTGCACTCTCTCCACAAAGTTGGTGAATCCGCCAATACTAAGAATGTTCCAGAGCTCAGTGTTATCTTTCCAGTCAGGGTCTGCACACGGCTCAATCTGGCAGGGAGGCCCTCCCATCTTCACAAGGATGTGCTGGTTACAACAATTTTCAAAATACCTTTGGGCGTTGAGAGTGGTTCGTTTCTCACCGTTGCGGGTCGCATAAAAATGGGGACTGTAGCCGTTGGTCCTCCCACGAACGGCTGTAGGATTGCCGATCTGAGTCTGCGTGAAGTCGCGCGTGAAAACCCTTATCTGTCACCACTTTCACCTTGTAGTTATCTTCGGTTTTCGCGGAGCTTGGCAACCGAATATCAACAGCTATTGTACTTCCCGCGTGCGCTGTTTTTAAATTTAGACAACTCCACTTGAAGTTCCTAAACAAAATCTTGCTATCATTTGGAGTAGATATCATATGCCACGCCAAATAAACTAAAACAGCACCTGTGGAAGAATTTATGGATTTCCTCCAAAGATTAAAGCATATCTTTAGAGATTGTTTGCGTGTGAAGGTCCGCATGTATGCTGTTGTGAAGCTGATTAGGGATACTATCATTATCCCAAATAGTGAAATTTAAATTAATGCCATAATTGGCCATTGCATCGGCCAGTTTGTTTCCTTCCCTGTAAGTATGTATGATTCGATGTCATGAAGGTATGACGATGCTTATGGACTCGTAGATAAAATCTTTGATATTCCAAATGTAGGAGAAGAGGACTGATTGAGCAGATTAATAATATTAAGGAGTCCCCTTCAACAATGAGGTTCGATATTTTGGGCCCGAGCAACTCTCAAACCCCAAAGAATGTATAAAGCTTCGCAAAATGATTGGTTTGATTCCCATTTTTCCAGCATATGCAACAATCAAATTACCTTTATGGTCCCGTATTGCTCCTCCTCCAGCTGCTGTTCCAGGGTTCCCCTTAGAGGCACCATCAAAGTTCAGCTTGAACCAATTGGATTCAGGGGGATGCCATTTGACCAAAGATCTATCCACACTATTCCCGGGGTTGCTCCAATATCCGATCTGCCAATTTGATAAGATGTGCTTTTCATTTTCAGGGTAACAATTGTTCTTAGGAGGTTTAAATCTGGCCATGTCCTCTTTGATGCCTTGGGAGATCTTGCCAGTAGTGAGTTTAAAATTCTGCTTCTTATTTCTAAAAACTATATTATTTCTATCCTTCCAGATCCTCCAAATTAAATGCGGGATGGCTAATTTCCAGATTCTTTTGATAGCACAATGTCTGAATGGTGGGTTCCATTGGTTCCACAGCTGAGTAAGATCCTCCGGCATCACCCAGAGAGCTTCAAATTTGGAAAGGACAAAGTTCCAAACTCTAAAGGCATAATCACAGTGTATGAACAGATGTCTAATGTCTTCATAGCTATTCCTACAAAGGTGGCACCAATTGGGAATGATAAATCCTCTTTTCATCAAATTGTCAGTGGTGAGAATTTTACCTCTGATGGCCAGCCAAAGAAAAAAATTTATTTTGGGGGTTAACTCAGGCATCCAGATCAAGTTCCAGTTAAAGTCTGATTGGTTACTGTGGAAAAGACTGGTATAGCCAGATTTGACTGAGTATTTACCCTCGTGTGAATTGCTCCAGATCAGCTCATCCTTGGAATCCAGCTGACACAAAGGGAAGAGATCCAAAAGGTCTTGGAGGGAGGAAATAGTCTCATTTCTTCAATACTCTCCATAGTAAGTCTTTTCCAATTCTTGTTGGTGCCATTTCCATCAATGTAGTCCTTGACTTTAGTTCCATATTTTCTTATAAGACTGTCTCTATGCAGCCCCAAATCTCTCCAAGAGATTATCATTGGACCAGCTTATCCTCCCGAAAGTTAATGTCGCTGCCATCCCCAATTTTCCATTTGCTTCCCTTCTTAATGAAGTTTCTACTCTTAACCAGATTATTCCAAAAATGGAACCATTGGGAGTTGCTCATCATGCGAGATAGGAGTAAACAGCGACTTGCTGATTCAAGTATTTTGTTTTAATGACATCAATCCAGGGTTGTTTCTCGTAAAGCAATCTCCAGCCCATCTTAGCAATGAGTGCCTCATTCATTTTCTCAATATTTTTATTCCCACCCTCCCTAGATTTAGGGGTGCGAGACTTTATCCTGTGCCACAAGGTGAAATCAACTTTTCTTCCATGCCTTGCCATAAAATTTTTTTCTCGAATCCTTTCAATTTTCTCTCGAAGGAGGAAGGAATTTTGAATAAAGTGACATGATATATATGGGCAAACTTTGGAGTGTGCTTTTAATGAGAAGGCACTTACCAAAGACTAGAGAGAGTGGTCCCTTTCCAACCGGCCATTTTTTTCTCGAAATCTCACAATAAATCATCCCACACCGTGTGAGAGACTTTCTTCGTGCAAGAGGGAGGCCTAAGTACGTTCTTTGAAGAGTACCAATTTTATGACCTGTGAATTTTAGCAATCTTGAGTTGTCTTTCCCCGTGGGTGTTAAAGAAAAAAGGATGCTTTTGTCGTAATTGATCTCTTTCCCGTAAGATTCATAAAGTGCAGAAGAGCCTTGATAGCTTTAGCTTCAACCACTGAGGCCAGAAGAAGAAGGATAGTGTCGTCTGCAAACTGTTGATGAGAGACAGCTTGGCTGAGAGAAGTGGGTTTAGAACCATTTAAAAGGCCGTCTTCCACCGCTCTGCTAATTGTTCTACTAAGGCTGTCAGCCAGAAGGATGAAGAGAAGGGGGGAGATGGGGTCTCCCTGCCTTAGACCTCTGCTGCTGGTGAAGAATCCCACAGGCTCTCCATTAACAACCACAGAGAACCTGGCTGTAGATATACATGATTTAACAATTTTTCTAAACTTTTCTGTGAACCCAAATTTAGATAGAATCCTGTCAAGGAAGACCCAAGAAACTTTGTCAAAGGCTTTATTCATGTCGAGCTTAAGGATCATGTTTGCCTTTTTGTTATTTTCCATAGAATGCATAGTTTCGTGTACCATAATCACACTGCCTCTTATTATCCTCGCCTTTAATGAAGCCACTCTGCTGCTTTGAGATGAGATCCTTCATTATGAGCTGCAGCCTAGAAGCAATAATTTTGGTGAAGATTCGAAAAATAGCATTAACCAGACTGATGGGTCTGAAATCCTTGAAATCTTTTGCATTCATTTTCTTAGGTGCCAGCACAATGTGTGTGTTATTGAGTTCTTTTAGAAGATTTCCCGATCTAAAAAATTCATTAACCGCTTTGAGAAGATCCTCCAGCATATTTCCCACTTTCTGAAAAAATTAATGGAGAATCCATCCGGCCTGAGCCTTATCCCCTCAAGAGAAAAAAACACCTTTTTTAGCTCATCGAGCGCGACCGCTTTAGTGATATCTCTAGTTAATTTTAGTTTCGATAGGTTTTGTTTCAACAAAATATAGTGTAATCTTCAAGATGCAAACAAGATATGTATAAATTAGTTGAATATATCGTATCATTTTAATATTTTAAATTAATATATTTTGAGCATAACGCCTACTAGGTTATGCTACCACATAATCGTTGGAGCCTAGTGGTGGTTAGGATTTAATAAACTAAATTAAGGTATTATGAGCTTAGCGACTACTAGGTTATGCCACAACATATTATTTTGGTATTCAATTTGTTATGGTTTAATAACTTCAATTACGATATTTTATACAATATTTAACGATTGGTGGGTTACACCAAAACATAATATTTGGATGTTAGTGGTCACTATGATTTCACAAATTAAATCAACATAGTTTGATCTTAGCAGATGTTAGGTATTTAAACAATATATTATTTAAATTATATCAACATAGTTTGGGCTTAACGGTCGCATTAGGTATTTAAACAATATAATATTTCAAGCTGAAAAGTAACTACTATTTAACTAAGTAAAGAAAGACATATTGAGTTTAGTTTTGACTAGTATATCAAGTTACTGAATGATATTTTGAACTTAGCATCTGCTAGCTTGAGTTTAGTTTCCACTAGGTTATGTATCACAAACATGATATGTATCGCAAATAAGATATATATAAATTAGTTGAATTCATTCTATGATTTTAAGATTTTAAACTGAGATATTTCGATGATAAGTCTTCAAAAATAGTACATGAGGAACCATTCCATGATAATTATTCCCGTAGTGGACTCTATGATGATTAAAAGCAACTTATCGTACTAAATATATGCCAAAACAAATGGGAAGAGCTATAATCAGGTTTACTTCACCCACAAATACTTCCTATATCTATACACTTTTCTATACAAACAACCATTCCAGCCCTTAAAAACTAAATAAAAATGCATCCAATAAATATTAGGCCTTTCTTCCTCTTATCTTAACCTCACCGATGATCTCGACATTTGAGTCTCTTTTATTTTGATCGAGGAGGAGGATGAATCTACACATCATTTCAGCATTTTCACTTTAGCACCAACAATGAGTTTTATACCTTGATTTCCTGCAACCACCTCCAGAGCACACGAAATCACCTACATCCCTTACATCAAGGCATGGAAATGATACTAAAGGCTGACTAGATGCTCTTCTAACTTACCATGATTCTTATGTACGATAAATTTCCCGAATAGTTGGACAGTATTTTTTCCACACTTAACCCTTGTGCTATGTCAAAAAAATCAGCCACCCTTTGGGCTGGTTTGGTTCAAGCATCAACTTGCACATGCTCTCACAAATATCACCATCCTCTTCTTCTTCGAAATGCTCCATGATCGACCAAACCTTCTCGATCCAATTCCACATAGTTACGTTCCATATTTTCCCGTCCATCTAAGAAGTAAACGATTCCCCAACATCCTTGCTTGTCATATCTCTCTGCCTCTTCCTATTAGGACCACACTTTGTGCTACCAAAGAAACCACCAGTACCCTTGTCACTATTGCATAGAGACATGAAGTACAACAACCAAAAACAAAATGAGGAAAGGGTTCATGAAATGTCCAGCCATCCTGAGACATAAATATACCACCACACACAACACACAAAAGGAGGTAAGTGTGAGGGTACCAAAGATCATCGATTGATATCCTAATCATAAATATCATGCTTCCCATTAAAACTCTTAAATTCCTAATGCCATCTTACATCTCACGTGCATATAACCATTAATCGATCCTGTCTATCACACAAATGCAATCTATCAATGTCATAAATTCCCATTAAAGCCACACATGCCATATCCTCTTGTCACCACCAAAAAGGTTACGCCTCAGAATAATCTAAATTTTTTTATTAAAATATTATAAGTCACTACATTTTGACAAATTAAATTAAGTTATTTTGAGCTTATCGACCTCTAAGTTAATCAACCACATTAACTTTGGAGAACTATATAAAAATCAAGATCTATATAAATTATTCGAATTTATTATATGATTTTAAGATTTTAAATTAAGATATTTCAAGCCTAGCACCCATTAGGTTATGCCACCACATAATCTTTGTAGCCTATCGGTGGTTAGGATTTAATAAATCAAATTAATATATTTTGAACTTAGCGGCCACTAGGTTATGCCACAACATAATATTTGGATCTTATCAATCTCTAGGTTTCAACAAAAGAAAGAAATTATAATCTTAGTGGTTGGTAGGTTATGCCAAAACATAATATTTGGATCTTAATGGTCACTAGGATTTAGCAAATTTGAATCAACATAGATCAAGCTTAGCGGTCACTAGGTACTTAATAATATAATATTTCGAGCTAAAAATTCACTAGTATTTAACAAACAAAATAAATACATTTTGATTCCAATGTCCTCTAGGTTATGCTTAAACATAACCTAACAAATTATATTGTAAAATTATAAGTCGCTAGGTTTTAACAAATTAAATTACGTTGTTTTGAGCTTAGTGACCTCTAAGTTAATCAAGGACATTAACTTTGGAGATCTTTATAAAGAATCAAGACTAGTATAAATTAGTTAAATTTTTGTATGAATTTAAGATTTGGAATTAATATATTTCAAGCTTAGTGCCCACTAGGTTATGCCACCACATAATATTTGGAGACTACCGATGGTTTAAGATATTTTGAGCTTCATTAGCTTATGCCACAACATATTATTTGGAGATTGTATTCACAAGGGTTTAATAATTCATAGTTATAATATTTTACAGTAGTTAACAAATTACATGAAGATATTTTGAACTTAGCTAACACTAGTTTAAACAACGACATAATATATGGAGCTTACGGTTGATAGGATTAAACAAATTAAATTAACATATTTTGAACTAAGTGGAGACTAGGTACTTCCATAATATATTATTTCAAGCTTAGTGGTTGCTATCATTTAACAAGTTATTGAATGATATTTTGAGCTTAGCATCCGCTAGCTTATGACACAACATAATATTTGGATCTTATGTTTAAACAAAAGAAATAAGATATTATTAGCTTATTTGTCAGTGGGTTACACCAAAACATAATATTTAGATATTAATGGTCACTGGGATTTAGAAAATTTGAATCAACATAGTTTGAGCTTAGTAGTCGTTGGGTACTTAAACAATATATTATTTCAAGCTCAAAACAAAGTAGCATTTATCAAACAAAAGAAATATATTTTGAGCTATGTGGCCGCTAGGTTATGCCACAACATGTTATTTAGAGATTTCATCACTAGGGTTTAATAATTCATAATTAATATATTTTATAGCATCTAACAAATTAGAGGAAGATATTTATAACTTTTCTAGTGTTAATCCCACAATATAATATTTCGAGCTTAGTTTTTGCTAGCACCTAACTAGTAAGAGAATTATATTTTGATATTAGGCAACAATACATTATGCCACACCATAAATTTTTGGAGCTTAGTGGTTGCTAGGTTTTATCAAAATAAAGTAGGATATTGTGATCTGAGAAGTCGTTATACCAAGACATAATATTTGGAGCATAACGATCTTAAGGATGTAAGAAAACACATTAAGATATTAGGATCTTAGCCATGACTACAATATGCCAAAACATAAAACTATTTGGAATTAGAGTAAAAGTGGGTTTTTCCAAATGACCCACATACTTGTACAAAAAATCCCTCGTGGCTAGATATTACAATGAAATAAGAAGAGAACAATCCTATATGTAGAAAAAAACAAAAAACCAAAAATTCCCAAACCAAACAAAGCCAAATTACATTTTATGGATATTCATGAGAGTAGTTGCTTCATCCTTAGCATCAGTAGTACGGCTTCCTTCAACTAACACGTCCACTTACTTTATGTGTTCCAGAAGTCTTCATTGATTTTCATCTAGGTCATGTCTGTGTGACTTTTCCATTCCTTGATAATAGATACTAAGTGTAACATAATATTCAATGGCCTCATGTGGGTCAGGAGATATCTTCTATAAATGCTCATGGTGTTTTGAAGTTGACTGGGGGAGCCCATTTTCACCAAAAAAGGATAAACAAGGTAAATCGAGGAGAGATCCTACAATACATCATGAATTTATGAGTTTGTGATAACTTCCATGAAAAAAGGAGGGGGGAATCCACACGTGCTTCCTTGATCATGTGAGTTGAGTTGATTGTAGCCATTACAATGTCCGAGGAGACAAGAGGATAAGCTAGAGAAGCGTCGGTAAGATGTGGAGAGGAAGTAGATGTTGGGCCCGAAAGTGGTTCGAGACTTTAGTAGAGTTCTCATAGGGTTCCAAAGGGTTAAGATCCATCGAGAAGATGAGGGAGAGACAAGATTGAAATAACGGGGAGACCACAAAATCTCTCTCACTAATGATCATGATGTTTGAATTGGAGTCGAAAGGAGATGAAAGCGGTGGTGATGGTGATGAAAAGAGGGAGCTAGTTGCAAAAGTAGATGGGCAACACGAAGTTTCTTTCCTAGATTAGAGGGGAAGTGTGAGATTTATTTTTGGGAAGCTTCCATTTTAAAATAGAAAATACAAAAGGCCTTGGTGGAGGAAGGGACCTTCCTCTTCTCTATCTAGTTTAAGGGACTTCTCAAGTGATTGAAACATAAAATCCATAAAGTTTACCTTCCGATCATGTCAAAGATGCGTAAGAAGAAAAATTTGAGGTCCATAGCTCAATTTTTAGCATTTCTCTAGCATGAATTACCTCCTTAATTTCTCAGCAACCATATCCCAAGGTTGTGGAAGTGAGTCCCATTCATAGCCCGAGTGATACATTCTCATATTTTCACTAGGACATAGGAACTCATCCATCTCCTCCTAAAGTAAGAATTTAAAATAAATGTCTCCCTCGTGGGGAGCCCAATCACAGATGTAATGGACTCTGTCAAAATAATAAATTTATTCTTTCCCACTTTGACTCTTCCTTTCTTCCAGGTTTCTAGCACACTGCTGGTCACTCAAACAAAGTGACCAGAAAGTCTTTCCATAAATGACGTAACACCATCATGCACAATATTACATACTATCGGGTCAGCCTTGACCTCTTCACAAGAAGAAGGCTCAATGCATTTGATGGTGTCACCCATAGTGAATAGGTCTATTATGAAATTGATTTCCAAAGGACCGATATAGATGATGTTAATAGAGATGTTGAGCACCTTCATTCCAATCTTCAACACGTGTCTCCGAGATTCCTAATTTAAATTTTTCCTAATTAGTAATAATCATTAATTAATATCTTCCATCACATGAATACAATCTATGAATGTCATAAATGCCCAAAAATCCACAAATTTTGTATCCTCTTGTTTCTGCAAAAATCAGTTATGCCTCAACATAACCTAAAAAAATTATTTTAATCTTAGTTAATGTTTAGGAAACCACAACATTAATTAGTTAATGTTCTTGCAATTATTATATTTAGTGGAGGTTGAAGTTTTGAATGTTAGCAATATTATATGTATTTAGTTAATTATATATTATAAAGGAAGAATTTGTAAACAAAATGGAGCAAGGTGAGATAACTAATATTTATAAACATGATTTCATATTGTATATTAGACAACAAATCAGACAATAAAATCTTATTTTAATTTCTTTATTGACACATCTATTTGTTACATTTAAGTTTTCCAAGGTTGTTCATACTCAACATGGAAATGAAGAGGGTAAGCACGTAAATGTTACAGGGAGTAGAAGTAGCACTTCGATGGGCATTTATTTACAATATTTGGTGAGGTAATTTCACAAGATATTGTTTGACTAGAATGATATGGGGATAGTGTTCTTTTGAAAAAACAACATCCCCATGATTCCTCTCTATCTCGGGGTTTGAATTTCTCAATGGAGAGTAACGTGTGTAGTTCAGACCAAGATAAACTTAAATGTAGATACAATTACAAGTACATGAAAATAATAATATGTGTATTAGATTTGTGTTCTCTTATAGGTACAATTACAAGTACAATTATAGGTACATGACAAGAATAATATGATTTTTCATGTTGACATGGAAAAGCATAAATGTAGGCCCAATATTAATCTTGTGATGAACTTCCACCTGTTTGGAAAATCATAAATATAGGCCCAGTATTAATATTTTAACTAGCCTCATGGATGTTAAAATTTCTTCTTATATTGAACCCTTACGTGACTTCAGACTGGTGTGGGTATATATATTAACTTGAATTAAGATTGTTTTGTTCCAAGTAAAGTCAACAAATTGGTTATTTATATTATTTCGAGCTTAGTTTTCACTTTCATTTAACAAGTTACTGAATGATATTTTGAACTTAGCATCCGCTAGCTTAGTGGCCGAATGTATTTGAAGAATATAATATTTTGAGCTAAAGAGTCACTATCATTTAACAAGCTAAAGAAAGACATATTGAGTTTATTTTCTGCTAGTATCTTCAAAGTGTTAATCTTATGATGAACTTCCACCTAGTTGGAGGATTGAACTAATATAACAAAAAAGGTATAGTAGTTTGGGATTGAAGTGAAATTTGTAACCTATTTTTTAAATTTGTTACTACTCAAACAAAAGTGTGAATAGCCTCGTGGATGTTAAAAGTTCTTCTTATTGGAAGGATTGAAATATTTGTTAATTACTACAAAATGCCTTTTATGTTGTACTTATAATATGTTATTTGAATGAAAAATATTGAACATGAATCTAAAATAGTTTTATGTCTTTTAAACGTCCTAGATCAATTGTTTTCATAAAAACACTTTTCTTACATGCATTGATGGAGATCAATAACTACAATTCTTAATTATAACACCTAACATATCAGTTATTGGACAAAACATATTCATTGTCAGAATATATGTTGTCTTGTAAAGGATTTCTAGAGGAAAAAGTGGACTAAAGATTTACTCCCAAGGTCAACAAGTTTAAGTCTTCCTGCCTTAACTGGAATTGAATTGTAAATATTGGAGGACAAAAATTGTATTTATTTGAAATATTTTTTAATGACTAAAAATTAACTTTTATGTTGTACTTATAATATGTTGTTGTTTGAATGAAAAATATTGAACATATTTCTAAAATAGTTTGATGTCTTTTAAACTTCCTAGATCAATTGTTTTCACAAAAAAACATTCCTATATGTGTTGATGGAGATCAATGACTACATTGCTTAAGTATAACACCTAACATATCAGTTATTGGACCAAACATATTCATTGTCAGAACATATGTTGTCTTGCAAAGGATTTCTAGAGGAAAATTTTGATTAAGGATTTACTCCCCAATGTCAACATGTTTTTCTAGTTAGTTGTTCAAAACAAGATTTTAACCCTTGAGAATGTGAGAAAGGATACAATTAATAATTGGACCTTAATCAATATCCTTAAATATACTAAATAAAATTTTCTGAAAGAGTTTGATAAATGTAATTATTCATACCCCTAGAAAGGGTAATAAATGTGTGGATCATCTTGCCAATTTGGGGGCTAAAGGTAGTAATTTTAAAGTGTGTGAGAGGGGAGATGATATCACCAATGATATTAATCTCATTAATAACATTAAGTACTGATGTGCTAGTGGATATTTTCCCTCATTGGGATGTCATCCTTGTTCTTATGGTTAGCAGGACCCTTCGCATGTGCAAGATATATGGTGGGATTTGTATTAATTTTTCTCTTACGATTCATTTTGGCCATTATTTCTTCCATTTTTAATCTCATTCAACTAAAACCATGGGAGGTGGTCATTTGAGAACTAATCCCATGAGATATGGTGCCCTGAAGGACAACCCCTCCTTGTGGCACATTCTAAAATTAGGGGGTTTAGGAATTTCATCTCAAAATCATGGGGTCTAATCATTACCTTGTGTTGGAGTTTGGTCAGGGCATGAAAGAATGGAAGCATGGTGATCCACGGCATGGAAATTCAGGTTTTGGAGGATTCAATAGTGTAGGTGACTGGAATGGAGATGAAGGGATTAAATATATTCAAAGACCGCACCAAACGCAAGCATGAAATTAAGACTTTCTTCTTGTGGTAAAGAAATGGTTTACCTGTTGGTAGACAATATAGCTAGATTATTCATCCCTAATATTTGGAATATGGTTTACCTCTACCTTATGAGGTACATTACTCTTGAAGCGAATTATAGAAATATATTTACTCACCATCTTATTATGCTTAATATGTTTAGGCATAAGATTGTTATGAGCCTTCCCTTTTCTTGTTTATGTCACTCTTTGCGTCGGTGAATGATTTTCAACAGGGAAATATTGATACCCTGATACACCATGGTCTAATTATTTTTATTTTTAAAGAATTGTAAACCAGTGGTGGCAAAGGAACTATAGCCCAAATCTGGATTTAGATGAAAATTGTACACTTGTTGACTCGTATGAACAAACTGAGGAGAAAGAAGAGTATGGAATCTTAGGGGAAGGGAAATCTTGGTATTGGGGCTACAAGTTCTCTGATTGATATGAAAGGGGAGTTGTCTAAAGGGAAAGAGAGAGAAAATTTGGGTTAGAATGTGGCTTTTGATAAAATTTCTCTCAAATTTTGCTAAGAATAGCCCCTTTCAAATTTTTCTAGAAAGTATAATGTACCAATACTTAATGTATAAATTATGCACATATGGTATGCCGACATCCACAGAATGCTAAAAAATAGAATGCCCCTATGTAATGATTTTGAATGCATAAAATATGTATATACTGTAAGTACCCAATTTAAATGTTGCACATAATGTAAATACCCACGTTAAAATTTAGATAGAAGACAAAAAAAAATTATGCATCAAATATATAATTCTTTGGAAAAACATAGAGTGATCTAGAATCATATTATGCTTGAAAATATTGCAGAAATATAGGTGGCATTTTGAAATACATAATATGCTAGATTTTTCAGGTGCAATAAAAAAACCATGATTTTACAAGTTGAACATGCCTACATAAAGATAAAATTTTGTTATTAAATGGAATAGACGAAATAAATCAGTTAAACGATTTATCACAATAGCAATAACTAATAATAGTATTTTTTTTTGTCTTTAACACAATATAATCCATATAAAAATTTAATACAAACATAGAAAAATTGTATTTTATAAAATTTAACTTACAAATTTTATTTTTATTTCATGTTGCCATGGTGTCCTAATAGGTGTTTTCATTGATGCAAAACCACATTAATGAAAACATGAATGTTGTAGGATGATTTCATGATTTTTTTCACGGTTCTAATATGATGGTTCAGATGTATATCAATTGTTACATTGGGATTAAGTGACACATGCTTTCTTTAGCAAGCTCATAGAAGTGCCTAAGAGGTGTTTCTTGGTAGTGTGAGCTACTTGGATGCTTTTGAAGCATGTTGGAATGATTACTATCATGATTTGAGAGTGCTTGAGCTCTCACAACGAATGGAATAGTGTAGGTACAGGTGATTTTCCATGTTATAGGTGCTCATTGGGAGCATGTACGCTTGCTTGGAGGTGTGACAGAGTATATTGGAGCCCTTTGAGCTCATGGATACATGCCATCAGGTGTATCATGGCATATGAGTTATGTTTGGGTAATTTTTAGAGATTTTATGTTTAGTTATTACACTATATCAGTTGGCCCTAGTTGTTACAGTGAGAATCTAGCATCCAAGCATAGGTAAGTCTAAGTGACTGAAAATATTGAGCCAAATAATTGACCTTATAATGATTGGACATGTTAGAGGATGATTCATAGAGCTCTCAGAAAAATTCAAGTCCCCATCATGTGTATTTTTGTAGATATGACTGATTTTGTAAGACAGGGTCGAGAACAAGTTAAAATCAATCTTGAATTCTAACTTCGATGTTTTTGCGAATATTTTTCTTGATATGGGACCTTGTTGATTTCAGGGATGCTTTTAAGGTGAGTTTATAAGGTTTCAAAAAAATAATGAGGTAAAGAGGTCAAAAACCCTAATTAAAACCTAACTAGGAGAAATTCACATAAAGTGAAGTGTTGTGACCCAATTTTGATTGATTATTCAAAAATGATAATTTTATGTTGTATAAAACTCTTCAATATTTCCAAAAATGTATGATGAGGTCATGGTCATATGTAGGCCCCACCTAGAAATAGTAGTTTCAAGAAGTAGGTTTTAGGATAAGGTTTTCAAAAGGATTAGCATGAAAAATTGTTGGTGAAAAATTATGGGGAGTTGTTTTTGATTTCCATGAATTTTCAAGACTTTATCATACAATTACATGGTGTTTTGAGGCTCAAACAAGTTGACTAGTCAAAGGGCGGTTTGGGTCTCAAATAGCGTGGTTCAAATGAAATGGATATAACTTCATCTATAGGTTTAATTTTGAGATGATTCAAGTTTTGTTTAAAATTATACTTAGAGATATTTCCATTGATATATGAAATGCATCATGATGAGGTGATTTGACGAGGGGCTTCTAGGGTATTCTTTCAACAAGAAGATTTTTGGTAGTTCAGGACAGGATCTATTTTTGTGCAATTTTGAGGGTGCTTGAAGCATTATATGGATTTATTGATGCTTCCTATCACCTTTAGAGTGAGTAATGATTAATTTTTCATCCAATTAATCCATTTTTAATTCTTTAATGCATGTATATTTGATTTGATGAGATAACCTTTGGAAACAATGTTTTTGGTAGGTTGATTTGCTAAAGGAAAATCTTGTTGTGGTTTAAAGTAAACGATGTTCCATTAATTATAACATTCTTAGAAGAGCTATAAATGTTATTAAATTTATTTTGATTGGTAACATGGCATGTTTTGGTTGAGTATAATTGATTTGGTGATCAGATGAATTTTCCAGGGTGATGAAGGGTGAAGGAAACAATTATTTTGAGAAGTAAAAAAATTAAGGGCCCATTATTAATGAAATAATTTTATTGGATGAGATAAATTACAACCATATATGATTTTTAAATGTTATTTTAAGCATGCATAATAATTTTTTTAGAGCTTTACCAAAATTATTTTTGAGATTAAGATATTTTTATCATCCTAATGCAAGGTTTTTGAGATTTTTGGTGCATGGATGAAGGGTTTTAGCTAGGCTGACCTACTTGGGTAAAATGTGACTGTTGGGATGGATGTTATTAAATTTTATAAGCATGTATAGGTCAAAAATATCATGAGGGACTGAACTCCTTTGAATTTGAATCAAGGAAAGGGTATAAAATGGATTTTTGAGTACAATGGTTCTAGCTTTTGAAAACCCCTTTTATCTTCTTTTGAAGAACCATTTTTCTAAAAGCAAAACCCTTTGGGCCTAGCCAAAAACACCTGGAATATCATTCTAGGATAGCTTCTAGTTGATTTTTCATGAGGATAATTTGAGCAAGTGAATGTTGGTGTTGTTTCCTTGAGAGTGAGTTGGAGAAGGAGGGCATATTTTTGGTGCTTGTATTTGGATGCTATCTCCATAGCATGTTGATGTATTTTTCAGGTTTATAAGGTGTCTTCAGATCTTATATTGATTTTTATTCACTTTTGGAAGAATTATATCTTCTTGGATATTCATATGACTATATTTCTCATCTTGATACATCTTTAGTGCATCTTGTTGATCTTTGTTGAAGGCATTACTCTTGTGATCTGATTTGAATATTTACATATGTGTGTGGATCTGATTTTATCATCAATATAAGTGGATTTATATGTATATATTGTGGTTCTTTCATTATGTATATTTCATTGAGAATATTACTATATGCTTTGATGAGATCTACTTGAGATTGTGTGGTTAGGGTTTGAAGCACAAGTGTAAAATTTTTATTGGGGACTGATTCACCCCCCTCTCATTCCTTGTCACCTCCAACAAATTGTATCATAACAGTCCCTTAGAAGTATCCTAACAAGATAGAGGGAGATCTTTGGTGACAATATGGCACCTACATATTTGGAGACAATTCAAATTAATACCTTTTTGATAAGGAAATGGGTAGGTGAGAATACGTGATAAGATTAAAAAATGTCTTGCATCTCATGAATAATAATTTAAGATTTTAAAATCTCAACCTTGAAGGAGGCTTAAGCTGATTTGAATACCAAGAGAGAAGAATGTCTCAAACATGAAGCTGAAAGAGAAGAAATAATCAAGGTCCTAACAAACAACTTGAGGAGACACAAGATGAGATGAAGATCAAGAGGAAATAAATAGATGATTTGAAGAAATATCTAGGCACCATGACAAGAAAAGTACTATATTTTCAAGGAAGTTCAAAAATCTAAGTAAGATGTTGAAAATCAAAAGGCCTATGGTGATAGGACAGGCCTAGGATTCAATGAGGGCTCATCCAAATCAGAAAATAATGAAGAAGAGTCAAGTCAAGGATCAAATGAAAGAAGGAAGCCAAGCAAGGGAGAAATTTCAAGGCTTCCACCTCCTAGAAGATCACCTATCAAGAGGCTAACCAAGTGCATATAGGTATGGTTTTTTTCATGGTAATTGTTACAAATGTGGTGATTATGGACATAGGGCTAGTTTTTATAGTCCTAAGGTTGAAAAGAAGGATGATGGAAAAGGAAGGAACATTGTGAAGAGAAGAAGGAAGAAGAATGTCAAGAAAATAAGGAGAAAAAGGTAGGTCAAAGATATGGATCTGAATGCTATCATTTCCAAGAAAAGGGACATCTTGCAAAATATTGCAAAAATGAGCCATCAAACACAAAGAGGTATGTAAGCACATTCAAGGGGTATTGTTATGCTTGCAATGGATATGGTCATAGGGATTATGAGTGCAAAAGGAAGGAAAGTGGAATGTTTTAGGTGCCAAAATAGGGCACATTGCAAGGTTTTGTAATGTAGGTCAATTGAAGAAAGATCCAAAAACCTAAGCCATAAGCTCAAACATACAAAAGGAAGGATGAGACTAGTCAAAGTGCTAAAGAAGATCCAAGGATGTGACTGAGAAAAAGGAGGGATCTTACTACAACAAATGAGAAATCAGATAAAGAGGAGACAATCAAGGTCCAAGAAGAGGGCTTGAGACCTACTTAGGTCTCTCATCAAGCTCCTCCATGGTGACATATGCCTCTATTAGGCTCCATAGAGGTGTATAGGTCAAAATAAGCTTTAGAGTGAGGGGGAGTTGTGTTTTCTTCATATATGAGTCTCTTCCATGTGTAAAAGGTATGTCATTTTGAGTCTCTAAGTATGTCAAAAGGTTCATTAGTTATTCCTAAGTATGAAACATCATGGTCTCTATCATAAAGCAATATTGTGTGTGTATGAGTCCTCTCAGTTTGTGTTTTATACTTTCATATTCATGAGTCCCTTTGTTATGTCTTAAGAAATCATTTAAGTAATTTAGAACTCATATAGAGTGGTCTCATGGATCTTTTATTCAAAGTTTGATAGGGTTGAGGGAGTCTATGATCTGTAATGTATCATGATGAGAATTCCATATCAATTGATGTGTCTTATGTATGCCATGAGGAGTAATGTCTTATTACATGATCTTATAGATGTCTATGAGTGCTATGAAGTATTCAATCCCTATGAAAAATTGTCCCTCAATTTTTATAAGTCTCTTTATAATATTTCTTGGTCATTCAATAATTGTCTGCATTAATCAATTGTCCTCCAAAATCTCAAAGTTCTCCATGTCATAAAAAGTGTAAATTTCTTCATCGTTCCAAAAGTCTTATTATCAAAGGTTATGAATTAGTATGGTGTCTCAAAGTGTTAAAACCTTGCATAATATGTTTGTGTCAAGGTGTCTTATATCTCAAGGTCTAGAAGAGATCTACTAAAAGTTTCTTATGTTCTAAGGTCATAATTAATTATCTATAACTATATGGTGGTAGAGGTTGGACTAAGTTCTTAAGGTGGTGTAACTTGATTTCATGTTACGATCATTCTCAGAGTGTTTCAAAGAGGATCAAAGACTTCATGACAAGTATAATGTAACTGTGATAAGTATTATCTTCAAAAATCTGTATGCACATACATGAGTAAGAAGGTTATATGTGTTGTCATGGGATATAAGTGGTCTTGAAAAGTGTGACACGTTGTTATCTATATGTATGAAGCCACAAGTGTGTTCAGTATATTGTAAAATGGGTGTCTTGCATTCATATAAGGTATGGTGTTTGTGTCATGTTTCTAGGTTAAGTTACAATTTAAGGTCTCTTGAGCTTATATGATAAAGTTTCTTAGGGATCTACAACAGGTTGGAGTATCCTCTAGAAGATTATGAAAATGATCAAGTGTCAACTTGATTAGTGCTTATGAAAGAATGGCTCTCTGTGACTCAAGTTTAGGTTTCTTCAAGAAAATTAGAGTGCTATAGGTATGAGTAATGGTTTTTCATGATATATATACATTGAAGAGGATTTTATTTTAGTTTGAAGATGAAATGGGCCGAATCCAAGAAAAATTGATACCTCACTATCCTTGACTGGGTTTACACAGTCTCTAAAAGTGTATGCATGTGGAAACTCACTTTTGAAGGATCTAATGATGAAATTTTTGTCTAAATTTTGTAGTAATAATCTAGACACATGGGGATATATGAGGTAAAAATGTGGAGCTTTAAGGTATGTATACATTTTCTATAATACATGACAGAGTTGGAGTGATTTTACATGGTGCATAGTGATGAGGGTTTGACTATCAAAACCCTATCTTTTGGTTTCTTCATAACTAGACATGGTGTTCAAGATGTTATCTCATTCTAAGGAGTGCTCAAATGTTGTATGAAGTGTCTCTTATGGATAAGTATGGCTGTGATGAAGACTTGGTTATATTTCCTCATGATTTATGCTAAAAGGTGCATGTTATTGATACAAGGAAATTGACTATGACTGAGGTATGAGTGATGGATTTTCCCATTTTTGACATGTTCCTTGAAGTTTCCATACTTGTGATATGTTTTCAAAGTTATTGGAAGTTTACATGTTGATGATCTCATCTTGTGAGTACTTGTGAGAGCCTAATACTACTTCTTAAGAAGAAGATAAAGACCTACAGGTATAGGAGAGGTAGAGGAGCTCTTGAAGTTATGTTTAAGGTGTCAGGTCTTAAGATTGCTAAAAATACTAGGAAATAGAGTATGTTGGTCCATAAAGTGCTTGGAGGACTCATCTGGTGTTATCATTAGAAGGTATGTGCCTGAGTGAAGCATCTTACTGCTCCAAGAAGGAAATGATCACTTACAGATTTAGAAATGGTAAAGAATGGTTTTCTCATTAACATGACACTTGCCCAAGGCTCATCATCATTTTGAAAGTAATTCACTCATGAGAACTCATTTTAAATGACATGACATTGGCTTTAAAGTGAATATGGGTTTATCAATTGAACTTTCCTTACTGTGTGCCTTTTATGGTGAATATTTATAGATTCATGTGGTGAAATGATGTTATTCAATATATGTGATCTTGATCTCATAATGATAGATTGAAAATGATTTTATATATTATCTTGATGGCATGAGAGATTTAGATATATTCTAGGACTAAAGGTACTTTGTGATGTATAATGATGATGCATATAGTGTTGAGAATGCTCCTAGAGGCTATATAATGAGGTGTAGATATAATGAAGCAAGTGTTTTGGTTCTTAAGACAAGTTCAAGACAAAAATATGGTTCTAGAGCTACTGTGGAGTGTCATAGTGCTACTATGACATAAATTGTTGCTTCTAATGGGTATGAAATTGTTTCTCCAGTATGTATGATGTCTTTATGACATGGGGGAGCTAATGGTTTGATCTATAGATACTGAATTGGTGTTCTCAAGTCAAATTCAAGGTGAAAATGAGGTTTTTTCCTTCAATCCATGCTTATGTTGATATGTTATAGCTTATATTAGTCAAATAGGCATATAAGAGATTGAAATGAAGGTTAAGGTCCTTAACAAATTTGTAAATGATATTCCAAGGCATGGTAATAAGAGAAGTTGCTCAATCTTGTGCTTAGAAGCTATAATTATAAGCCTTGAGGTCATGGGAGCAATTTTTGTATGAATTAAAGCTTGGTTGACATGTAGGTGAATGTCAAAATTGTCCTAATTTGCTCTAAAAGGACTGTTTTGGTCTCATGGTATTGCCCTTAAGTGTGAAATTATGAATAAAAATTTATATGCATGTTTTGACCTAGAAATGGTGGATTCTTGTCTAGAATGTTTGTGAAATGATGAAGTATGACCCTTTATGACATTGTTGGCATGGATCAGAGGTGTATTATACATCATTTGCTCTGATATACTCTCAAGAGGCTCAAAATAGGGGCATAGAAGAAAATTTGTTTATTTTCTTATCTAAGAGATGAAGAATGGTGTTTTAATCCCATTGCAAGGTAAATATTATGTTTTTCATGATGTATTAATGATTTTTAGATGTTTGAAGTGTTCTTTCCAGGGGAGCTTGGCATTTGCATGCTTGAAATAAGGCCAAGAATCAATTTTTTTGAGAAAATCAAGAGAAAGAGAAAATTGAGACTTTTGTTGATGTTTCCAACCAAATAATGGAGGTATGAAGCTTGAAGAAGGTGAAGAAGTAAGCTATAGGTATGCATTTTTCATTAATGTAAAAAGGGGAGAAGTTCAGGGTGTTTTCCATCAATGAAAAAGGGGAGATTGTTGGCATGGTGTCCTAATAGGTGTTTTCATTGATGAAAACCACATTAATGATAAATTGAATGTTGTAGGATGATTTCATGATGTTTTTCATGGTTCTAACATGATGTTTAAATGTATATCAATTGTTATATTGGGATTCGATGATGTATGTTTTCTCTAGCAAGCCCATACAAGTGCCTAAGAGGTGTTTCTTGGAAGTGTGAGATTCTTGGATGCTTGGGAAGTATGTTGGCATGATTATTATCATGATTTGAGGGTGTTTGAGCACTCACAATAGTGGAATAGTGTAGGTACATGTGATTCTCCATGTTACAGTGCTCATTGGGAGCATGTATGCTTTCTTAGAGGTGTGATAGAGTGGATTGGAGCTATTTGAGCTCATGGATTCATAATATCAGGTATATCATGGAATATGAGGTATGTTTGGATCATTTTCATAAATTTCATGTTCATTTATTGCACTATTTCAGTTGATACTAGTTGTTACATAGTCAAAATCTATCATGCAAACATAGGTAAGTCTAAGTGACTAGAGATATTGAGACACATAATTTACATTATGATGATTGGAGATGTTATATGGATGAGTGATAGTGCTCTTCAGAAAAATTTCAGGTGCCCATGATGTGTATTTTTCAAGATATGACTGATTTTGTAAGACATGGTCAAAAAAGTGCAAAATCAAGCTTAAATTTGAACTTCGATTCTTATCATGAATAGTGTGATTTTCATGGGACCTTGTGGATTTTAGGGATTCTTATAAGGTTATTTTATAAGGTTTCAAAAAAATAATTAGGTTGTTTTATCATCACGTTTTTATGAACGAATGTTAAGAAGGTAAAGAGGTCAAAAACCCTAGTTAAACCTTAGCTAGGAGCAATTGCCTAAAAATGAAGTATTATGACCATTTTTTTATTAATAAAAATTTATGAATAGATGTTGTAGAGAATTATTCAATATTTCCATAAATGTATGGTTGAGGTCATGGTGATATGTGGGCCCCACCTAAAAATAGCAATTTTTAAGAAAAAGGTTTTAGGACAAGATGTCCAAAGGAGTAACATGAAAAATTGATGGCTCATGATGATTTGGATTTTTTTTTTTCCATGAAGTTTTATGACTTTATAATATAGGTTTCATGGTGTTTTGAGGCTCAAACAAGTTGACTAGTCAAAGGGCAGTTTTGGGATCTCAAATAGTAGGGTTCAGTGAAAATGGCTATAACTTGAGATACATGTGGAATTTTGAGATGATTCAAGTTGTGTTGGAAATTAAACTCATTATATTTCTAATGATATATTTTTACTTCATGATGATGTGATTTTACAAGGTTACTAGGGATTCATTTAGCAAGAAAGTTTTGGTAGTTCGGGATAGGATCTGTTTTGTGTAATTTTGATGTTTTTGAAGCATGATATGGATTGGGTGATGTTTATTATCACTTAAAGAGTTAATAGGGATTAATTTTTCATCCAATGAATCATTTTGAAATAATTTAATTCATGTATATTTTATTTTATGAGCTAACCTTTGGAAACAGAATTTTTTTGGTAGTTGATTTGGTGAAGGCAAATCTTGTTATGGTTTGAAGTAAAAGATGTTTCATGAATTATAACATTCTTAGAAGTGTTATAAAGGTTATTAATTTTTTTTTATTTATCACATGGAATTTTTTTTTGTTTAAAATCTATTTGGTAATTAGATAAAGTTTCGGGGTGATGAATGGTGAAGGAAATAACATGTTTTGAGAAGTACAAAGAGCTCTAGGCCCAGTAAATGAAATAATTTTATTGGCTGAGATAAATTATGACCATATATGATTTTTAAATGTTATTTTAAACATGTGTGATGACTTTTATAGCTTTAAAAAAATATTTTGGGATTAGGAGATTTTATCATCCCAATGCAAGGGTTTTTGAGATTTTTGGTGCATGGATGAAGGGTTTTAGCTAGGCCAACCTACTTGGGTCAAATGTGACTATTATGATGGATGTTCTTGAATGTTATAATAGTTCATATTTTGAAAATATTATGAGGTACTGACCTCCTTTGAATTTGAATCAAGGAAAGGGTATAAAATGGAGTTTTTGGGTACAATGGTTCTAGCTTTTGAAAACCCCCTTTTATCTTCTTTTGAAGAACCATTTTGCTGCAAAGAAAAACCCTTTGGGCCTAGCCAAAAACACCTGGAATATAATTCTAGGATGTCTTAGGTTGTGTTTTCATTAGGATAATTTGAGTAAGTTATTGTTGGTGTTATTTCCTTGAGAGCGAGTTGTAGAAGGAGGGAAGATTTTGGTACTTGTATTTGGATGCTATCTACATACCATGTTGATGTATTTTTAAGTTTTATAAAGTCTGTTCAGATCTTATATTGAGTTGTATTAACTTTTGGAAGAATTATATTTTCTTGGATATTCATATGACTATATTTCTCATCTTGATACATCTTTAGTGCATCTTGTTGATCTTTGTTGAAGGCATTACTCTTGTGATCTGATCTGAATATTTACATATGTGTGTGGATCTGATTTTATCATAAATATAAGTGGATTTATATGTTTATAATTGTGGTTCTTGCATTGTGTATCTTTCATTGAGAAGACTATATGCTTTGATGAGATCTACTTGAGATTGTGTGGTTAGGGTTTGAAGCACAAGTCTGATTTATTGGGGACCGATTCACCCCGCCCTCGGTTCTTATCACCTCCAACATTGTAAATGAGGATAAAGCAAAGATTAAAAATTTTGAATAGAAAAAATAAAATATTAAAAATATATAAGGAGTGGGATGGGATTTAATTTAGAAATGTTTATAATGTGATTTGTTAAATAAATTTTATTAATTTTTATGAATAGTGTACTATTTTGGATGTGCCACTTGTCCAAGCATGCAAATACATCTTCCTTTTTGGATAAACATTAAATGTAGTGAATATTCTAATAATATTATTTTTCTAAATCTCGTATCTTATTTAAAGATTGGACAAATGTCTTTCTTAGAATTTTGATTTTTATTAAATAGAATAAATCTTGTTGCAACAAGGCCTCATATTTGTCAAATCAGTACTAACTAGCAAATAAAGAAAAATATAAATAAGTTTTGTAGATTAAAAAAATATTTAAATAAAATATAAACATTAGAAAGTTGAAAAGTTATAGATTTTTTTATTTTGATTGGTGGATTGAGGAGAAATTATTTTTTTGAATGAAAGGTATAGAATTCCTGCATGAGGCAGGAGCTAATAAAGTAAGATGTTTTGAGCTTAGCACCCACTAAGGTAACCTAATACTTCCACAATATAATATTTTGAGCTTATGGATCACTAGCATTTAACAAGTCAAAGAATATTATTTTTAGCTTAGCGTCTGCTAGCTTATGCAACACCATAGTAATTGGATATTATCAATCAATAAGATTTAACAAAATAAAGTAAAATATTGTCATCATAGAGTCAGCTAGGTTATGCCACAATAACATATTTCAATGTACAACTACTATGTCCATTTTTTTGTAAAAGGGTGAATATGGGGGTTTTGAAAGGACTGCATCCTTTTGCAAAAAGGTCATTAAGGAAGAATATGACATTGAATCATAGAAGAGAGAAATCCCATATGCATTAAAAGACAAAAATCCACATAGGCATGACCCAAACAGAGAAAAATTACATTTTTGAATAGTTTTGAGGATAGTTGTTGCTTCCACGAGTATGTAGTGCCCACTTTCCTTTGACACCTTTTGATGCTTATTTTGATACGGTTGATTACGTTATGGACATTATTATGATTTTGATTTAGTATGATGTTAGACATTTGACCATGGATTATTATGTATCTTGATTCAGTTATGATGCACGATGATTATTAGAGACACTCATATGTGGATGATGATATACTATTTGACATGTGATTTTGGATATTGTGAGTAGACTTAGAAATGGACATTATAGGATGATGATATAGTTGTTACTTTGATGTTGTTGATATAAATTGTAAGTGATTTAGTTAAATTGCTTTGATGATTGTTGTGATTCACATATTTAGATGATTTTGTGATTATATTTATATCATGTTGGATGTTCTGATATGGCCACGAGGCCGAAGGAGGTATTTGTGTTTTTTAGGTTAAATATCACAACAAACATCGGGGATTGGAGACCAACCATAATGGAATTCTAGGTGAATTTGACAAGGTCACCATGGCAACTTGTTTTATTGCATTGTGTTTGTTTGTTGCTAGGGATTCCCATGGGGGGATCACCTTTAGATGTGACCATGGGTTTTGTGTAATTATTAATGTGGTTAATTTTTATTTATTGTTTGTATGTATTTTATTAGTGATGTGTTCCTTTCTTTTATTTAATTAAATTGTGGAAGATTTATGTGAGAAATCATATGGTTAAAAGTTAAATAAATCAAATTGGGATATGGGAAAGTAATAATGGAAATTGTTGACTATTTGTATTAAATATGTAAGGGATGTGTAAGTTTGTGTAAGAGTTGTGTAAGTCTGATTTTGGAGTAAGAAACACTCCACCTCCTTAGAAATTCGAATTTGTCCTTGGAGGTTGTTTTTGAGGCTTATGGAACAAGTAAAACTTGTCCCATGCCTCTTAAAGCTATTTACTAACCATACCTATGGTTGGAAGGTTGATTTTAGACCCTTTTTAATGCATTTTTATTAATCATGTTGCAAGTTTTGATTGCACTCTCTTACATTTTATTTAATTTGCAGTCCTTTGGGGTGTGGGCTTTTGGAGTGTGCAAGTAATTTGTCATATTTTCACCCACCTCTTTATTGTGCTTGGGAGAATGAAATTTTGTCTTTTGTGTTTGGATTTGAGGATGTGTGATGTGGCATCCTACATGGATCCACATCATCCTCTTCTCTTCCCTCTTCTATAAAATTTAAACTCTTTGCTTGTTTTGGGTTGTTGAATCATTTTGCATACTTCTTTGGGGCACATTTTTGCTATTGGGAGCTCTTGTGGATTTTGGAGGAGATTGGAGATAATTTCATACTTGGCATTGCTTATTTTGGGATTTTTAGCATTGAAATCTTGTTTTTGGAAACAAAAGCTACCATGGAGAGGTAGGAGCTTAGCTCTTCTTTTTGTTGTTATTTATTTTGTGTTTGTATGAATGGTGCATGTGTTTTGTGTAATTGTTGGCTAGTTGGGTAGACTACCATAGGGATGGTGTAGGAGAAGGCTATGGGGAATTCATGTGGGGGGCATAAGGGAATGCCAGTGGCATCGAATTATTGTGGAGGGAGTTTGGGTTTGGGATCCACCATGGAAAATAAATGGCTTACATTTCTTACTTTGTAGGGGGCATAAGGAAATTTGTGGGGGCATAAGAATATTTTTGGTGAATTTTATTGGCATTTTGTTACTGTTGGATGCCCAATTCCTATTAGGAGGCATAAGTAGCTTCCCCGTAGTCCTTGCTCCTTTGGCTTGCATGATCGAGACTGATTTTTGTTTGAATGTTTTCAAATGCAGTTGTAAACTACTATTTTTGTTTGGACTATGTTTTTATATTGAATTATGTATGTTGAAAGAATTTTGTGTCTTTATTGGAAGCCAGTTGCTACCATGGGTTGAATCACACCTTTTATTGTATTTTGGTTGGGGCTTGGGGGCCAATGATGAAGGATGGATTCTCCTTCCATTTGATGTCTTGATTGGGTGGAGAGCATTGTCTTTCCCCTACTTTTGTTGTGACTGATTTGGAAGAAAAAGGAAACTTGCATGTTGTTGTTTTGGAGCAAAAGAAGACAGTTTTTCCAGCCCCTTGTGAAATAAATTCATTGGTAACCTTTCCCACTTTGAAGTGGATGAAATTTTAATATATTTGTGAAGAAAAGATGTTGTAATTAGTTATGAAAGTTGTATATTCGAACTATGAAGGATGTTTACACTGCTCATGCATTTCTTTGGAAAGAAAGAAATAGAATTTTGTTATTTGCATACAAACATTGAAAGATGTAAAGTTGCAAAAATTGAAGTCAATAATGGATTGTTATACCTTCCTTCATATGCATTTTTGTTTTGAATTGGAATATCATTTTGTGATTGAAATCCCTGTTTAGAAAAATGGAAAAGGAAGAAATACGTATGAAGGAATTATATCACTTTGTCTCTTTTGGAAATATATTAAATTAGAAACCAGACTTTACAATTTAGCTTTTAAATGATTTGTTTATAAACAACTAAATGCCTTGGACTAGAATAGAAATTAAATTCCACACTTGAATGATGAAATTGATAAACAAATTTTCCTAGAAATGGATCTCTATTGTAAATTTAAAAGCTGGCAATTATTTTAATTAAAATGCATAGTTCGGGCTGCAAATAATAATCAACTTGGAAAAATTAAAATTTAGCATGTTATATGATCAAGGAACTCAAATTGACAAAAACACTTAACAAATAATTTAAAACATTTCAAAATTTAAGCCTGACCTTTTTACAAACATTTTCACAATTGTTGGGAAAATGTAAATTGGAAATCAATCAAGTGAAATTACCTTCCTAAATCATCCTAAATCCTTCCTAGAATAATCCCCCATGTCTATTTGGCATGTTGAGTGAAGGAGGAGAACAAATTGAATCAAATTTATAAGTTAAAATTTACCAGTTGGCTTTTTAAAATCCTATAGAACATTTTCTTAAAAATGACCTATCAAAATTTATCAAAATGAAAAATTTATGATTCTTGTGCAAATAGGGCATTGACACTTTCTAGAAAGTCCTCGTTAACCTAAAACCGAGCTTCCTAGAAAATTTTGTGGCTTTTTTATTTTTCCTTCCTTGGCGGGAAAATTTGGGAAAATTTTCCCAAGCGGGCCCATGGGACCGAAATTTTCCCATTGACAATGCTTAGAAAATTTTGAAAATTCTTAAGGAAAAATTTTAAAATTTCCTCCATTGGCTCGTAGCCAATCGGAGAGGCTGCTACGTTTCTCACAGGGTAATGGCGAGAGGCATGGCATCAGTTTAGTCCTTGGGTTTTTTTTTTTTTTGAAAATTTTACCTTTTTCCCCACCACCGCAACTCGCATCCATCGAGTACTACCACATTGCGGCATGGGGTGTTGACAAAGGGGAGAACACTCACAATATTTTTGCTTTGAAAATTTTGTTTGAAATCCCCACGCCCCCACACTCCCACCCTCACCTCGATGTTATTCCCTTTGTGGACACATGGACCCATGCATGCCTTTTTCCCCTTATCTCCCCCTCGGCAAAATCTCCCAAACTCTTCCACCGCCCTGCCCTTTTTCCTCTCCCTTTCTTCCCTGCCATGGTTGTTGGGTGCCATGTGTCCCTAGCGGACTTGCGGGCACCTAGCACAAAATTGGATTTTCCTCCCATCGAAGAATAAAATATCAACTCCGCCCCATGACCTGCCAACCCGACAAAGGGTCTTCTTCCCCACTCAACACGTGCCCCATTTGACCCTTGAGGTCCACCGGCCCATAACTAAAGTTTTACAAGGAGTTAGGAGGACTTATTTATATCGTTGGAAAGGTGAGAAAATTTCCTATCCAATGGGAGTGATTTAGGGAAATTTTGAATGCATTAAGTGTGAGAAAAATCAAGTTGAAACTTTGAGCTTGTTAGAGAGTGGGTATGGTGATAATTTACCCCCTGAACCTAACTGAAACTTCTAACCCTAAAAATTTAGACCTTGTGACCTCTGATAATTATAATAAAATAAAATTATGTTCTAGCAGATTAAACTTGTTCCGAACCTATTAGTGTCAATTGTTGTCTTGCAACCTAGTTGTAGACACTTCTAATAAAAAAATTATTCCATAATTTTACTAACTAAACCTAGGTTGTTTCTTGGGTCTCAAGTGGGTTATTTTAAGTAGCACCAATGGTTCTTTTGTTAAAGTTAAAAATCAACATCTTAGAGTTTCCTTGTTCCTCGAATTCTCCTTTCACAAATTTGTATTCGTTCTTTTTCTCCAAAATTTGTTTGGTTCTCTTACTCTTGTGTTACCATATATTTTCACAAATATGTCACTGTAATCCAACACCAACACATTGAATGGAAACTCATTCTTAACATGAATATATTCTAAAATATTTTCATTGACAATGTCAACAATGTTGTAGCCATTGAATTTTGTTGAGTATGTGCAGCAGAGGACTATTTGTGGACAACAATAAGGCCAAAAAAATAATATCAATTTTATCAAATACATTTTCTCATCGATTCCTGTGCACCACCATGACCATAAATCGATTCCGATATTCACTTTTTTATTGCACAAATTGAGCCACCATCCATACCACCAGGCTTCTTTTTCAAAACACAACAGAACAAGTTCTTGGCAGGTGTTATGGGTTTTTAAAAATTCTACAAATTTTCCTCTCATGTTATTATGGATTAATCTGCGTCATTTATCTGTCAAGATGTGCTCCATTTCATCCTCTTTCACTTCTAACAAATGTTTACTATATTAAAAAATTATTTATTTGATAAACAAAACTACATTCTACAAAATATTGAATAACAAAATTACTTTTGTTTAATTATCTACAAAATCCCTACATGAATATAATCCCTAATTAGCTATGGAAAATTTTACATTAACAAAATTTTGTAATTTTGGAGGGGCTAAAGGTGAGAATGCATACCAATTTTTGGCACGAAGAGGAAATCAAAATGTTTCCAGAAATTGAGCACATAATTTTTGACGCTTGCCCTGGTGATATTTTCTATTGATGAATAAGCTTACGCATTGACGAAGAGAATAGAAAGGAAAATGTTAAAAATATAAACTCAAAAACTGTCTATTTATAGTGATATGTAACTGAAAAATCCAACCACCAATTTCATTGGCACATGAATTTAAGAGGGCACGCGTATGATTTTACATTGCTTTACATTAAATGGCTAATTAATGGTTGACAACATTTACATGCTCCAAAAGGTGCACATATTTTGAATGGCACATGTACTTTTAAATGGAAAATTTTACATAGCTCATTTTAATGGCTAATTAATGTTGAGGAAACCATAACATTAATTAGCATTTTTCCTTACAAAATGGTTATCATTAATACTTGCATTTGGTATTGTAAATAATTAATGTAAGAATTTAATATTATAATTTTTGTATTGTAAATAAAATCCCTTATATAATTCGGGTAAAATAAATCCTTAATTATTGTGCTTGCACTTTGACGTGCAACTCTTGATGCCCATTTAGACATTTTTGTTGATTATAGCCGTAAAATACTTGTAAATATTTGTAATAAACATCACACATGAATTGCATATTTAATATTTAACCATCAATTATTAATATAGATTTATATATAAATTATAAAAATTATAAAAAATTACATCAATATATATTAAAAATAATGAAATTTATATAGAATAATTAGTATAAATAAACATTGTTTTGTATTTTTGAAGGGCAGTGTTGAAAAATTACCATTACCCAAAAATTGTTTGATATGTGAGTTATCACACTTAGCTGTGCAAATCAAGACTCGCACTTAGCGATGTGAATCAAGACTTGCATTTAGAAGTGTGAGTCGAGACTAGCACTTAGAAGTGCGAGTCAATACTTGCACTTAGAAGTGTGAATCGATCACGGCACTTAGAAATGCAAGTACTCACACTTAAAAGTGTGAGTCAAGAGAAGTGTGACTTGAGGCTCACACTTAGACATGCGACCAATCGCACTTGTAAGTGTGATCACTCACACTTATACACTACTTACAAAATTTATAAATGAAAATTCAATATTTTTTAATTATATATACGAATAAAATTTTTATATAAATGTATATAAAAATTGATGGTTGCCTTTTAAACATGCGATTCACACGTGTCATTTCTATAAAATATTTGAAAGTATGGTACGCCTAAAATCACAAAAAATGTCCAAAGAGCCATCAAATGTAACACCCTTCAAGGATTGTAGTCATATTTTATACCCTTAGACCAATAGTCTAATCCCATGTGCATTAGTCTATCACCTAGTGGGCGTTGGGCATTCAATTGAGGCACATGTGGGCATCGAGTCTCTCCTTTATGTGAGTTTCATGAGAATGCATCATCTTAGGACAGATAATCAAATGTAGGATAGAAAATAACTATACAACATTCTTAAGAACTTAGAATGAGTTGTCATCTCATTGTATGTAGAAAAGAGAAATAACAAATAGCATATGGAGATGGTTCATATAGAAAGGAAATGCATAAGTATTATACTCCTGAACACATAGATGATTTATAACAGAGCATTATATTCATACTAATAGAGTTAATAACCCACATTACATCCCTTGAGGTCATAATAGATCCTCATATAACTATGCAAAGCTAAGTCATGCATCAGAGCTATATTATGCTCATCATACTATAAAGAAGAATGAAAACCCATCCTCTATTATGTTCGTGCGTGGGATTCACCTCCCTTTTCTCTCTTTCCTCCTCTATCTATTTCTTCTATCTGGATGCTTGTAATTATAACCTTAGCACCCACTGCCATGCCTTCCAGAGGTTATAGATCGGTCCCCAAGTGTCAAAGTGGTCCTTCATGGGAGCATGTCTTAACAAATCTGATATCTCCATTCTATATAATTATGCTCTTATATAACTTTCCATCGCATGTCTGGAATATTCCCTTTTTGATCCCACAATCACCAGGTTGGATCCTTATCCACAAGGGTCATACTTTTCTCATGTGTTTCCTGGGGTGTCAAATACAACTAAGTAAAAAACCTATTTTTCCTTGTGTGCACGTCATGTGTTACAGAAACCCTACTAGAACCCTTCCCTACGAGCCTTCAATCCACGTGCCCTTCTTCAAATAGATCTCGCATGCCCACATGCCTTATTGTACTTAGCTGATATTTTGGGGCCCAACATCACCCTACACTACGCATGTTCTCTATCCTCGAAAACACTCTTTAATAAATAAATAAAGAATGGCAAATCCTCACAAACGGCTAAGATGGAAGAATAAGGAATGAAGAAATGGGGTAAAGAATGAAAGAATGGGGAACTTTTACTTCTAGAGGAGGAGAGGGAAATCCTTCCCTAAATGTGATTCTAACTTTCCCCAAGTTTCGACCTCATTCTGAGATTGTTGACAGAGGTCACCCACCAGGGTGCTCTCTTCTTCAAAACATAGCTCCTCCCCCTTAGCACTCATTATCTCTATGATATTCTCCAATTTTTTTCCCAAATCATCAAGTGCATCTATCCTTTGAGTGATTTGAGGATATAATTCCTTTATTCAGTTCTTGATTGAGCCCTGCAACCTCTCAATGGCTTTTGATTTATTTTCTACTTCTGCTAGGATTTTATCTCTTAACCATGTTCCCCTTGTTCTTTTCCTGGAACTCCTTGAGTTTCGCTTTGTGGGTGACAATCAAGATACTTTCCACTCTATCCCTATCTGTGGAGTTATCATAGGTAGCCTCATAAAATTTTGTGGTGGCTTTTACATCGTCGAGATCTTGTTGTACTGAGTAACAATTTCCATAACCTTCATCTTATTTTCTTTTTCTTAGCACGCCAATTCCTCCTCTGTTGATTCTAAAGTCGGTGGTTGCCTCTCCATAGTGAGTAGTATTAAGTTTGGAGTCTTTAAGAAAATGGAATCTGTGATCATCTCTATCTTCTTGTATGCCTTACACACTCTTTCCTTCTCATCTTTTAACTTATGCCTTAGCTAAGTTTTTATTTGTTCCTCCTACTTTAAGTCCTTGCTTTTCTCTAGGAGCTCCTCCTCCCTTTTCTCCAACTCTACCTCTAGGAACTTCACCCTATCATTTCTCTCGAAGATTCTAGCTTCAACCTCAACTAAAACTTTGTTGAGCATGTTGCATATTTTCTCATCTGATAATCCTTGAGAATTCACCAAGGGGTTTATCCCTTTTGTTTTTGCACACTCAACAATGCTCCTTGGCTTACTTAAAATTTAGGATTATCAATGTGGGACTAAAATTCCCATGATATAATTTTCCTTTTCGAGGGTATACACCTTCCTCATTAAATGAAGCCATGGCTAAGATTTTCTCCATTAGCATGGTGCTCGGAAGCGTGCGCACAACACCTTGTTCAAATCATCGATGTAGCCCATTCCTTGAACTTGTGTTGCTTCTGTACTCTTCCTCCCCATGCGTGCGGCCCTTGGAAATCTTACAGCCAAACTAGGATCTCCTCCCATGCTGCCATATTCTTTTCCTATGCTCTCCTCCTTAGCTTCCTTCGTCACCACATCTGTGTTTCATTCTACTTTTTGTTCCACCAGGTCCTTGATGATTTTCACCACTTATTTCTCTACATACTTGTCTACATGTTCCTTCATTAGGCTTGGGGTCCTTTTATCCTTTGTATTTTATTCCCTTCTTACCCCCTTTCCTTCAGTGTCATCTTTTTCTTCATCCTCTTTCTCCTCATCTCCTTCTTATTCAAAATAATGTATCTCATAGACTTGATGATCTTCCCCTACCTCTTGTTCATAATCATCATCAATATTGCTGATTTAGGCATCTAGACTCTCCATCTCTTCTGAATCGACCTCATCCATCACCTTTTGTTTCTTCCTTACTGGGGATTCCAATACAAGAGATTCTTCTTTTTCTCTCCTTGACAGGTGATCTTTTTATTGGTGATTCCTCATGGGTGAGGGGCTCTTTTTCTCTGGTACCTCTCCTTCTATGGTCCTTTCCTTGATAGGATACTTATTTCTCTACATGTAAGTACTAGGATTAGCACTTGTCTTCTAGACACGCTCACCATTTGTGTGGTTTGAACACTTGGTGCCTTCTACACCTCTTCTCTTTCTCTCTTTCTAGGTGTGGCATTCTTCCTTCCTATAGGGTCTTTAGGGATGGAGACATCATTCTCTAAGTAAGTTCCTTTTTCAAATTTTGGCCTTATGTGTAGATACACCCTTGTTGCGGTCCTTCCTACAATTGGCAGTGTTAAAGGCTTCATCATCTGTATCTCGTGGGAGACATATCTCTCCATGTACGTGCACTTATTTGGGTAGACTAGCTTTCGGTGCAACTCATGGTGGTCTATATCTACCTCACTAAGGTTAAACCTTAGTCTCTTGGCCTCCTTGAACTGATTAACTCCGGCTTAGAAGTATTACGCGGTGAAGGAGAAGGGTATCTTACACCATGGACTCATATTCTCATATGTCAATATAAATCTGCCAATGCAGAAGTGTTGGTATACTAAAAATTCTTCCTATCCACTCACGAGTTTTCTTAAGTGATCTAGGATCCTCCACTCAGCCCTAAATGCATCATGCATTCACTTATACAACTTCTCTAGGTGTTCCTTATGAGTGGCCGTTATGGTTTCACAAGTGTATTTTGCAAACCTCTTTGTGGGTGAGGGATCCTCTTCTGGATACTCCCAAACAAATTTTTCTAGCCCATCGGCACTCCAATCTCTAAAAACACAATGGTGAGGAGGACATTACCGAAGAGTATCTTCTCTCCCTCTTGTGTGTTGCTTATAATTTCATCCGCGATGAAAGTGGAAAAGTTGTAGATGGTTCCTTCGATATCTTTCAAAGATACATTCAGCCATGTCTTATTTACTTGTGTCCACCATTCCTGATCATTGAGCTTGGTGACCAAGTGCATGGCCATCCTCATCACTGGGTCTGGTATCTCGGTGATGTCAAAGTATCATGATCCCTTTTTGTAGTCATACGCAGATATAGTCTCCTTGATAGCTTCCTTGTCACTCAGATCATCATCAATGTTATCTCCTTCACAATTGAGGCATGTGAACTTGGATATCAGTTGTGGTGTGATGCACATCTTGTGCCCCATGAAATAAAAATGATCCTCATGCACGCGTGACATCAGCCACTAATAAAGGTGCTCAGGCTTGCCAAAGTAGGGAAACTTGTACAATTGCAATAATCTAGCCTTCTCCAATTTGACTTTTACCTCATCGTTGTAAATGGGCATTCTGTCTGGTGTCCTCTTGTTAGTTGGTTAGACCAACTCTAGTGCCATTTCTTTCTCATTTGTGCTCGTACGATGATTATAATCACTCATGGCCATCTTTCGCAAGTGTGAATCCCACTCTTTTCCTAGCAATACGCCATCTGGGTATTGCATTTCCACGTACCATTCTTTATTGGTGCTTGTGACGGAAGTGATTTGATTTCCCTTTCCCTTGCCCTTTTTTTTCTTCGGTGAAATGGTTGGTTTCTTTTGTGTCATCCTGCTAGTCGAGATGAACTTAAAACTCCTTCCTCCTACTCAGCTCTACTACTCTTCTCAATCCCAAAGCTCACTCCAAAGCTTCAACTCCTGAAATGAATCCTCCTTTCCCCATGCCCTAGCTACAAAAACCTAACCAAGAAAACCTTCCACAAGATGATACTCTTCACACAACCTTTCCTCATGCCTGTGTACTCCTTCCTTCTAGTTCGCAGATCTACTCTAGATGCACACTCAAATTTTCAGATTCTCCTTTCTTTGCACAAATTTCTCTCTAGATGCCCTAGTTCGCAAGAGCTTATTTTACTTCATAATCGCAAGGTAACAAATGAATTTCCCAACCTTGTATTTATAGTTTTTCTTCTTTCCAGCATTAAATGCTATACCACCTACCAACGTACTTTAACATTAAATGCATATTTTTCCACTAAGCTGACTTTAAGCACCCTTACCTACATGCCACATCGTATGCAAAAAACCATTTACAACCTTCTGGTGCATAAAAATTCAACCCAACTGAAGACTCTTACATGTGTGTCCACAGCGGTGAAGGCACTTCTTCTGTCCTTTACCCGATTTTTTCCTCACCTACCTCATGTTGTTCTTGTGCTCTTCACCCTTTCTATACATGGTTTCTACAAATCCTTTTTGACACCAACCATTCTTGTCCACCTTCTCTTCTACATGATTCTTAACCTTATGTGCTTTTTTATCCTTTAACCATGCCATTTACCACAACTTCTACTGTCACTTCAATCTTGTATTATGGACCTATACTTTGTATCACTCCACCTGCACTAAAACAGATGCATGGTCCTCTGCGCATACACAACCTTGGGAAAATAATGTGGTTACCGGCGCACAAGGTGCAAAACTAGAAAAAAAGAAAATAAAAAGCAATGAGAAAGGGAAACACAAGAAAATAAAAATCATAAAGGTAAATTATAGACTAATTGGCAACACTTGCTTTATTATGAAGAATTATTTAAAATAGGGCTTCACCTACTCCTATTAAGTGACCTAGTAACCTCGTCTCATCCAACGCTTGTAACTAGAAAGCACCTAAATAAAGAATGTACAAAATGATGTAAGGTCCCAACTAATGGAATTTAAACTTCCCAAGATGGCGCAAATACTTGGAATCATACAACAATACCATCTGCCCAACTTCAAACTTCTTGTTCTTGATATGATGATCATGCCATGCTTTTTGTCTTACTTTTTCTGTCTTCTGACTCCATCTAGCAAGTGATCACCTTTCGTCTAATTACATCAACTTATAAATTATTTATTCCGTTGCTTGTTCATCAACTAACCTTCATGTGTGCATTATACGCAGATGATGGTAACATGAATTCCACTGGTAAAATAGCCTCGTGCCAAACACCAATTGAAATGGTGTGGCATTGTTCAACCTCTTGTATGTTTTCTTGTATGCCCATAAAATGGCTGATACTTTTTCATCCCAATCTTGTCTTCCAATGTCATAGATCTTAGTTAACGTATGACTTAGTATCTTGTTAAATTCCTCAATAGTTCCATTTACTTGAGGGTGATATGGGGTAGTCTTATGATGGGCCACCATAAATTCTGCTAACAAAATCCTAACTATTTCATTGAGAAATTGTGTACCTCTATCACTTGTTAAACTTAAAGGACAACCATACCTATTAATTATGTTCTCCCATAAAAATCTAGCAGTTGTCGTTACGGTGTAATCCTTTGTAGGTGTTTCCTCTACCCATTGTGTCAAGTAATTAGTGCAAGTGATGATATACCATGAACCAGTCCTTCATGTGGTTGGTGCAATTGGCCCTATAAAGTCAATTGCCCATTTTTCAAATGGTTCAGTGCTGGCTATTGGTCACAAGGGCATTTCATCTCTCTTTCCAGGTTTTCCAAGGTGTTGGCAATGGTCATAGGCCTTGCAAAACTCAATGTAATCCTTGTAGATGGTTTCCCACCAAAGCCTTGCTAATAAAATATTCCACACAGTAGCATTTCTTACATAGTGTCCTCCTACAATCCCACCATGTGCTTCCTCCATAATTTCCACGTGCTCATGTTCCAATACGTAGTAGCATAGAACCTCATCCCGACCTAACTTATAAAAATCTCCACCAATCAACATGTAAGGTGCGGCGTGTATTGCTAACTATTTTCTCTCCAGAGCCTTCGTCCCTTCCAACGCCACACCTTTTTTAAGAACACTATGATATCTTCCAAGTCAGAGGGCACACGCCACAATCTAAACAATTATGCATCTTTCATGGTATCCTCAATGCTTTGCGCATCCTCTCCCGAGTCAATCCTTGATAAGTGATTGTCAAGCCTTGAATTACTCTTTCCTAGCTTCACCACCACTATGAACTCAAACTCTTGAAAAAGGACCCAATGACATATACAAACTTATAGAATGGGTTTTTGAATAAGTATTTCAATGTCATATGGTTTGTGTAGAATATAAATGGTGTTACCAATAGATACTACCTAAAATTATGTAGTGCGTAGATCATAGACAATGCTTCATGCTTAATATTTGTTTAATTTTTCTCTGTTGGTGTCAATTTTATACTTGCAAAGCACAAGGGATGATCAATAATTCCCTCACCAGGTTGTGCTAGCATTGCTCCCATAGTTGTCCCTGAGGTATCGACATACACATGGAAATTATTTTCCCAAGAAGGAAAACGTAATATGGGCACCATGACAAGCCTATCCTTTAAAGTGTTAAAGGCCTTTTGTTGCACCTCTCCCCAATGAAAGGCACTTTTGTGTTGTATAAATTCCTCCAAGGGCGCGTGATTTTTACATAACCCTTGATGAACTTCTTGTAATACCCCATATGTCCAAGGAATCCATACACTACGCTTTGAGTAGTAGGCTCCCCTAATCCTACAATAAATGCAACTTTGGTGAGATCCACTAGTAAGCAATCTTTGCATATAATATGTCCTAAAAGGATTCCAAATGGAGTAACAAAGACACATTTCTTAATGTTGAGGGATATCCTTAATTGCTGAAATCTCTCAAACATCAGCCTTAATTTTTCACAATGGTCTTTCACCAGTCCATACACAGTCTAGTCATCTACGTAAACTTGAAGAAACTTATGGATGAAGTCCTTGAATTCTTTTACCACAATGCACCGAGAACACAAGAAGACACATTATTCAATCCAAAAGGTATAACTATATAGGAAAAACTTCCCCATTCAGTGGTGAAAGGATTCTTTCTTTAGTCTTCCTTTACAATCCATACTTGGTGGTACCCTAAGAAGCCATTCTTGAAAGAGTAGACTTCGCGACCAAGTACTCCCTCTAGAATTTCTTGAGTAAAGGGGGTTGGGAAAGGATCGATGACACATATTACATTCGGATCCTGTAGTCAACGTAGATTTGTATCATACCATCCTTCTTAATATTGATAACCATTGGGATTATCCATTCTTACTCTTCCACTACCTTAATGATACCAAATGTTATAATTTTGTCTATTTATTCCTTAAACTGTACATGCAAATTTGGATTCATCTGATAAGGCCTCTTCTGAATTAGGCATGCACCTTCCTTCAACTTGATCTTCATCTCCCCAAGGAATGGTGGATGCCTTTTATTTTATGGTACCCACGAGGGAAAAAATCTTGGAACTCGCACAACAAATCAATGATCTTTGAAACTTATTTTTTCGACCAATAGTCATCGATGATAACTTCCTTAGGTTCTTCCTCCATCCCAATGTTAACCTTATTTATTTTCAAGGGCTCATGGTAGGCACGTACTCACTCATCAGTGTTTCTATGACTTTTTGTGTACCCTCCGAATGGTTAACATCCAAATTTTCCATCTCTTCTCTATCTATTACATAGACCATTTTTCCTTTTTATTTTTCCATGCACGTGCGCTCAAGTTGTACTTCCTCTTATTTTTCTTCATTGAGGTGCACCTATAAATAAGGATCACCTAGAAATTCTAGTAGCCTATCCTCTGTCATAGCACTATCTCCCATCATAAGGTGCTTGAGCATCTTCAAATTAAGGCATTGACAGACCTTATATTATTGTAAGCGCTCAATATAAGGCTTTGAATTCCAATCTACCAAAGGGATGATCACCCTTTCTTCCTTATTTTCAAATCTAATATACCCTTTATTAAACTGCAGGTCGGCATTGTTCTTGTAACACCATGGGCACCCAAGAAACATTGGAAATTTTTCTACCTCGGTGAGCACCAAGACTTCAAAGTCTCTAGTGAACTTGGCCCCTTGAATGGTGATAATTGCATCCTTCAGGAATCCAATGGGCATTGCATTAGTCTTGTTCACCATATACAACACATTTGAAGATGGCTGCAATGCGGGCCTTCCCATCTGATGCCAGGCATCTAAGGTAATAACATTCACCTCTACTCCTGTGTTGATGAGGATATTTCTCAAAATCCACCCATCAACAACTGCATTCAAAGTAATCTCCTTTTCATATTCAAGGTTGTGAGGAGGAAGGTTTGCATGTAAAACCTATCTTTCGTGCTCTACTCCGGTGCATGGTACCTTCTCTCTCATACTCTCCTAGCAAGGAATAATATTCTCTTGCCTTAACATTTTACATACTTCCTTGACCTCATCCAGGTCATTCCTTGGAACCTCATTATCCTTCCATTGCTCCACCTACCTTGATTGCTCCTTCAGACATTATATCTCCCCTTGTAAACTCTGAATCACATCCATAGTCTCTTGATACACTTCTTTCTAATGGGAAGGGTCTGGATACTTTCCATGTACTACTTCCTCTCTTGAAACTAGTGTCCTTGGTCTTGGCATCTCCCTAGCATGCGCGGCCTCTACTCGCATCATCACTAGTATAGGTTATAGCCATGGCACACACGCCACTCTTGGCATCCATTGTGAATTGGCATTCTTGATGCTCACCATCCCAATGCCCTTGTCTTTCCAGTGTTGCTAGTTCATATGCTCATAAAGTTCTAGACACTCTTCGTACTTGTGTTTCTTTCCACACCATGAGAATTGTAATAGATCAGGACACTTGTGTTTATAATGCTTATGTAGATCCACAATTATAACAAGTTCCTCATGGGAACTCACTTTTTCCTCTACCATGGTTACTGCGACCATGAAATCCTCTGCGAAAACCCCTTCCATGTGTTCCTCCATCTGCGTGCCCTTCATAACGATGGTCATCATCCTTTGAACTACTTGCAAGGCTAGTCTGGTGCACACCTAGATTAATAGCATCATGGATTTGATCAATCAGTCTACAATCCTTGGTATCATGGGTCATAGAGGTATAGATCTTGTAGTAGCAAGAAATAATCTTGAGGATTATGTGTTGTAGTAGAGGGCACCTACTTACATCATAATCCCCATGGAAAATCTCATAGTATACTAACATAGCAGGTAACAACTTACGAGCATAACTATCCTTTACATGTCCCTCCACTTCATAGTCTATAAACCAAATCCCACTACAAACCTCATGTGTTGAGTTTGCAGATAGCTTCACCAACTACTTAGCCATTTCAATAATTTGACCCTCTAGAAGAGGACTAACACTAGTATCAACACCCCCAACACTTTAGCACACATGACAGACTTCCACTACCTCGCGGTGTCAGCGTGAAAGCCTTTTGTAATCGAGCCCTTCTAAATAGTGTTATTAATCATCTCGACAAACCATTGAGCATTTTAAGAAGGATGAATTTCATAAGATAGTTTTAACAAGAGAGTATTAAAACGTGCATCATACTCCCACACTCTCTGCCATTCCCTGTTGGATCTCCTTCAGAGTGTTAATGCTCTTCTACTCAAACTCATGGATATGGAACTCTTCTAGGAAGTCATTCTTCAACATGGTGTATTCTACCATAATCTGATGAGGTTCATACTTCCTATACCAACCATGTGTGTGCCCTTGCAACATTGTTGTAAACTAACTTTCCTTCCACTCCGGAGTAGTGATCCCCTTCGCATGCCATAGTAACTCACACTTTTACACATTCTCTGCATCATCTTTAATACCCCTATAGTTTGGTTAGTTCAAAGGCATCTCGAAAAACACTTGGGGAGGTGGTTGGGGTCCTTTTCCTCCCGATCCACGACCTTTGTTCCTGTAGTGTTTCCTCCTCCACCGATCCACTAGATCCACCGGTCATGTTCCTCCCAACCCACTAGTTCATGTTCCTCCCAACCCACCGAGATCCACCTCTGCATTCGGAAAAGGGCACGAGTGGTCATGCCAAGGGTTCCCAACATCCCACTAAGCTACGCACCGATGGTTTGTGATATTTTCCCTCCACCAGTTGTGTGTCCCACACCACTCCTAGATGTGATACCGAAAGCTTGTGTATTTGCACCTTGTCTAAAGATTCCTCCAAATATAGGAATGGATTGTGTAGCCATGGATGTTCAAAATAAGGAATTATATCTCTTTAGCACATATTGTTTACTCCCACCGATAACAACAAGGTTAACAATACTCCTCCCTTGATTTGGAAAACCATGGACTAAGGGTCGGTCATAAGGTGGGTTCAGATGCACACCAACGGATCTTCTTTCTCCATGTGATGAAATATCATTAGAAGATGAAGGGGCTTCTTTTCCATGCTTACCAAGATGGGGTAGCACAGACTTCTTAGGTTCTATATCCTCTGCATGAACCTTACTCCTTCCTATAATGTTTACCTCCTTAGATCCATCACACTTACAACCTCACATTGTCTATTCATCTCTCTTTTATGAGCTTTGCTATACTTGAGTCATCTCTCCTCCCTTTCTTTTTCAACTACAATTTCTACCATCTTCCTCCACCCTATATTCCTATCCCAGATTATTGGAGAAGCTTATCTCGGTCATGGGGAATGCTTCTAAAATCAAAGTAATGATCAAGATCTTCACACCAAAGGAATAGCATGCAAAAATTATCCTCTAGGATCCCTCAGAAACTCAAACTCGGTAAATTCTGGACAAGAATACATCGAAATGGTGTATTCCATAGTATAACTAGTTAGCACCCTCTTCCACTAGTGATCAATAGCACATGTCCAAGTTAGATCTACATCTTGCAGCCTCTGATAGTCATCTTAGGTCCATACGCGTAATCTATAGTACTATCTTGATCTAGATGTGTTTGTTGACATCCATTCATATAGTTCTACTAGGAAGCAACAAAATAATGGCTCATACAACTCATGGTATAGGTTCTCTTCTACCCATATGCGTGCATCGAACTGAGGTCTAGTGTTAAATATTTGAGAAAACTCGTCCTCCGTGTTCTTGAACCATGTTTCAACACTTTCTAAGGTCAGGCGCTTTGTCATCACACATCATAAGGAAAAATATGCATGTCATTTCTCACAACAACTTCAAAAAGAGGTCCCATAAATAGAACCAAAATTTAGTCATATTCTATACCGTTAGACCAATATTTTGATCCCATGTGCATCGGCCTATCACCCGGTCGGTCTTTGGGCACTCATCTAAGGAATGCACGGGTGCCGAGTCTTTCCGTTATGTGATTTTTTGAGAATGCATCATCTTAGGACATACAATCAAATGTAGGATAGAAAATAACTATACAACATTCTTAAGAACTTTGAATGAGTTGTCATCTCATTGTGTGCAGAAAAGAGAAATAACAAATAGCATATGGAGATGGTTCATATAGAAAGGAAATGCATAAGTATTATACTCCTAAACACAGATGATTTATAACAAAGCATTATATTCATACTAAAAGAGTCAATAACCCACATTACATCCCTTGAGGTTACAACATATCCTCATATAACTATGTAGAGCTAAGTCATGCATCAGAGCTATATTATGCTCATCATACTCCAAAGAAGAATAAAAATCATCCTCCATTTCGTTCATGCAGGCTTCGCCTCCTTTCTCTATCTTTCCTCCTCTATCTATTTCTTCTATCTGGTGCTTGTATTTATAACCTTAATACCCACCACCATGCCTTCCAGCCGATTCTGAGATCGATCGCCAGGGTTGAAGTGGTCCTCCATGGGAGCATGCCTTCATAGATCCAAGCTCTCCATTTTGTATGATGATGCTCTTCTAGAACCTTCCATCGCATGCCTGGAATATTCCCTTTTTGATCCCATAGTCATCAGGCTGGCTCTTTATCAACAAGGATCATACTTTTCTCATGTGTTGCCTAGGGTGCTGAATATGGCTAAGTACAAAACCTATTTTTCCTTTCACGTGTGCATCATGTGTTCTACAAAACCCTACCAAAACCCTTCCTTGTGTTCCCTTCTTCAACTAGATCCCATGCTCTCATGTACCTTCTTGTACTTAGATGATATTTTGAGGCCCAACAAGGATGTTCAAGGATAGGATTTTCAACATCAATGTTTATTGATTTGAATAAGGTATGCATAAATAGTCATATATGTATGATGATATTAAGATTTATATGTGGCATAAATGACAACAATCACTTACGCATTATCTTGAAGTTAGCGGTTGCTTGGCTTATGTAAGTTAGCGAGTGTCTTTTCTTACATAAGTTAAGCAATCGCTTGGCTTATGTAAGTTGGCGGCCACAAGGCTTATGTGGGGAAATCAAATAATAACAAAATATAAATCCTAAAATAGTAAAACTGAAATCCAAAAATTGGGATTTAGAAATTGGATTCCATTAGTGGTGAAATTGGAATCCATTAATTATGTTATTGGAATCTAGTAATAGCGAAATTGGATTCCAATAAAAGGGAAATTGGAATCCAATAATAGCAAATTCGAATCCAATAATAGTGAAATTGGAACTCGAATAAGTCCAATAATGACAATATTGGAATCCAATATTGCTACTAATGGAATCCAATAATAGTAATAATGGAATCCAGTATAGCCAAAAATGGAATCCAATATACGTAAAAATGGAGATGGATTTCTTCCAATACTTGTAATCTGGAGTATAGATTCACTATAATATGTCTAGATTTAGTGAAATAAGTGTTGCTTTAGGAAATAGGTTATGAAGGTTGGAACTGGATTGTGTAGGATCTTTATGGGAAATCGAGTCTGGAACTTCTTCATACAAAACCACCCAAAGGCGAAATTACCTCCCATGCGCTAGTATCTTATATGGGTGCTAGTGTCCCGAAAAGTGCTTTATTTTTGTATTTTCATAGTTTTAACTTAGATTCTTCCTTTTGTTTTTTGTCACATCAACTTCATTGCATAGCTCTATTTCACACATGTACTTGCAAAATAAACCTTCACTAATTACATAAGGATCAAGAAAATATTATATGAAATAAATAATTCATATGTTTGAGTTGTATTGACCTCGATATTCACCCCACTTTGTGATTTTCATTGATTTTTACACTACATTTCAAACTATATATATTTATAGTGTATGTGTGTGATTGAATTGTGTCCTTGAAGCTATATTTCTCTTGTTCCAATCACACCAAAATAATGGGATATAATTACTTTTCCCCAATGATAAAAGTGTGAGATGGAATTTAGAAATATCCCCTCTTATACGGTGAATAATGCGTCCCAAATGTAGTTCTTGAATGTTTCTCTTTTCCCAAGTAGTAGATAAGTGATATCCCCAATTTTTTATCCCCTTATAATAATTATAAGGTTGTGTATTTATATTAATTATTATTTTTAATTTAGACACTTAGTTGCACCAAAAATCCAACCCAGGTTATGAATTCAAGATAATAAAAGGCCTAAAGTGAAGAATAACCTAACAAGTTAAAAAATAAAGTAGTTTGGAAAAAATACCCGAAGGGACACTAGCACCTGGGTGTTAGTGTCCTTTCTGGGTGGTACTAACCCAAAACCAAGATATGGACATAATTTCAATAACATTGATAGGGAACCTTGTGACACAACCAAAATATGTAAATGCAAGCAATAAAAGGTAAAGTCACAATTAGAATTAGTCAAAACCAATAAAAGGACTAAGAAAATGTGTCCCCAGTGTCTAGTATTCACACTTAGAAATCATGTGCAAATAAAAAAACTAGAGGCATAATGTAAAAGTAACAATTACATATTTTTGTGTCTATATAATTCTACCTTGGACTAGAGTATAATTGGTGGAGTGACGTTTCCAATCCCACTTCCACCGATAATTGAGGGATTATTTCTAGAAACCTTCTGTGTTGGTGCATTTCCTTACACATTTTTTTATGTCGGTGTTGTCATATTTGTACTCATCATGCCAAATATTTGTTCTTTAAAAAGATTGGGATTGATTTATATTCTCTTCGGTGTCGGTTGTAGTGATTTTAGCATGTAATGGAAGCTACTACTCAAAGTCTTTATCTCCTTAACCTTTTACTTACTCGTCATTATCGCTTTCATTGTAACTTATTCTCCTTTATTAGTTAACTCAATTGTATGAGTAGGCATGATACATTGGATCAAGATACCATCAACAATATACTTCCCTTCTCAATCCTATGAATAAAACACCTCTTTAATTACACATCAAACTAAGGGAAAAACTTTTGGTCAACTCATTAATTACGCTTTATGCTTTTAATGCATTTAACACAAAACCATTAAATTCCATCCTACGTGAGTTATGAAACCCTTAAGTTATCATATTTTGAAATGAGTAACATCATTTACAAAAGCCACTAAATTATTTTAGCTTTAGATAATTATCTTGATGCCTTGAATGATTAATAACTTATAGAAAACTAATCCAAAGATCAATAAATGTTTAGAATCCAACCAGAAAATGTAGACACCAAAATTGGGTCACATGATCCTTGACCCCTCGTTAAATAATCAACTTAGACACACTCACCTAACCATGGCCCCTCACACCCTATACTAATGTTAATTTAATTAAATTAATCCATGTCCTCACAATATTTGTTATTTAATTATCCTAATTAAGATAATTCCAACCTAACCACCTCACCTAGCCACCTCACCCTAATACTATTCTTAGTATGTTTCCATAACTAATTAAGACCTAACTAAACCCTAAAAATCAAAGCCTACATTCCATCTAACCACATTCCTACATAAAAAAGGTAACTCCTACTCTTTCCGGGGAGGAATAGAGATTTAATAGAAATCATTGCCATGATCTCCTATTGTTGGTAAACCTAGGGAATCCCACCCTAACCAACGTCGGTCACCCCTGAACTGATGCCGATCGAACCAAGAACCGTCGTCGATTACCTTTTATTCCCTTTGGTAATTTCGAGGTTGGTACATTTACGAGAGCAAGCGAGAGTAATCACATTTGCATGTAATCAGAGAGAGCATTCATTCACACCCAGACATCCATAGCCATCCAAGGCAAGGTCTAATTCAGCCAAGCAAGGAGGAAAGCCCAGGCAGCTCAAGCAACAATTTCCTATCAACTGGTGACCCTCTATAGAACAAAACTCCAACCATCATCTCATGTCTTCATCCACAACACTGGTTATTAGTAGTAGATTCTAAGTACACTTATTTATTCAATCCATTTTGTTTAGATACTCTCAGTATTTACATCTCTTTGTGGGTTATTGTCTTTCCAATCACTCACTTCATCCCTCGATAACTATCCCCTATACCTCTTCCAAAACCCCTCAAAACCCCGTCCTAGCAATCCAACACTCCATTCGACCTACCCAACCCTTTGTGTAATCACAAAGAAGATCCAAAATCCATTCTACAACATCTTCCATTTTCCCACAGTCATTGGTGTCGATCTCCCTAAACCGCTATCGGTCGAGCCTATACCGACGTTGGTCTACCTACCCGATAATGGCCTTTGTTATTGTTCATCAACTTAACCCATAACTCCTCCCCGCTTCACCAAAACCCCACTAGACCTACCCATTGACCTGCATCCCTACCCACACCTTGTAGACACCTCACTCAGCTCCCCATCAACCTAGAAAATAGACCCATACCCATGTTCTTGACCCCCTGTCATTTCTTCAGTGACCGACATTAGTCACCGTTAACCAACATCGGTCAAGACTTGACCGGCATCAGTCTCTATGTATGTCAACATAGTACACACCAGAAACCTACCTACTTACTCCCAAGTTACCTATAATCACTTGTGACCTTCATCAGATCTCTGTCAAACCTGTAAAATCCCATAACCATTTACCCGATCTCCAGATCTGATCCTAGCCTAGCTTGTTAGATTATATTTTGCTTATTATGTTTATATGAGATGCCTAAATCATATTGACTATAGTAAGACAATATTTACGTTATTTCTCACATTAATTTGTGTACAACACTAGATTGATAAAATGACCTTCGAGGGATTAGCACACTTCTGGATATAGCATAAGCTAGCTAGTCCACTACATATACTATTTAACTTCCATTTGGTGGTCTTGTTGTTTATTTCAAGTAGTTCCTCCTAGCCAAAGGAAGTCATCACAGATCATTTGTCGATCAAGAAGTCATACACATGTAACAACCGTCATCTAGATTCAACAGTATTCCTCCTATCCTTTTACCATTATCTATTTCATCACATTCCAAGAAACATTCTAAGAATCAGGTGAAACATCTTGGCACACCCAGTGGGACACATTCAGGGTTCCTTGCATTTATTCATTCCTAGTTAAAATTTGCATGTTTGTTTCCTTTCTAAAAGGTTATCACATTAAATTTCTCCTTGAAATCTTCTCTTATTTCTATTGTCTCAAAGCAATCATGTTTTGGTGCTATAAAAAGAACTCTTCTTCTATTTCATTTGTATTGCATTAGTGAAAGATCATATTCTCTCATGTTCATCTTTTGTGTCATAAAATTTCATATATCGATTTGGGCTTAAAATTAACGGCATTTCATTCTTGTATGTTGCATTTGTGCACATTAAATGGGGAAACCTATAAGTTGGAAGTCATGCGCAGTTGATGGTTGACAAAATAATTGTAGAAAGCACATTCTCTCTCTCTCTCTTTGAGTCTTACCAAAGCGCAAAAATTCAAATTAACACATCTTACCCAAGAACATATGTTAGTGATCACACGATCTGATTGGCGGTATTCCCACTCGTTGCTTCTTTCGAGTCATTATCTCAGGAGACGGCCTGCCCCCACCATAACATACCTAAAACCTCTCCTTTTAGATATCCTTCTTTGTAGGATGCCTTCCCAACAAAAAAATTCTATTCTAAATACACACAGTCAGTCCTTAATAGCATAAGTTGAACAAACATAATAGAAAGAGCACTTTTAGGATCATATTTTTCTTAGTGTTTCTACTTGGCTTGTGTTTTGAGGTGAGAGGACACGTTCTTCATCTTTTTATTTCTCCTTGCATGCTCCTCATCATAGTTGGTGTAGTCCAACTTCATCTGAGTGTTCCTAGACCCCATTCTTATCATTCTCAGAGTTCTGGGTTTGATTCCACACTTGATTTTAAATCACAACCACATTTTTCTTCATCTCTATTTCAATTTCACAGTAACCGGTGTCGGTCCAACAACCATCATTGGTTACCCTCTGACCATCACCGGTTTTATCCAACTGGCATTGGTTTACTATTCTTTTGGTTAACCTGCCCAAAAGGACACCTACTTCATCTTCTTTGTTGTTCAGAGTCTCTATAACTCTCAATATCTTCTCTATTCTGATAAGATCCATCCTACAGACTTATCTACTTGGTAGATTATCAGTCTTTTTCCTTATTTAGCAAAGTGTTTTTTTATAGTAGTGATCGATGCGGTTACCTTTGACTAACATCAGTTTACCCTAACCGCATCGGTTGCTTTGTGTAGTTTTCCAACTGACATTTTAACCCAATCCACCTACCACTACATGTTTTCCTATTTCTGCTATATTTTTGTGTCATTTACTGAAAAACAGTCCTACCAAATTAGAACTTGTTCACATGGTGTTGACTCATATCCATGCAAACACTCTCATATTCCATGCTAGTTGTCAACCACTCCCACCTAGTCCTTCACCACCTTCCATTCTATCACCCATGGATCCTACCTAACCTATCACTATCACCACAGGTGACGAGGAGTTTACACAAATCCTTGATCGAACCCTTTCACTTTACGATTATACCTTTCACACTTATCCACTCAAGATGCCTCAGTCATTTGATATATGGAATGCCTGTATCTATCCCCCCAACACTCATTCCTACTTCTATGGCATCCCCTTCTAGCTCCGCACTACCCGCTTTGCCTTATCCCCGGTCACTTCATAGCTAGGTTCTATACCTGCTATGGTATTACATCTACCACATCTATTGCACCCACAACATCCACTATACCTTTGTCAACCACCCAGAACATAACCTCATCGTGCTATTGTCTCACATATACCCATAGCAACACAACCACCCCCAGGTGTCAATGACCCCTACCCCTTTTCAAAACATTATCCTTTCTATTCCACAGTCCTTAGCCCCAATCGCTACTAAAGTCACCTTGACCCTTCCACCTTCATATACGTACTATCAATGACCTCCCATTTCATCTATCATTAATTCTAGGTATGTTCCCTCTATCTCACTCCCTCATTCTCAAACTACCTATTTAGCATCACCGTATATCTTTGGGATGCCACCTCCATCATATGTCCAACATCAACCCTCTTATGCTACGAGGTACCCATCCATCAACCTACCAACAATCTCATCAAGTTAATGATGGACAAGATGTAAACACTAGAGGCATCGGTTTCTAGCTCACGCAATTCTCTCACCTATGATGAAATTTGTAATGATCCCATACACCCATCCATTCCTATTCGTCCATATCCCGTACATTGGGAGATGCCTAAATTTAACCGCTTCAATAGCAAAGAGGACCCATAATAGCATTTGTGGTCTTTTAAACATGGGTGTTATCTGATCACCCATGATGACACTTTGCTTCTAAGGACATTTCCCATGTCTCTGATTGGGCCCGCATTAGATTAGTATAGTGGATTACCTAGACATTCTATCTACTCATTTAATCAAGTAGCCAAAGCCTTCTTGGATCACTTCTCCATCAACATTGTTAAAAAGGTTACCATGACTGACCTCTACTCTACGCGACAATATGATGATGAATCTATCACAAATTTTGTCACTCGTTGGCATAGCCCGATCAATCAACTCACATTCCAACTACCACAAACCGAACTCATAGAGATCTTCACTTGGGCTTGTACTTCAGACATATTTTGCTGACCTTTCAAGTACTGGACTTTCCAAACCTTCAATGAGGCATTCACCATGGCACAAAAACTAGAGATTTGGGCCATCGAAGAAAATAAAATCTAACTACAAAATAAGAATGTGGAATTTAAGTCAAATGATACCTCTTCTTCCTCGAAACCACAGAATAATTATTCAAAAGCCAAGGAATCGCTAGCTAGCGGTGGTACTCAAGGTTTTCCCACTCATCCATCAAATCAAGCTAAGCCGTCATCTAATCTTTCCCTGTCCATAATTTTCAATTCAAATGAGAACAATGGAAATACACCCCAATTGGGGGGTCTTATTCTTCTCTTTTAGAAAATCTCATTAAAGCTAGGGTCATCACCCTTCCTCCTATAAAACCACACACTATTTTTGATCCTTCTCACCCCACACCTGCGTGGTACAAAGAGCATGACTTCTATAACTATCATCGGGTAAAAGGTCATAATGATGGAAATTACATCACTTTCAAGAACATTTTCCAGAAATGCTTGAGAATAGCAAGTTAGTCTTAGATAATCCGAACGCACCTGCCAACCAAAACCTACACATTTTCAAGAAACCATTTCCTAATCACACCCCTTCTTCTAACCAAATTGGGGAGACCTCAACTAATGATAGCAATACCCATGAGGTCCATGCTATTTTTAGTGATGCACCAATTACTTCCCAATTGCCTCATATTCCTTCCATAGAGGAAATCCTAGCCCAAAGTCCACCTACACATGAACCCACTTCACCTATTCCTCCACCCATAGAGGAACACCCTTCATCTCCTCCCTCACCTGTGAAGGAGCCTTCTATTAACATCAAGACCACTTCACCTTTGGCTTCTCCACCTAGAGAGCTATCACCAGCAGTACCTCTCCGACCCATGGGAGACACTTGTTCATCTCCTCCACCCATAGAGGAGCACCCATCATCTCCTCCACCTATCAAAGATCTAGTATAAATGTCATTACCTCTAGGTGACCATTCTCCATCAACCACCCAAGATCCTACTTGACTTACTTTTGGGTCTCTTACCCACAAAGGCTGAAGCTAGCGATTTCCTTATTTCTAAAACACATTTTACAAGAATTTCCATTCAATTTGCATCGACCTCACCTCCAGCAGTGTCACACTCACACTTATCCAATCACCTAGATTATGTTGATAGAGCCTTAATTTGGGGCATCTTCTACTTCCTGTATCAACACAAATGTAGATGTCACTCACTGACACCTCCACTATCTATCCAAAAGTGTTCTAGCTGACCAAACCGAACACAACCACAACTATCGCAAAATCTCCCATGACACCACTCATGGCTCAACTCACATCTCTACCCATAACCCAACATGCATCTGCATCCAAACCCACACCTACATCATCTTCCTTACCTAAACCTATTACTACTTTAGGGGTCATACCAATGGCTAGCCTTACACATCCACCATCAAATTAGATTTAGCTACGTCTTCTAAAACTAACACCAAATTTAACCCAGCCCCTAAACAAAAGAACCAATCTCTTAGATCTCATACCCCAACTTTTCCAACCACACCCTTATCACCTTCACCCCTTTCGTCCATCCTAGGACCTCACCCCTTGACCCTGGCTAAGAAACCCCCATCCACTAGTAAACCAAGAACATAATAACCCATTTCTCCATCACATACCTCTAATATACCCAAGCGCCCCACACAACCTCTGCCCTCACATGTAACCTTTTTACCACCCATACCTCCAATACCATCAATAACTTCTTCACTACCCACGACACTTCCTTCCCTTTCCCTCACACCTCCTACCAAACCTATGCCACCTACCTCCACAACGACCTTGGTTACCCCCATGGGTAACCCGCCCTCTTCCACCATCCACTTTTCCCTCTACATCTTGTGCACCCGTATCACCTTTACCCAAGAAGGTGCAACCTAAAGAAAAATACGCTACCCTCCAATAAGGTAGTTAAACCAACCACACACTCTATTGTCAGTTCATCTACCATGCCCCTACCCAAGCAGATATGACCAACACCTAAGACCACACCACACACCAAGTTAGTAGCCCAACCCACTCCCCCTCTTACAAAGACTCTTCCTATACAATCAGCCACACCTGCACCCAAACCCACATTCACCTCCCATTGTGATCCACTAGCGGGATCCTATGCCAAAATCTTAACCAATCTCCTTGAAACTTCTGTCATCACATTACCACCTCTTAGACCTTATAACCCACTCAAACCCAAACCCAAATGGTTTGATGAAACCAAAATTTGCACCCACCATCATGTGTTACAACACGATGTAGAGAACTGTAACACTTTAAAAATTACTCTTGTCTAGTTGTGTCCTCCTGAAGAAAACTTTGACGATGATGATCTTCTTAATGAGGACCCCATTTTGCTAGCACCAATTTCCACAGTTCTTCCCTCATTTCCTACTCAGCGACCAAAATCTCCACCCCCACAACTCTTAGATCCATCCCCAAGATTTGAAATTAACATGGTTCGTATCATAGAACTCGCCAAAACTCCACCCAAATGTTGGTGTGCCCAGCTCATTTCACAAGGTTCCTTCCTACCTCTTCACTTCTACCCTTCCTATCGTTACACCTTTCATGGCTCACCTACTTCATATACCTCCCCATCTCAAATCAACATGATCTACGTTGCTACCCACGCTCAGAAGGAAAAAAGAAAGGAAAAGGCAACTGACTCACAAACCAACCCTATACCCAACATACCATCTGCACCCACACTTAAAGTCACTATCCGCACTCCACATATCCTATTTCTAATGGATTTACACATCACACGATGCTTAAACAATTACACAAATCCTCCCTCAAAATGTCCCTATATGAACTCATCCAAACCTCTAAGTCCCATCACCAAGCTCTCATTGAGGTTCTTCCATCTATTGAGGTTTTACCCAATGACCCTACACCCGTAGCTTCTATTATTACACCTCGCCATGCAGCCTCTCTCACCAAATTACCACCTTCTTCTACAACTCTACCTACTCACCAAGTAGCCACCTCGGCTTCGAGATGAAGATATCGCACCACACCAAACCGATGACCACTGATCCAGCCCTTTTTATCTCCATCCATATCGATAATATATGTGTACGATGAGTTATGATCAATGGGGGTGCTAGCATTAACATAATTTCCTCCCATGCATTCGACCAAATGTGCATACCCAAAAATTACATGCATAAACATCCCGTCATGTTACATTCATTTAATGACACTATCACTTCTACACTTGGCACCGTCATCCTCTATGTTTATGTGGGATCCTATACTATTCTAGATTTATTTTATGTCTTGGAGGGGGAGTTTCAATATAACTTGTTGCTTGGTAGACCCTGGATTTGTGTCATGGGTTGTGTTCCTTCCACTTTGCATCATTGTGTAAAGTTTGAGCATGAAGGACACACCTATACCATTCTGGCTGACCCATCACCTTTCAAAACTTGTAACATGCTTTCCTGACCCAATGACACATTTTTACCCATTAAGGTGTCTACCTCCATGAACACTTCCTCTTCACCCACACCTCCACTCACCAATGCCACCACTACCTCAACTACACCTAAATCCTTCATTCCTACCGCTGCCACAACCTCCACAGCCGAACCGTTAGCCTTCCAATCAATCGGCTCTACCTCGATCCAACCTCTAATACATCATCTATCCTAGCTACCCACATATCGACCACTAATCCCTTAGAAGGTGTTTTTTAATGCCTCACTCTAGGGTAGTATTGCCTATATAATTTCAACACATTCCTTACTCCAAAAGAGTATGGAAGCCTTTGCCAACACCCTCACTATGATCACCGCATAAGAGAGCATCTCCTCTACGGTCCTCCCCACCTTCACACCAATCTCACCTATGGGGGACTTGATACTTCCACTTATACACCAGAACCATCATCACAAACTGTCCCTTTTACGCAACCTCCACTCACTCACCAATTCTTTGCTTCGTCCACCCCTTCCTACACCGATGTGTATGGAAAGGTTTTGGTTTTGGATTTTATGAGCAAGGTTGTCACACTATTATTCCATGTACTACCCACAAACATAATGACCATAGTGGTATCAACTTTTCTGAACTACCTACCAAGAAGTCCTCGCATTGAACTCATTGAGGATATCGACCCTTCTCCACCTTCACCGACAAAGTCAATGAATCCAAAATACATTCCTCCTAAAAAAGTTTCATAAAGACCATTTCTTTGGGGCCTCTGACTTATCAACGTGAGGGTGAGGTTCCCTCTTCTCTTCCCTTCCTGTATCTTGAAATGATCGATGATGATACACCTTCTATTAATGTCGTTCAATGTCAGGATGATGAATCTATACTCACCTACCTTGGTGCAGAAGACTCTTATATTCACTAGTCATTACCATCTGAGATGCAAACCATGTTGAATGAATCAACTATCAAAGTCAACATCCATACTCAGGATGACCCGCACATTCTAAATATCAGCCAATCTTTAGATACTACTTTGAGCAGAAGCCATCACTTCTTTTCTCCAACATCATAACCATGTCTTATCTTTGACATGCCCAAGATGTTGACCCCACCATAGTGGTCCACAATATCATAACCATTCCCAATGCCAAACCTATAAAACAAAAGCATAGGAAAATAAACTCTCGCATTGCTCTTTTGGTCAAAGAAGAACTTCAGTGCCTTCTTTCTATTTCCTTCATCTTACCCATTGATTATCCCCGTTGGATTTCTAACATTGTCCCTATCACTAAGGTGGAAGGGGGACTTCACATTTGCAAATATTTCCATGACCTCAACCTAGCTTACCCAAAAGACAACTTTTCTCTACCCAAGTATTGACCGGTTGGTTGACCTTCTTGCTGGTCATGAGATGCTATCACTCGTGAATGGCTTCTAGGTTTATAACCAAATCTTCCTTTCCCAGGAGGATCAACAAAAACTGTAGTCATCACCCCTTGGGGACCTTCTTCTATCGAGTCATGCCTTTTGTCCTTAAAAACACTGGTGCCACATATCAAACGGGATATGACTTACATCTTCCATGACATCATGCACCCTATATTCGAAGATTACGTAGATGATCTCCTTTCCAAATCTAAAATCCGCTCCGATCACCTCACCATTCTAAAGACCATCTTTAAATGCCTCATTAAGTATTGTGTTCACCTTCAGCCCAAGAAGTGTGTCTATGTGGTTCTCTCGAGAAATATCCTGGGATTTATCATTTCCTTACATGATATAGAGGTTGACCCTGCTAAAGTCAAGGCCATTCTCAAAATGCCTTCACCCACTAACCTTCGGCAACTCCGCATCTTGCAAGCTAAGTTACATTTTATTCATCATTTCATTTCACAAATTTCTAATCGATGTCAGCCATTTTATCATCTTCTCAAAAAGGATGTCTCCTTTAAATGGGATGATGACTGCCATAAATATTTTGAGGCCTTAAAACAATACCTTCTCCAACCACCCATACTCATTCCACCTAAAGATGATCAACCCTTCTACCTATACATATCTGCTACTGATCACTCCTTAGGGGCCATGCTTTCTCATCGTGATGAACAACATAGGGAGTAGGCAGTTTATTACATAAGCCGTACTCTTCTGGACTATGAAACCCAATACACCCATGCTAAAAAAAAATTCTTAGCCTTAGTTTTTGTTGCCACCAAACTCTGTCATTACCTACTTAACCACAAAACCTATGTTGTGACCAACACTGACCCCTTACACTTCATTTATGCTAAACCTTATCAAAACCAATGGGCTGCATGTTGGCTTATGCTTCTGGCTGACCTTGACCTTGAATTCATCCATCAAAAATCCATTAAGGGCTAGGCTATCACTAACCAATTGGTAGATGCACCTCTTTACGGGAATCAACCCTCTAACTTTGAATTTTTAGACGAGTCTATTGTTACCATTTCCTTGGGAGCACGCTTACCAAATTACACTCTTCTTCAATGTTTCCAAGTGTCGGTGTGGGGGTGGGGCTGGTGTTATCCTCATTCTGCTTGATGGTGAACCCATTCCTTTGTCTTTTAAACTTGATTTTTATTGTTCAAACAATATTTCTGAATACGAAGCACTCATATTGGGTCTCCAGGCTGCTTATGCCTTAGATGTTAAGTTAATCAACATCTTTGGTGATTCTCAATTGGTCATAAACCAAGTTAATGGTATATATCATTGTCGTAATGAGATACTTCAAAAGTATAAGCATCATGTCGACATACATTTGACCACCCTCAACCATTACACTCTTCAAATGACCCCACATTCTACCAACAAATTTTGAGATACCATGTCTGCTTGGCTTCTCAGATACCCACTTCTCCCATTGACTCTAAAATCTTTGTCACCACACAAAGACTACAATCATACTCTTATTTACCTCTTGAATTTTACTCTATTAGAACCACTTTGCTCCCGACCCGAGTGACCTTTGGTATAAGCAATACTCAGATTATCTTTCCCTCTCCATCTTACCTCCCAACCTCACTCATAATGGACAATGCACCTTTCTCAAAAGGGCCTCTCGTTACATCATCATGGGTGGCCTCCTCTATAAGCGTGGCTTAGACGGTATTCTCTTACAGTGCCTTATGATTTCTAAAATTCCATATACCATTTAGGAATTTCATGATGGCATATGTGGAGGTCACTTCAGTGGTCTCATGGTTGTTAAGTGTATTCTTCACCTAGGCTATTATTGGCTAACCCTTAACCATGATTGTTATGACTACATTAAGCATTGTGTGAAATGCCAACGACATGCCAACCTTCATCATACACCCATTCATGCTTTACAGGTCGCTTGTGACCTTTGGCTCTTCTCTAAATGGGGTTTGGACCTTGTCGGAGAGATCAATCCCCATTCTTCCCGAGACATCAATGGATCATCACTTTAACTCTCGAATACTACACAAAATGGGTTGAAGACATACCTCTCATCTCCATGAAAGCTGAGAAAATATGTGATTTCATAAATCATCACATTATCTATCACTTTGGCATTCCACATCACCTCATCACTGATAATGAAAAAAATTCAAAAATAAAACCTTGCGAAAACTTTACAACGCCTTGACATTCAGCTAAGTTTCTCTTCACCTTATTACCCACAAACCAATGGCCAAGCCAAATCCACTAATAAAACCACGACCAAAATTCTCATGAAAGTGGTTAACGATCTTTGGAAGGATTAGCATACACACATTCCTTTCACCCTTTAGGTGTACCGTATTATTATTTGCACTTCCAATTCTGCCACTCCATTTTCTCTAGTCTATAATACAAAGGCTATTCTACCTCTCAAGTCCGAGATTCCATCTCTTCGTATTTCTCCATGACATGCTCAATGATGATGACTTTCGCCAAGAACGTTTAGCACAACTTGAGTTATTAGACGAATGTTGTCTTAATGCTCTTGATCATCTCCAAGTTTACCAAAAATGTGTCAAACGTGCCTATGACAAACGTGTTCATGAACGAACCTTCTAAGTTGGTGATCTCACCTACAAGCAAAATCAACATGTAACCAAAGAAGAAAAAAGTAAACGGGATAATTTGCTCCTAATTGGCTTGGACTATACATCATGATTCGTGCTTATGGATTAGATGCTTATCGTTTATCTTCACTTGATGGTAAACCAAAACTTGAGCCTCTTAATGCCTTTTATCTTCGACCATTATACTATTGACTTTCAGTCCTACCTCACCTTCTACCTCTTTTCATGCTCATCCCTTGAGCACCATTCAATTCCCTCCTTTCATTATGCCATCCCCAATGACTAAACAAGAATCATGTGCATACCCATTACTCTTTTACCCTCTCTTAAATATGTGTACCACAGCTCTACACATGGCATGATTCTCATGGATACTTTTTGTCTTCTTTCAGATGAGATCCCATGGTCATTTCACCTTGCTTTCTGAACAAGAATCTGATTCTTCATGCTAGTCTTGTCCATGACTTAAAGTCCCTCACATAATTTCCACATGGGATCCAACTCCTTGATTCAAACTTCCAATAAAAAGATGACTCCCTCAAAAGGGACATCTTTCTCTCTACATCGCTGCTATAAATAGACTGCTCCCTCGAAGGACAACTATGTAAAGCCTACTTTAAAAAAATTGAAGCTTCTGCATCGATCAGCTTCATGAAGACCTCAAGGAGATAATTTCCTCATCCCATATAGACTTCTGCATTGATCATTCTATCTCAAATACAAGTCAAACAAAAAAAAATCGTCATGGACTTGCTCATTGTGATCTTGGATCTCTTGCCAAAAGGCATGCTACCTCATACCATATAACCTAACCATTTTTCACCTTCTCACCCTTTGCACCTTCATTTCCTACCGCCTTAAGGGACCTACTAAAACTGTGACATTTGGTGATCATGTGACTATTATTCACCTTTAGAATAATCAATCATGCAATGTCTTTAGGGTCTTACGTTCACCAGCCTACCTAAGGTATGGTCAACCCGTTATGATCCTCACCAATCAGGTGGCTCTCTTACCTCCTCTTATCTTTTAACTTCTTCATTATGTATTGATTATCCTATATAGGACTAGACCCTCGATGCTTATCTCTGGGAAATTTTCCTCTTTCACCACAATCAACTTAAAATCACCCATACCTATTTGCCCACAATTCAACCAAGCCTAAATAACCTAGACTCAATCATGCCTATAACCTACCGACCCATTCTCCTACCTCCTCACATTTTTCCCTAGCTTATGGGAGAACTACATCGGCTTGAGGTCCCCTTTCTCCAGGGGACTATGTAGGTAGCACTTCAAGGGCATGGGGCCCTTGAAGGTTAGCTCGGCCACTCTCTACCCTTACCAATTTTCCCCTATTTTCCTATTCACATTATACCTAATTTTTCCTTTTGTATATCGATAACAAGTACGATCTCAACACACAATAACTAATACACATATCTACCATCCATGTTTCAAACATCATCATAACATTCACCAATTCATCATTTCATATTTCCACACACAACAAAAATTTGGAAAACTACATCATCACGTATATCTACATTACCATTTGTTATCTGTATCACCAATTACTTGTAATCTACACCAAAACTTGACTCCATCCATGCCTAACTTGACCTAACTTAATTCATGCCTAAACCAAAACCTTACTCAATCCATGCTTATTATCTGACTCCATCCATGCATATGACTTGACTCCATCCATGCCTAAACCAAAACTTGACTCAATCCATGCCTATGACCTAACTCCATCCATGCCTAAACTACCCTAACTCAATCCATACCTACATCAATTGACTCAATCCATGCCTATGACTTGGACTCTATCATGCCTACACTACTTGGTTTCCATCACATATACAAATCATAATAGCAAGTTACACACAACCATATATACATCATGCCATAACCACCATCATATCTATAAATAAATCATCCAAACATGTGTATCCATATACATGACTCTCAAATATCTTCAGCACGCAGGCCGGTATATATAACAAAATATCAAAAATTCTCATGCACATCCTCACTATCTTTGGCACACAAGCCGGTATATATGTCAAAAATATGATGTCAAAAATAAACTAATCATACATAGAGCTCAATCATCTCCCCATCTGATATCTAAGCCTATCTCATCTATCTCCTCCTCTACTCCTCTAGCTCGGCATCTAGTTGACCTCTCCGCCTCGACCTAGTTTGGACTACGATGGTTATACCCACAGGAGTTAGCCTTCATGCACTAGTGGCCTCACCCTGACCTGGACCTTGGGCTCACTGGGCTCATGTACTCTCCACATTATGTGTACGGGATCTACTCCTCTCACTTGAGGCTTGTTGTGCCTTGTGCTCGGCATATGATAGGACATATATCCCTATTGCCATCAAGTGATCCTGATAGTATCTCACCTCACCCATGGAATCTATAAACCTTACTACTGAGGTATTGTTTGTGGTGGTTCCATCGGCCTCGACCCCGCCTTTGCTCCTACCTAAATAAGCGGGACCATGTCCCCGCCCTTGTGGTGGTACTATCGGCCCTAGAACCTGCACTCTATACTGGGCACTGAAGGGCCACTATTTGTGCTATTCGGTGGCCAACTAGACCTATAAACCTGTAATATGTTCTTGTGTTGTGGCAAAATTCCCCTATAAACCTATCACATGTGCCTGTATGGTAGCTACCTACACCCCATCTCCACCCTCTCCCTCTCCCTCGGTCTGGTCTTGGTCCATGTATTCTCTATGCATGAAAAGTGGCCACTTGCACTTGCGGGGTCATAACTGTGCCTCGGCCTGTCGGATGTCCATGTGCTATGCCAAACTAGGTCACCGGGTAGGCATGTGCCCCTTTTGTAGGGCGTTTCTTTGAACTATGATAGTGGCTAAATCTAGTTGCCCGGGCATCGGTGGTACTACTCATAATTGTGCACCCCACCACTATATATACTTGTACATTACCCAACATCATCTATCTATCGATTGATTGGATCATCCTCCTACCTAGTTGGCTATATAGGTCATGGAAGAGACATAGGCCTCTCCACATCATCTCTTCTATAATGTGGGAAGGGTGGGGGTATATCCTGCGGCAACCCAAAATTCTATCTAACATGATCTATGGGTATCATCTCATGCTCCCCGGCTTACCGCCCCTCTATCCACCTGTAGATTTGCAACCCATCCAACTCCACCACCATCTACCTGTATGAGGGAAATCCCACATATGGCCTCCAAATGATGTCCACTTGACAACTCCTCTAGTAATTACCTGTAATAGGATACATCATGTGTAGCTCTCACAGCTCGATGCTCCCCAATAACCGGTACCCATCACCTGTAGCCCACCCACACTAACCTCACCTCAAATGCATTAGCTCAAGGCATCCCAACTCGTGCCGTACACACACAATATGCTCATATTCCCATTAGTTCAATAAGAATGTATAGTAAAGGTTGAATCGTTGTAGCCGCCCATAAGCCCACATCTCCATGTATAGCGCACTTGCACTAAGAACACAGGGTGCCCATGCAAAACCGAGTCATGTTCTCCACCATGTCATGTATAACCCCATCATTGACCACGGGAATCTCCCACCCTCTGCATCTAGTAGTGCAAAATAGTAGAATACCTCCATCAAAATCATTATCGCCTCATCTCCTCAAGGTAGGCTTGGTATAGCACTCGTATCTCATACGCACTTTGTGGGATCCTAACATTGAAATCCCGTTTGCAACCACTGCAGTACTTGATAACTCCTTGGATGCCTCTGAAGAGATCAAATAATTATTAGGTACTACTCATAATTATGCACCCCACCACTATCTATACTTGTCTCATTACCCGACATCATCTATTTATCGATTGATTGGATCCTCCTCCTACCCAGGGCCTTGGCACTTGTAGGTCATGGCGAGAGACATAGGCCTCTCCACATCATCTCTCCTATATTGTGGGAAGGGTGGGGGTATATCCTGTGGCAACCCAAACTGCTGTCTAACCCGATCTATGGGTATCATCTCATGCTCCCCTACTTACCGCCCCTCTATCCACCTGTAGATCTGTAACCCATCCAACTCCACCACCATCTACCTGTATGAGGGGAAGCCCACATATGGCCTCCAAATGATGTCCACGTTAGAAAACCCCTCTAGTAATCACCTGTAATAGGCTACATCATGTGTAGCTCTCACAGCTTGATGCTCCCCAATAGCTGGTACCCATCACCTGTAGCCCACCCACACTAACCTCGCCTCAAATGCATCAGCTCGAGGCATCCTAACTAGCCGTACACACACAATATGCTCATATGCCCAACAGTGCAGTAAGAATGTACAGCAAAGGTTGAACTGTCATAGCCGCCCATAAGCCCACAACTCCCTGTATAGCTACACCAAGAACACAGGTGCCCATGCAAACCGAGTCATGTTCTCCACCATGTCATGTAGAACACCCATCAGTGACCATGGGAATCTCCCACCTGTGCATCTAGCGAGTGTAAAATAGTATAATGCCTCCATTAGAAGCATTGTCGCCTCATCTCCTCAAGGTAGGCTCGGTCCAGCACTCTGTATCTCATACTGGCACTGTGGGATCCTAACATTGACATCCCGTCTACAACCACTTGTAACAATGAACTCCTCGGATGCCTCACGAAGAGATCAAATAATTGTTAGGTACTACTCATAATTGTGCACCCCACCACCACCGTCTATACTTTTTTTGTTACCACGACATCATCTATCTATCGATTGATTGGATCCTCCTCCTACCCAGTTGGCATTGTAGGTCATGGCAGAGACATAGGCCTCTCCACATCATCTCTTCTATATTGTGGGAAGGGTGGGGGTATATCCTGCGGAAACCCGAACTTCTATCTAACCCAATCTATGGGTATCATCTCATGCTCCCCTCGCTTCCCCTCTATCCACTGTAGATCTGCAACACATCCAACTCCACCACCATCTACTCCGTATGAGGGCAAGCCCACATATGCCCTCCAAATGATGTCAACTTTATAAAACTCCTCCGGTAATTACCTGTAATAGGATACATCATATGTAGCTCTCATAGCTCGATGCTCCCCAATAGCTTTGTACCCATTACTGTAGCCCACCCACACTAACCTCGCCTCAAATGCATTCGCTCGAGGCATCCCAACTAGCTATACACACACAATATTCTCATATTCCCATCGGTGCGAAGAATATACAAAGAAAGGCTGAACTGTCGTAGCCAGCTCATAAGCCCACATCTTCTGCATAGTTACACCAAGAACACGGTGCCCATGCAAACCAAGTCATGTTATCCACCATGTCATATAGAACCCCCATCAGTGACCATGGGAATCTCCCACCCTCTGCATCTAGTAGTGCAAAATAGCATACTGCCTCCATCGGAAGCACTTTGCCACCTCATCTCCTCAAGGTTGGCTCGGTGCAGCACTCGTATCTCATACTAGCATTGTGGGATCCTAACAATGACATCCTGTCTACAACCACTTTGGTAATAGTAACTCCTCGGATGCCTCTCAAGAGATCAAATAATTGCATAATTGTGCATCCCACCATTATCTATACTTGTGCATTACCCAGACATCATCTATCTATCGATTGATTGGATCCTCCTAATACCCGGTTGCACTTTGTGTAGGTCATAAGCGAGAGACATAGGCCTCTCCACATCATCTCTTCTATAATGTGGGAAGGGTGGGGGTATATCCTATGGAAACCCAAACTTCTGTCTAACCCGATCTATGGGTATCATCTCATGCTCCTGCTACCGCCCTCTATCCACCAGATCTGCAACCCATCAACTCCACCACCATCTACTCGTATGAGGGCAAGCCCACATATGGCCTCCAAATGATTTCCACTTCAGAAAAATCCTCTAGTAATTCCCTGTAATAGGATACATCATGTGTAGCTCTCATAGCTCGATGCTCCCCAATAGCCGGTACCCATCACCTGTAGCCCACCCGCACTAACCTCGCCTCAAATGCATTAGCTCGAGGCATCCCAACTAGCCACACACACATAATATGCTCATATACCCAACAGTGTAGTAAGAATGTACAAAGAAAGGCTGAACCGTCGTAGCCACCCATAAGCCCACATCTCCCTGTATAGCTGCACCAAAAACACAAGTGCCCATACAAACCAAGTCATGTATAACCCCATCGGTGACCATGGGAATCTCCCCACCGTCTGCATCTAGCAATGCAAAATAGCATAATGCCTCCATCAAAAGCACTTTCATCCTCATCTCCTCAGGGTAGGCTTGGTACATCACTTTTTATCTCATACTAGCATTGTGGGATCCTAATAATGACATCCTGTCTGTAACCACTGCAACAATAACTCCTCGGATGCCTCTAAAGAGATCAAATAATCTTGTGTACCTATTATAGGTAGTATTAGGATCCTATAGACATCCTCCAAGGTGATTTTGATCTCACCCATCGGAAGATGGAATGTGTTGGTTGTCAAATCCCATCTATCGATGAGGGAAACCATCAAACTCACCTCCCAAACCACGTGTCGGTAGCGTCTAACCCTAGTCAGGCCAACCTCTGCAACATGGTGCCACTCCTCACATGTCATGCTTGCTCATACCTTCACCAGTAGTGGCGTACCCTATCTCTCATCCACAAATGATCTCTTGCCTATAGTCAATAACCAATCATATTATTAAAAAATTCCCACACCTACATTCAACCTTTCCACCCCCACTATACCACTTACCCTACCTATATTGCTTCATATTATACCTTTCACCTATACCTATGCCCTAAATCAACACTACCTATCTACCCACACCTCGGACCCTTACCTATTTTCATTTTTGACCCTCTCACCGATCTTACTTATTCACCCACCTACCAATACCCATAACTCTTCCCCCTACCTAACTCTCCATACCCCTACCCCATCTATTTTACCCCCTTTTTGGGCCTGCCTCTCTAGCATGTTGACTGGAAATTGATCATCTATGATCAACCATGGTCCAACAATAACCGGCATCGGTCACCACACCTATGACCGATATCGGTCCTCACTGCTGATGCCGGCTCACATTGGACCGACGTTGGTCACTATCGCGGCAACAAACCCATGATGCCCTACCCTATTTCTACCTAAATTTATCATTTCTACCCATTTCCCCCACCACTGCCTACCCAACACCTATCCCCACCCCTCCTTTACCTAAATCTACCCTCCCTTGTTCCCCTTTTCTCTTTAAATTCCCCGCATTCAAATTTTAATATTTCTCCCCCAAAACCCACTTTCCTCCTACTCGATTTCTATCCTCCACCTACTCAAACAAACAAATATAGGAATTGACTCTTACCTCATCATGCCATTTCACGGGTCTACCTGATCCCTCTCTTACCTCTACCATCACCGACTTCATGCGGTTCTCTACCCAATCAAATCAATCACACCGAGCTCATAGACCCACCTATCGACCAATGATCCTCACTTTGTGGCTTACCAACTCATCTCTTTGTGTCACTTGGTCACTTTCCACCTCTTTCTTTCTCTCTCTTTTCATTTTCTCCTATGTGGAAAATGAAAAATGATATTTAAAAACATAGAAATTTTTCTTTTTATAACCTTCCCGACTTGACCGATGACGGTTTCACCTAGACCGACATCGGTCCTATGTCATAAAGCATGTCGTGGTCGGTTCATGGTGACCAGCATCGATTAATTGTGATCACTTTGTTGGTTATCCTACTCAACCTCATTGCTACCCATTACCCCTAATATGAATCCTGAATCCTTTCCACCTCACCCACACCTGACTTAGACACTCCACTTTATCCTCCTGACCTCATCATTTATCACCTAACCTCATCATCATTTGGGGACTCATTATTTTCCCCAACCCCGTATTTCCCTATGACATGACCTATATACCTAGACCTAGAACATTGTTCATGATTGTTGACCCTATGTGCTCACTATACCTTGCGACACTATTGCCCGTGTTATTTGACCTAATGACCTTACTTTGCCTATTGTTGTGATGTTAATTCTTACCCACCCTTGGTGCACCAGAACATACCTAATGTTCCTGCACCTGACCTACGTCATGTTTCCTAACCATATCCTATACCTTGGATACTTTGGAATCACCTCAACCTTATTTGGATAAACCTATCGACCTTAGAAAATGTAGAGTTTTCTGCTCTTCAACCTAATCTTGTCTTTATAGTTTATATGTGTGCATGCATTTGATCACTACCTTTGACCCTGACTCATTACCTAGATTACTTGATTGGACCTTTACCCCTTTACCCCCACTGTCCACCTTCCTCTTCATCACATTCACCTTTTCTCAAACCACTCACTGATTTTTCCTTCTTCCTCATCAGTTCCTAGTTTGAGGGGGATCACCTTCACCCACACATGGGGCAACCAAATCTTATTTTTGTCGGCATCGCTTACCAATACAAGCTACATAAGAAAAGGAGAAAAATTTAGACACCAAAATTGGGTCACACGCTCCTTGATCCTCGTTAAATAATCAACCTGGACACGATCACCTAACCATGGCCCCTCACACCCTACACTAATATTAATTTAATTAAATTAATCATTTTCCTCACAATATTTTTTATTTAATTATCCTAATTAGGATAATTCCCACACCAAATACCTCACCTATACACCTCACCTAGCCACCTCACCCTAATACTATTCTTAGTATGTTGCCATAACTAATTAAGATCTAACTAAACCCTAAAAATCAAAGCTTACATTCCCTCTAACCACATTCTCGCATAAAAAAGGTAACTCCCACTCTTTCTGGGAGGAATAGAGAGATATGGAGTAAATCATTGCCATGATCTCCTATTTTTGGTAAACCTAGGGAATCCTACCCTAACCGAAACCGGTCACCCCTAAACCAATGTCGGTCAACTCGGAACCATCGTCGATTACCTTTTATTCCCTTTAGTAACCTTATTTTGAGGTTAGCACATTTCTAAGAGAAAGGAAGAGTAATCACATCTGCATGCAATCAGAGCAAGCATCCATTCACACCCAGACATCCACAACCATCCAAGCCAAGATTTGATTCAGCCAAGCAAGGAGGAAATCCTAGGAAGCTCAAGAAATAGTTTCCTATCAACTGGTGACCCTCTATAGAAGAAACCTCCAACCACCATCTCCTATCTTCATCCATAGTCAATTGGTAGTAGATTCCAAGTAAGTACACTTGTCTATTCAATCCATTTTGTTTAGATACTCTTAGTATTTACATCTCTTTATGGGTTATTGCTTTTCTAGCCACTCACTGCTTCTCTCTGATAACTATCCCCTATACCTCTTCCAAAACCCCTCAAAACCCTATCCTAGCAATCCAACACTCCATTCTGACCTACCCAACCCTTTGTGTAATCACAAAGAAGATCCAAAATCCGTTCTGCAACATCTTCCATTTTTCCACAATCACCGATGTCGATCTCCCTAAACTATCATCGTTCGAGCCTATACTGCATCGGTCTACCTACCCAATACTGGCCTTTGTTACTATTCATCAACTTAACCCATAACTCCTCCTGCTTCACCAAAATCCCACCAGACCTACCCACTAACCTACATCCCTACCCACACCTCATAGACACCTCACTCAGCTCCCCATCAACCTAGAAAATAGACCTAGACCCATGTTCTTGATACCATGTCATTTCTTTAGTGAACGACATCGGTCACCATTAACCGGCATCGATCAATACTTGACCAGCGTTGGTCTCTGTGTTTTCATCAACATAGTACATAGCAAAAACCTACCTACTTACTCCCAAAGTTACCTATAATCACATGTGACCTTCATCGATCTCACTGTGGACTGCAGAAACCCAGAACCATTTACCAAACCTCTGGATCTAATCCTAACCTATCCTATTAGATTATATTTTTCTTATTGTGTTTACATGAAATGCCAAAATCATAGTGACTATAATAGGACAATATTTACCTTATTTCTTGCAGTAATTTGTTTACAAAAGTGGATTGACATCCTTCTAGGGAGTATCGCACTTCCCGGATCTAGCATATGCTAGGCGAGTCCCCACGTATATACTATTTAACTTCCATTTGGTGGTCTTGTTGTTTATTTCAGGTAGCTTGTCCTAGCTAGAAGGAAGCTCTCATGGTCAATTGTGGATCAAGAAGTCATAAACATCCAACAAATTTCAACCAACTTCAACGGATATTCTTCCTAGCCTTTTACCCTTATCTGTTTCATCACATTCCAAGAAACGTTCTAAGAATCGGGTAAAAACAACTTTCAATTTTAACTTATTCTCCTTTATTATTTAATCCAATTGTATGAGTAGGCATGATACATTAGATCAAGATACCATCAACAATATACTTCCCTTCTCAATCCTATGAATGAAACACCTCTTTAATTACCCATCAAACTAAGGGAAAAACTTTTGGTCAACTCATTAATTACGCTTTATGCTTTTAATGCATTTAACACACACCATTAAATTCTATCTTACATGAGTTATGAAACCTTTAAGTTATCATATGTTGAAATGAGTAACATCATTTACAACACCCACTGAATTATTTTAGCATTAGTTAATTATCTTGATGCCTTCAATGATTAATAACTTACGTAAAACTAATCCAAAGATCAATTAATTTTTAGAATCCAACTAGAAAAGATATGATAACGTTGTGCAACTGCAAGGGTTCATATCCTACTCGATCCCCTCAAACTTTAATTACAAACCAATATACCTAGTATATCATTTGGTTAAACCCTTTTAAGGTATAGAGAATGTGTATCTTCTTAGTGTAGCCTCCCGGGCATAACACAAAAATGGTGATCGAATAATGCAATCATTCATTTTCAGTACCATAGCCATATTTTAGGGCAGTGTGCTAGCTAGCCTAGTTTCGTGACTATACATAAGTCACATGAAACCCGTCCCTCCATTCACCACACAATCATCTCATTCATAGTGTCGGGATACTTTTTTGTTTCTTAAGTTATTAGGTTTATTTTTATACATCTTACATAATTATGAATTTAATAAGTTCAATTACTTGAAGTTACAGTATCATAACTCGATAAACGAGTGCCACGAATCTTGTTAGTACCATCTTGGGATTTTTACAAAAAAGGTTTCACTCATGTAATGACTTGTGTCATTAGACATTCGATACTTTCCCATAGCCATCCCCGGATGGTACGGATAGGGTTCTGTGACACAATTTTCACCTCATGTTCCCCACACTTTACTACTAATTCAAAATGATAAAATAACATCATTTATGATCATTTATAATCATTAATAATCATTTAATATTTCTTAGTTTATTCATGTTAGACGAAGACTTCTACATTGTTTTATATATACCATCATACCCAGTATTATAGTGATGTATTATTCTTGTATCGAATTATAATGGGATAAGACAGTTTACTTATATTGATAACATTTCATTTTAAGAGAATATAATGCTGCCACAAGAACGTAGTAGTTTAAATCTCCTTACCTCCAACATATAAACTATTACATCCTCGTTTAACCATATTTTCTCGGATGTTCTTTTATACCATTACTATGAGATGTCTTATTTTCTTAACATTATGGTATAGTTGACTCAGAATGATCCTATGTCGGTATAGCTAATTCTTAAAAGCATAAGTTACTAAGGTAAAATTGCGTGAGTTGAGTCTCATATGGTTTCTTGCTTATTCACTAGCATTTACCAACGTGTTTATTTTTATACAACAAGTTCATATTTTATACTTATATCCCTTAAGCATGATTTCTTAATTTTGGTCTTGGCTCAAGATATTATATTACTCTTCTTACTTTTTATTAGTTTACACTTTTTAACCACAAGGATATTACCAACATAACCTTGCATTTCAATACATTTAAACTTTCAAAAATATTTGATGATATATAAGACTGCAAAAGGTTTCTTAGTTATATTTTATATACTTCATTTGCTATAAACAATTAGCCACTCTACCTCATGCTAATTCTTAACTTCATGAAGTATCTGGTGATATTATAACTATATTGATTCGATAAGCAATTATACCTTCATAGAGGTACCTTAAAAATAATATTATTGCTTTATTATCAATACATACCCAATATTTAGTTGATAACAACAACACAAAAGAACTCATAGAAACATTCATAGTAATCCGAACAAGCCTCCTTTTATTTTCATAAGCACATTTATACAATAGATAACATTAATACACGTATTAATGATATTATTTGAATAATATAGCATGCACATGGCCTAGAAACGATTCTGATAAATTTCTTATTTTCTCTATAATCAAGTACATCTCTTTTATCGCATTCATATAAAATAGTTTCTAGTACATCATAAATCACAATATGTTGAAAACGATCCTTTCTCCTCTTCATAATACTCTACTAACCTACAAGATAAAAATAGTATTTACACATGGTCAGTTCTATGTGAACTGGCATGAAACACCTACACCAATCATGTTTCTTCACCAAATATAAAAAAGTTATACAACATCAGATCTAACATCTACAACAATAACGACCAATAAATTCATGGAAGGAGTTAGACCCTCAATCGCTTATAAACATTTGCTTTAAGATCACAATCAAATATAAAAGTAAAGACCAAACTAAATTTTATCTAAACCATATACTTGTTGATTTTAGGATATAACATCCATGGGAAGTGGTTAATAATCACCAATTATATGAATTTGCGTAATAAAATTAAACTAATAATAAATAGCTACAAGTTTTAACTTAAGGAGAGATTTCTCTTTTAGAAGAAGACCATCTTGATGGCTAAGTTCCAGTTTGGATGTACCATTCTAAAAGCCCCCAAGCTGTGGTTAAAGAAATCAAAAAGCCTTTATAAATAAAAATAACATTGAACCCTTCCAAACACTCTATTTTGTGGAATAGCCTTGAAGGAATATATGGAGTAATACATAAACTAAACACAATATGCATAATATTGGGTTCATTATCCTATCTTAATGTTATGCCAATATGCAAGACAATAAGTAAATCATACCCATATAATATGAGCTATCCTAACCCCATGAGTTTGCTAGTTGATCTCATAGGCTCCATACCATGCAAGCCGAGAGATAGGACAACTGCTTTTGCCCGAATATCAAGCTTTAACTTAGGATTAATCATAAGTCAAACCAGACTATGATTTTTTCCCAAATTCTATTTCACAAAAGAAAGGATATTTCAAGATCATATAGATACCTAGTTGCCCAATAATACTATCGGAAAGTATTCACTCGAGAGTGAAAATTGAATAATAATGATAATGTAACCTAGCTCATAGTTTCTACAAGTCAATACTCATTTACTTCCAATGAAAAATTAACTCGGTGCAATTATTTATACCCTTAGACATTCACAAAGAAAATCACAAAACCCACGAATTCAAAGAAAAGGGGCATAATCCATAAACCAGATTTCACGGTAGTCATAATGATTTATCCTTTACAGGTATATCTCTAGACAAGGAAGAAAGAATCAACTTAAGGTTGTAATTTTAAACTATATTATCTATGGCGAAGGCAATATGAAATCCCAATTAACCACATACCAACATTTCCCTCAATGTATCCCTATCAAAATTCATATTTACCCAATATTCAAACATAAAGTAATTCTAGAATTAAAATCAAGCATATAACCTCATGATATTCTATATTTCCTATTTGAACAATAGATTAGGATAGAATTCCCATGCCTAAATTTATTTGTGAACTTCTTTTCCAAAACCAAGAGAATCCTTAATCGGTCGAGCATACGTAACCCTCCAAATTACACAAGTCCCCGATTTTGAAAGAACAAACACCTCCCAAAAAAATCTTACAAGTATTAAATAAAATGTTGGGTCAGCCATCATCGCTCCCCAATATTCATTCATGCAATCGAGACTTCACGATGTCTTTCCACAAAATAAAAACATCATGCAGAGCTCCAAAAAGGGAAAACTCAAGATCATACTGAACAAGGTAAAAAAAATGAGATGCATGTGGTTAGCTTCTTTAAGAAGCTTCATCGTTTCTAGGGGTTGAATGCACATTCAATGCATTCAATTACATAGTGTCATGATGTGGCTAGATTTAATTAATACCAATCTTCCTCCAAATTTGATGGTTACACATTAATTGGTTTGTTCAAATATATTTAAGGAACTAAATTCAAACTTAGCTCTTTCGTGTTATTTAAACTATCATATCATTAAGGATTTATCCAAATTACATAAATTGACCACCTAAGTAAGAAATGATCAAAATTATGCCATGTGGTCATTTGATTAACAACTTTAAAATAGTCAACAAGTATGGTGAAGTCTATGTCACCAACTTATATATATTGATAATTAAAATTATCAAACAACATTAACATTAGTCAACTATTGAGGTCATACAAGTTAGCCTTAAAATATGCCTTAAGAGTATGGTGGAGAGTTTTATGACTGAAATATATTAGAACATTAAAATAATCCATTACCATGTTAAGTATTTACCCCTTAATTACTTTTCATGGTGAGGTCAAAAGACCTTGTTTTAAAACAATGTAACATAATTCTATTTGAATTAACATTCAAACATATACCTTAAGGCCGCTAAAATAATTAACAATTTTAATTCCATCCATCATGGTCTTAGATTGTTTTCTTTTTTGTTGACTGCAACATTACCAACACAATTATGAATACCTTTAAAATCACTATGTTCCTAACTATCATGATCAACACAATACGTTAATCAACCATGTATGTGTGTGTGTGTGTGTGTGTGTGTGTGTGTGTGTGTGTGTGTGTGTGTGTAGCTATCAATACTTCTCATAGCTGAATAATTTTATACCAACCAGAGGCAAATTTATCCATATTGTGAAACATCTTGAATAGTAAGAAAGTATAATCATCCAAGTACAAATTTACTATTCATTTGTAAACCATTCATAATATAAGAAAATATATTAAATAGGCACAAGAACCAAACTATACAATGATATTACGAACCATTGCTCACAACAAGGTAATATAACCTCTCATAAAAAGTGAAAAGATAATAAGTTGTAAAATGTTAAATACTTTACGAACATTAGACAACAAGAGTTGTTGTGCTTTTATATATGCAACTACACATAAGTGTGTGTATCCTTTTAGGATATACATATGCACGTGTAGTTGCATACCCAAATATGAAACAACATTTTTACCCCTTCCCTCATAAGCCATTCCACTTTTTACAACTTATCCATCCTACGAAACAAAATTAAATTGTGGATGTGACATACTTCCCCCTTAATGATTCATCATCTCGATGACTTTTACTCATTAATCTCAAGTAAAAATCAATGAAATGATTATATATAATCGCTAAGGAGAAAAGTCATTGTTTCCCACAAAAATGTGATTTTCATATCTGAAATTCAAATTTACTCATTGTAACAACCTTTTATTCTTTCAACTAATGAAAAATAGCCATAAATTTGACAAAATTCTTGTCATTTCAGCATTAAATAAATAATATAGTATTAATTATGTCAAAATAATTGACAAAAAACATAATGATTACTCAAAAATATTGTTTTCAACATTCAAATTTATCAAGAAAATTGTTTTTTCACAACTTTTAGATATCTTTATCCTAGATTTATTTTCGATGATTACCCAATCATTAGGTTTTTCCATTCTTTTCCATTTAGGCTTGTTGTTTTTACATATTTTTATAGGTATTTTTTTCTTTTACCAAATAATCATTGATTTACGTTAGAACAATATATAAATTTAACAATAAATCATATTTCCAAAATGCATTTAAACATAATTCCAGCCCATGAAGATGTTAATCAATGTCAATGTTACGTTTACAAACATAAGTCTAAAATTTAAACAATTTTCTTCCCATACTATAAAAAAAATCAGATTTCCCAATTAGTTTTTAGATAATCAACATACTCTATCATATTATCACTATACCAAATCAACATTAGGGAGTCCTTTACAACTTTCTTGACATCTTGTTAGGAGTCAATTGTTCCTTTTTCTTGGCTATTAGTCATTACAGCGTACACCATTAGTTTTTTTGCTCATTCATTTTCAAATAACATTTGTTGGCATAATGCTCACCTCCACCTATGAAACATCCTCATAGAGGTCACTTTTGACCATGTCTAATATTGCAACATGTAGCGTCACTCTACTTTTTCTTGTTGGTAATTACAGCAAGCCTTTCTGCATATTTACTCTTGGAAGAACATATTTTTCTTCCATATTTCTTCCACCACCTTTTCTTAGCAATCAATGGTGAAGGATAACAAAACATTTTGCGGTACTTGTCCTTTTTATGAGTTGGAATGTCTTGTAGATTTTGTTTTAGCCCATTGAATTTTTCAAACATCACTCCCCAAGAGAAAGTCCATATTCATTCAAGATTTCTCCCAATTTTGGGTTTAATTCCTATTTGGATTTATAATTCTGAAACCTATCACCATTAGTCAATTCAGAAATTAAAGCAACTCCCTTGTTGATTTCCATTAACATTTCAAGTTGGTTTTCTTCTAATTTTTCATTTTCACCTATCACCAATTGTTATGAGGTGGCTAATCAGTTCTGGGTATATCAAAGGATTTCTAGAATTTTGTCCAACTTTTGAACCATTTAACCTACAACAAAATATGATCTGGTTATTTCCTCACGGTACATCCTTCCCATATTTATTCTTTCTGTTTAACAAAATAATATATTCGCCATCATACAAACCCAATTAGTCCAAGAGCTACAACCTTCAACTCTGATACCAAAATGTAACACCTCTTTAATTATGCATCAAACTAAGAGAAAAAAATTCAACTCATTAATTAAATTTTATAATTTTAATGCATTTAACACAGAGCCATTAAATTCCACTACATGAGTTATGAAACCCTTAAGTTATCATACTCTAAAATGAGTAACATGATTTATAACACCCGTTGAATTATTTCAGCATTAGTCAATTATCTTGATGCCTTCAATGATTAATATCTTATAGCATATTAATCTAGCATTAATTAATGTTTACAATCCAACCAGACAAGCTATAATAACCATGTGCAACTACAAGGGTTTAGATCCTACTCGATCCCCTCAAACACTCATTACGAGCTAATATACCCAATATATCATTTGGTTAAACCTTTTTAAGTTACATAAAATGTGTATCTTATTAGTGTAGCCTCCAAAGCATAACATAGAAGAAATGGTGATCGGAATATTCAATCAGCTTATTTGCACTACAACAGTCATAGTTTAAGGCATCGTGCTAGTTATCCTAGTTTCGTGATTGCACATAACTCACATGAAACTTGTCCCTCCATTCACCGCATAATCATCTCATTCATAGTATCAAGATTTGTTTTTGTTTCTTAAGTTATTAGGTTTACTATTATACATCTTAAGTAATTATGAATTTAATAAGTTCCATTACCAAAGTTACAGGTATCATATCTCTATAAACAATTACCATGAATCATGTCAGGTTCCATCTTGGGATTTTTATGGAAACATTTTCATTCATGTAATGACTTGCATCATTATGCATTCAATACTTTCCTCATATTCGTCCCACTAGTATAGATAGGTTTCCTATGACATGATTTTTGCCCCATGTTCCCCACACTTCACTACTAATTCAAAATGATAAAATAACATCATTTATGATCATTAATAATCACTTAATATTTCTTAGTTTATTCATGTTAGATGAATACTTCTGCATTATTTTATGTAAACCATCATGCCCAATACTATAGTGATGTGTTATTCTTGTACCAAAATATAATGGGATCAAGTATTTTACTTATATTGGTAAAATTTCATTTTAATATAATATAATGCTTCCACAAGAATGGATCAATTTTGATCTCATTACCTCCAACATATAAATTATTCCATCATGTTTAACTATGTTGTCTCGGTGTACTTTTATACTATTACTATCTCGATGTCATATTTTCTTAACGTTTTGGTACATTTGACTCGGAATGATCCTGTGTCAATACATCTAATTCTTAAAAATGTAATTTGCTACTCTAAAATTGCAGTAGCTTAGTCTCATATGGTTTCTTTCTTATTCATTAGCATTTACCAACTTGTGTATTTCGTACAACAAGTTCATCTTTTATACTTATATCCCTTAAGCATGTTTTCTGAATTCGGGCTTGGCTTAAGATATTATATTACTCTTCTTACTTGTTATTAGTTAATGCACTTTTCAACAAGGGTATTATCAACATAACCCTACATTACAATACATTTAACCTTTCAAATAAATTTGATGATACATAAGACTACAAAAGGTTTCTTAGTTATAGTTTACATACTTCATTTTCTATAAATGATTCACCACTCTACCTCACGCTCATTCTTAGCTTCATGAATTATCTAGTGATATTATAACTATATCATTCGATAAGAAAATATACCTTCATAGAGATAACTGAAATAATAATATTATTGCTTTATTATCAATACATACCCAATATTTGGTTGATAATAAGAACACAAAATAATCCATAGAAACATTCAAAGTAATCCAAACAAGCCCCCTTTTATTTTCATAAGAAAATTTATACAATCGATAACATTAATACACATACTCATGATATTATTTAAATAATATAACATGCACATGACCTAGAACAATTACAAGAAATTTCTTATTTTCTCTATAATCAAGTACATCTCTTTCATTGCATTTATATAAAATAGTTACTAGTACATCATAAATCACAATATGTTGAAAATGATCATTTCTCATCTTCGTAATTACTAATCAGTAAGCTGAAAATATTATTTACACATGGTCAATTCTATGTGAGTTGGCATGAAACACCTACACCAATCATGTTGCTTCGCCATGAAATATAAAATATAAAAGGGTTATACAACATCATATCTAACATCCACAAAAATAATGAACAATAAATTCATGGAAGGAGTTAGACCCTCAACAAGTTATAAACATTTTCTTTAAGATCACAATAATTTTTTAATCATCAAACATAAAAGTAAATATCTAAAACTAAAGTTTATCCAAACTATATACTTGTTGACTTTAGGATATAACATCCCTTCTAAGTGGTTAATAATCACCAATTATATGCATTTGTGTAAGTAAATTAGCCTTATAATAAAAAAATACAGTTTTAACTTAAGGAGATATTTCTCTTTTAGAAGAAGACTAGGTTAATGGCTAAGTTCCAGTTTAATCATGTCATCTAACAAGCCCCCAAGGTGAGGTTAAAGACATTAGAAAATCCTTTATAAATAAAAATGACATCAAACCCTTCTAAATACTCTATTTTATATAACAACCTTGAAGGCATCGATAGAGTATTACAAAAACTAAACACAATATACATAAATATTTGGTTCATTAACCTATCTTAATGTTATGCTCATATGTAATAAAGGGAGTAAAGCATACCCATCTCACATGAGCTATCCTAACCCCATGAATTTTTTGGTTGAGATCATAGGCTCCATACCATGCAAATGAGAGATAAGACAATCAAGCTTCCGCCAATATCAAGTTATACTTTAGGATTAATCATAAGTGAAACCAGACTAGGATTTTCTCCCAAATTCCATTTCACAAAATAAAGAAGGTTCCAAGTTCATATAGATACCCAATTTCTCAATAATACTATCAGAAAGTATTCTCTTGAGAGTGAAACTTGAATAATAATGATAACATTACCTAGTTCATATTTTCTACAAGTCAATACTCATTTACTTCCAATGAATAATTGACTCAAGGTGCAATTATTTCTACCCTCATACATTCACAACAACATCACAAAACCATTGAATTCAAAGAAAGGGGGCATAATTCCCAAACCTTATTTCACAAGAGTCATAATGATTTAACCTTAACAATATATCTCCAAACAAGGAAGAAATAATAAACTTAAGGTTATAATTTGAACCCATATTATTTATCACGAAGGAAATACGAAATCCCAATTAACTAGAGATCCACATTTCCCTCACAAGATCCCTATCAAACTTCATATTTATCCATTATTTTATTTTTTTGATAGATAAATTTTGGAAAGGCTCCAAGGGCCATATACAAAAATATATTACAATGTGAGATCAAAACCATCAAAAAAAAAAAAACCAACCAAAAATAAACCCTACTCAAGTCAAGAAGGGTTTGACTCTACAAGAGCAGTATCACAAACAACAAAAACGACCCAAACCAGCAACAAACTAACCAAAACAAAAATCCCCACAACAAAGGTCAGCAAAAAGGCCACGAACAACCCCTCGGTACTTTTGGCACCTATCCTCAAACTCGGTCCAACTACCCCACCCTTTCTTGCACAATATTCTTCATCATCAGATTTATTAACCTCCAACATCATTTTCTTCCCCTTCTCATCTGCTACCACCTTCTAAAGAATATTGACCCTATTACTAAGCATATGATGCTCTACACCATAATGTTGAGCTCTTCTGATTAAACTCTTATTCTCAAATTTCAACCGAGTAACCATATCTTCAAGGCTTTCAATTTTATTGGCAAGGAAATTTATGAAAACATTTCCCTCACTCCAACCCTTTGAAGTACTCATATCTAGATTCTTCCCTACAAGAAATTGAAGAGAAGACACCACATCCAGTTCCTTCTTAGCCTTCTCTTTCAAAACATTGAGCTTGCATCTATCAACCAGAGTCAAATGTTCTTCCCAATCTTCACCATACCTAATTCCAACACTTTTGGTTTCAGGAATCAAGGTACCAACTTTGAACAATAGAATAATTAAACCTTGGTGCAATGAAACATCCACAGTCTTCGCTTGAAAATATTTCACCGAAGCTTGCATAGGAATTAAAAAAATAGAAAGGAATGCTCACCTTCCTATTTATACAAAATTGATTTAACAACATGAAATGTTGGGTATGGATCTTCCTAAACTTCCCATCAAGAGTGAAATACTTCATAATAATAAATCAAACCGCATGTCATTGCCACGAAAGAGAGTTTTAAGCAATAAAATCTTCCATAAGAACAATCTTCTCATCAATATCAAGGAAATTGAAAACTTCCTCTTGAAACTACTTTATTTCCTTAAAAACCTTACATCCATTACAATCCATATTAGTAACCTTCCCAATCAGTTCCTCTAAAACCAGCAAACTCACACCATGCATAGTCACAACCCCTTTATCCCAGACTCTACGAAAACAGCTTCGAAACATTCTCATCATAACCCTAAAGCCTCTAAAATAAATTATTAACTCCCCCATTTTTAAAGATATCCCAGATATTTGTATCCCTTTCCATAGCAAAATAGGATGAAGACTCCACCCTCACTTTGTTGTCACCCATGATGGAAGAACTACACAACACCTATAAAAACTAGAATGAAAAAAATACCCGTATAAAACCAAAATGGGAGTAAAATAATAGAACTTTGGGCCTACACATACGCTAATGAGAGAAAGGATTACACAAATCCAAATCCCACACTTGACATAAATATCACTCAGCATGAAGGACAACCCTAGTTGATGGTGGAAGATCCACCTCATCTTGCCATATATGATTATGATGAGCCTGTACTCCATAACTAGCCAACGTGTCCACACAAGCATTCACTTCCCAATACACATGTTCAATTCGAATCTCCTCAAAATTCAATAATAAAGTCCTAATATCTTCCATAATAGCATTCAAATTAACATGATATTTCGATTTACCCTTCATCACATTAATAATGTACAAAGAGTCCCCTTCCACATAAAGTTTTCTAATTTGATAGTGATTAGCTCACTTTAAACCATACAAAACTACATAGGAATCTACATAATTATTAGTTTTATTACATATATGCATAACATAGGAGATAAAGAAATAACCATTGTCCCTTCTAATAGTACCACCCACTCCAGCTAAACCCAAACTAATTTTGGCAGCACCATCAAAATTAAGTTTCATCCATCCACCATAGGTTTTTCCCACTTCACATTATCCCTGATATTCTTATTCCATAGCGAACTCTATTGAATGCTTTTACCAACTCCTAGAGCTTGAATGATTTCCCTTTCACAATTAGGAAAACTTTTTCTTCTTTGAATCTAATAATGGAAATATTACTAATCAAATCTCCCATAATCATATTCCCCACTCTATTAGAAGTTTTTTGTTTTTCCCAAAAATCCTATGATTTATTTCAAGCCATATTCCCCATATGAAATGGGGTAACACCAACTTCTAGGCTTTTGAAAAACACCTAGAAGAAAAGGGACAATTCCATTATTCATACCAATCAAGAAAATTTCCTAATAAACCCATGAGAACATAAATACTCTCAGAATTTTGGAGAAGAATTTTTTAGAAAAGGGACATTGAGAGGAACAAATGTTGAATTGTTTCACTATCGATTTACATAGAATTCACCTATTTGGAATTAGCATACCTTTATCATGTAAGTTATCAATCGTAATAATTTTATTTTGAATGGCATGCCAAAAAATAAATTCACCTTGGGAATAAGACTACTGTCCTAGAGAGATTTCCACCATGGGTTTGGTTGAGGACCATTACGAGCAATACAATATCCAGTTCTCACATAGTACTCACCATCCTTTGTCCTACCCATATAAGAACATCTAGTTTAGGTCTTGATCAAATATAAAGACCACCCAGATTAGTATTGATATTTTGAAGATCCCCTTGATATTTCATCTTCAAGATCCCAATAAAGAGGTCTCCAAGACCAACCCCAACTGTTCTAATCCAATAGTCTCTCAAAAGGCTTCCCATAGTAGAAATGAAATATTTAGCAACATTTATCCACAATGGATGGTTTAACAGAGTTCCTTCATCAATCCACCAATCCTACCAAAATTTGATCCTGTTACCATCACCAATTTCCCATTTACTCCCTTTCATCAACAAACCCCTACACTTTACCAAACCATTCCAAAAACAAGATCCTTCAGGAATGATATCATTTTAAATAAAATAAATATTCTTAGCGTACAAGTATTTAGCTTTAAGAATCTTATCCCACAATCCATCCTCCTACTGAAGTCTACACCCTACCTTATCCATAAGATTCATATTCATACTCTTTAATTCCTTCAAACCCAATCCTCCCACATTCTTAGGCAAAGTGCCCCTATTCCGAGAAACAAGGGGGATTCTATGCTTTGATTGAGTACTTCACCAAAGAAATATCAGTTTAATCTGGTAATCACATTTCATATATTTGTAGGCATTTTAAATATTGACATAAGATACACTCAAAGGCACTTTGTAAATAAATCAAGGAGTTGTAATTTTCTAGCTTGTGATAATAAATTACCTTTCTAGGTAGTAAGATTCTTTTGAAACCTACTAACAAGAGCATTCCAATTATCTAGAACCATCCTTCCCTTAAACAAAGGCATTCCCAAATATGAACAAGGAAATGAAATGATTGGACACTCCAAAACAATAGCAATTATATTATGAGCTTCCTCATCCACATTCAAGAAAATTATAGAAATTTTTCAAAAATTAATAAGCTGACCAATAACTTCTTCAAAGTCTTGAAGAATATCCTTGAAGGCCTTGCTTCAAATAGTTTTCATACCCAAAAGAAAATAATCATCTCTACAAACTATTTTAAAGCTATAGGGTCCAAACCATTAGAAATAATTAAAACATTCAATCCTCTTTTTCCATCGGTCAAAGACAAAATTATTCTTAAAGTATCTCGCAACAATAATATAAAGAAAATGGGACAAAGGATCCCCTGCCTCTCAAACCCTTCTTGGATGAAAAGAACCCATCAAACTTACCATTGATAAGAATAAATTTTTAGGAGTGGTAATACATTCCATAATCCATTTTATAAAATTATCATGGAATCTTAACCTTTCCATAATAATCCTAAGAAATCTCCATGACACTCTATCATATGCCTTATTCATATCAAGTTTTAGCAACATTTCCTCCCAATTTGAAACATTCACTGAATGAATAGTTTCATGAAAAGTAATAACGCTATCAAGGATCTATCTACCTTTGACAAAGGTTCCCCGATTTGGATAAATAAAACCATCCAACATATCTTTGATCCTAACAGAAATTATATTTTTAATAATTTTGTAAACTATGTTAGATAGACTAATTGGTCTAAATTCAGTAACTTTACCACCACCTGGAATCTTAGGCACTAGGGATATAAAATTATTGTTAACCTCTTTCAGTAACTTACTATTCATGAAAAATTCTTGGATAACTTCCTCCACATCATCATGAACAATGTCCCAAAATTCCTAAAAGAAAAAAGTAGGGAAACCATCTGGCCCAGGAGACTTATCCCCTTCTAAATAAAAAACAACCTCTTTTATTTCCTGGGGAGAGGGAATTTTGACCAACTCAACATTATCCTGAAGAGTGATACATGTTTGAATAAATCAGTGATTTTACTCTCCTTGACAAGGTCAAGCTGCCCTCTAGCAGTCAACAAATCACTGAAGAAACTTATAAATTCATTTGAAATCTCATCCTGATTCTTCAACCTCACTCCTCTCCTATCCTCAATTTCCATTATTGTATTACTTTGTTTATGAATAGAAGCATTAGATGAAAAACAATTGTATTCTTATCACCCTCTTTTAACCATAAAGACCTTGAATTTTGTTTCCAATATGATTCCTCTTTTGCTTCCAGATTATGATACTCCACCAAAAGAAATTTTTCTTTATTCCTGATCTCTTGATCATACCTCCCACTTTCCAAGAATTCCTTAATCCTTTTTAGATCCTCAAAAACTTTTATTTTTGGGAAAAATGTTACAAAAATTTTCCTTTGTTCCATATTTTCATTCTTTCTTTGACATTTTTCAACTTAGACACCAGTTTGAACATAGCTTTACCTTTAACACTAATTTTCCAACAAGATTGAATCTCCTCTTTTAAGGAAGGATGAAACAACCACATTTTAAATAATCTAAAAGGTCTATATGTTATTCTTGTACTATTACTAGATTGAAAGCAGATAGGACTATGGTCCGACCCAATTCTAGGTAAAGTTGTAAGGAAACCACCCAGAGCCAAGAACCAACTTGGGTTGATTAAAAATCTATCCAACTTAATTTGGATAAGATCATCTCCCATTCTCCTATTTGACCAAGTATATTTCCCACCTCTCAACTCAATATCAACCAAATTACAATCAACAATAAAGTCAAAAAAATCTCCCATACTATCACTAAACAAATTTGAACCCCATTTCTTATCATCTAGGCTCAAAGGAGTGTTAAAATCCCTCCAATCATCCAATCCATATCCTTATACTGAGAACAAAACTGACACAATTTCTACCCACAATTTTCTTCTCTCATTCATAGAATTGGGAGCATAAATATTAGAGCATATCCAAGGAAAACCATTTACCTTTTCTCTTAACATAATGGCAATATGATGGGATGAGTTACAAATAACCAAACCCTTTATGTCCTTTTTAAGCCAAAAATTATCAATTCCTCTAGAGGGACCCATAGAATGCACACATTGCATATCTGAAATAAACCACAACTTATTTTTAATATTAACCATTTTTTTCTTTTTTCATCTTGGTTTCTTGTATCAACAGAATATCATTCTTATGATTTTTTCTAAAATTTGACAATATATTTTGTTTATTGGGGTTATTAAGACCCCTTATATTCCAAGAAATGAGCTTCATGTTTTTATTTGGATAGATGCTCTGTTCAATAGAGTGTTTCTTACTTGAGTCAATTTCTTTAGCCATTGTTTTTTCTCTTCTATCCCTATTTGACATATTACCTCTATTTGCAAATGGTTTCCCATAGTCTGCTTTAAATTTGTCTTATTTATGAGTATTCCTTGTATTAATATTTTTTTCTTCCAGATTCGAGAAGGCATGAGCTCATAATCTAAAATATCAACTTCTACTTTTGTAGACATATCATCTCCTTTTACCTGATCCTTCTCTTGAGAAACCTCTATAGGAACCTCCTCTTTCTGAACTTCCTTGTTGATCTATCCCACCTCCTCAAAATTCTCTAGAACATGAATCTGAACATGAATTTCAAGTTCAATTTGAATTAGATCTAGGGTAATTTTATCAATGATAGGCTAATGATCTAGAACAATCTATTGAATAACAGGATCTTCAATTTCCAACATTTTGAAATCAAATTTTACTAAAGAAATTATACTTGGGGAGCCCTATTTTTTCTCCAACTCCTTTTATTTTTTCTCCTAAATATCCTAAACTTGTTGTTTACCTTTTTTATCTTCATTACATTATGTCTATGATCATGCCTCATCCTCCAACATTTCGACAAAAAGAGGCAAATTTTCATACTCAATTTTTAATTCCAAACACCAAACTTCAAATTTAGTTCAATTTATTTTCTAACAAGTTCCAAACAAGAACATTGAAAAAAACCGAGCATACATTAACCTTGTTCGAGCCTTGGTAACTAGATAAAAATCACCAATGAACTTATAGCATTAGCAATATCCGTTAATATTTCCTCCTCCCAAAACTCCATAGGAAGGCCTAGTAATTTAACCCACACAGGAAACTCATCGGGTTTTCATTATAAGGATCAAAACCTAGGGTTCCATTTCTAAACCAAAAACTGGATCTTCCCAAAATGCGAGGTCCTTCAAGGAGTATATTTTTACAATCCTCAACATTGGAGAGATTTATTATAAAAAAACCCATTCACATAAGAATAAATTTATAACGAGCCTTTCGGTCTCCACTTCCTTTGGGCCCATTCACAAAACCACTCAACATTAGGTTTGGATCCATAAAAATTACTAACCAAAGAGAACTCCATTCGAGATTTAGCTTTCTCAGCCAATCCATCTAGAATAGCTAGGCTTAAGAGTCCATTCTTCTCAACAATCTTAATATTTGAGACCAAAGGTTGAGCCACAATGTCCTTGTTACATGACTAAAATCCTATCAGCCCACGAAGGAGAAAAAGATACCTTACCTTCTCTAAGAAGAGATGGTGTGGCCCCTGTCCGCATTGCCTCAATCTACGGGTCACATGTGTCCCGTGATAGTTCCCTCCCATTTTTTTCTGAAACCTCCTCGCTCCTTCTCTCACTCCCGCTCCATTTTCTTCTATATTTACCCATTATTCAAACACATAGTAATTCTAGAATTAAAACTAAAGCATATAACCTCATGATATTCTATATTTCTTATTCAAGCGGTAGATTAGGATAGAATTTCCATGCCCGAATTTGATTGCAAACTTATTTTCCAAAAACTAGTAGAATCCTTAATCGGTCAAGCATACGCAATCCTCCAAAATATGAAGTCCCCGATTTTGAAAGAAAAAACTCTTCCCAAAATAAATATTGTAATTATTAAATAAAATGTTAGTTCATCCATCATCGCTCCCCAATATTATTGCATGCAATGAGACTTCACAATAGCTTTCTACAAAAGAACAACATCATGCAGAGCTCCAAAAAGGAGAACTCAAGATCATACTTTGGAACAAGGTAAAAATCAAAATGAGATGCATGTGGTTAACTTCTTTAATAAGCTTCACCTTTTCCAAGAGCGATTAAATACATATTCAATGTGTTCAATTACATAGTGCTCGATGTGGCTAGATTTAATTAATACCAATCTTCCCTTCAAATTTGGTGGTTACGTTAACTAGTTCATTCAAATATATTTAAGCCACCAAATTCAAACTTAACTCTTTCGTGTTATCAGAGTGCCCCACATTTTAAAAAAATAAAAATAAATAAATAAAATAAAAGTTTGAAATTAAAAGCCTATGATTTTTGTTTGTGGGGCAGATTTAGGGCAAAAAGGGGGTGGGGGTTCCTTTTTGTTTTTGTTTTCTGGCTTTTGTTGAGTGTGAGGGAGCACCGCCGCCATGGGGAGAAGCTCCAAACTTGTTTGGCGCACCAACAGGCAGGAGGGAGGCCATTTTTTTCTTCTTGTGGAGACACCCATGCTGGAATAATGCCCCTACACCGCTTCACCTCCTTCCACGGGGTCAGAACTTGGCATGTGGCGGATTTGTATGGTTGGGCGGCCTGTACCAGCTTCTTCCTCGCCTGTGTTAAAACTCGAGCTCTTTCTTCCCGCATGGACACCTAGCAAAGCATAAAAAGGGGGACAGAGGAATGGTTGTCAGATGTGTAGTTTGCAAATGCTGAAGGGGCGCTGGTTTTAATGTTTTACCAAATGGAAGATCTAGAAAGCTTCTCACGGAACATGATTTTAGTTGGGCGTGGAGTGCGTGGGATTTTTCCTCGGGAGGCAATCACGCCATTTCACCATGCAAAAAATAGGCCTCCAAACCAATAAATTTCCATTTCAACGTACCTTCAAACCAAAATGGATTTGGGGAAAATACGTGGGAGCTAGTTGTTAGAATGCCTCTAAGAAATGCGGTCTCATGGGATGCCATAATGACACCTAAAAAAATGGATTTGTAAAAAAAAAAGTTTGTGAACTGTTTGATAGAATGTCTCAAATAGATGTGGGCTCATGGAATGCCATGATGGTAGGATGTGTAAAAAAATGAGTTTGTTGAACAGGCTTTAGAATCTTTCAACCAAATGCAAATAGCAGGTGTAAAGCCAAATTTAACAACCTTTGTCAGCGTATCTCCAGCCTGTGCAAAACATGGAAGCTTTGGAGCAGGGTTTGAGCAATAGAATCTGGTTTGTTTGTAAGATTTTGTTCTTGCAATGTCACAGCTGAGATGTATGAAAAATGTGGAAGTGTGCTATAGTTGGTATGTATGAAAAATGTGGAAGTGTATTCAAGGCATGTGATCTGTTTGAAAAAATGCCTCAGATATTTCAGTCTCATGGAATCTAATCGTTTCAGGGTATTCGTAGATGAGCTTGTTGTAAAGGCCTTTAAAACTTTGAAGGAAATGGATTTGGCAGTGGTAAAGCAACACTTAACAAAAAAATTTAACACCCTCTCAACTGCGCCAAAATAAGCATTTTAAATTGGGATATGCACAAAATGGACTTGTTGAAAAGGCGTGTGATCTGTTTGACATAGAAAATTCCATCTCAGGGATTGGGACAAGACATGGGGGCACAACGAATGGTTTGGTTTTCATGTGATTATCTGGCATCATGTGACATCAATGGTGGTTTCAACGGATCGTGAGTGTTAACCACTTGGAGCACCTTATCCCCGTTTTGCTCATCATTCCCAGGCATGGTTCTTCTTCCCTTACCTCTCATAATTCTTGTGTTTTAGTTCTCTTTTGCAACTAAATAGAATTTTAAATTATTAGAATTTTTAAATATAGTTAAATGTCTCTTCAACCCATTACAAAACAATAAAGTGTCGTGACACAACTCTCGAAGCCATTATAACTAACCTACTTTAAACCATGAACTATCACCTTCACTTCGAGATGATCTAGAAAACTCTTACCTTTTTTTTTAATCGCTCCAATATCATTTTATCGACCAGATGAATTTGACTCTCCATTGATTAAGTTGACCTTCTTCCTACTTAAAATAGTTAAATTTTTCTTTTTTTGGAGACTCACTAAGTACCCTTCGTAACTCTGGAAACGAGATGTGAAGTTTCACTTGTGTACCTTGGTATACGAGGAGTCACCTTGATTTTTGGTTTGACCTGAAATGATCATATGACATCCTTTTGACGCTCTTATAAGAGCCCTGTTACACCAGTTTGCAACAGTAGAGAGTTGTTAAAACTAGAAAGTTGGCTTTCGTTTGGGACCACCATTTGAAACCCGGAAAGAGGAATCACGTTCCGTCTTCGCAAACCTCTAGCATTTATACTAGACAAATGCATGGAACATTCAGCATAGGAAAGAGAACTTTTCAGGATAGTTTGGTGAAGCCATTTTGTAGGCCTCGGTTGTAATTTGATGAGGTCAAACTTGACCAATTTCTTCTTGTCACTCCAGAAAACTTGTCGCCATTTGAAAATAGTTTACTAGTTCTTAGTCCCATCGACTATGATGAATTCTCCTTATATAGGGGAACTAGTAGGAGATGTCTCGTTGCATGCTTCTCCATCAAACGTCAGTTGTGGATGCATTTTTCTAGGCCCTCGAGCTAACTTTTGTCATTTTACAACTAGGTGAACTACGACCAGCGGCCCCGAAAACTAGCCGCCAAACGTAAACCGTTCACTCTTTTTCAATTCCATCAGTTTCCATGAACTCTTGGTCTATCTAGGGACATGTAGAAAGTTGATCATGGAGGGTGTTCTCATCGGAAGATAACTTTTGGAAGTGGTTTCTTAGCCTCCGAGCACGTTTTGTACATTTTTGTAGTTAGTAAGAAAATATAAAAATAGAAAGTTGCGGACCCTCGTAGGGTTGCCAAACCACCCTGGAAACTTTTAACACATGCAAATAACTGTTTAAAACCCTTTTAGTGCATCTGTTGTGTGAAATAGAACTTTTGACAAAATGGTGTTTTCTCTCTCTTCCCTTCTCTTTCTCTCTCCTGGTTACAAAATGAAGAAAAATGAAATGCAATGAATACATGTTCCTAGACCTTTTTATTTCGATTGCAAATTGTAATTATTGTTAGATGTAAATGGGAAACTGAAAAATGATACTTATGTTAGGTTAGGGTGGATGCCATGCCAGCGAATTATCGCTGATATCATGCTCACGTGGGTTTTGCAGGATGGAAGAATGACGACAAAAAAGGTGATGTGTAATTTAATTATTATTATTGTAATTTTTATAGGTCATTGTAAAATGAATAATTGTCTAATGTAGTCTCTTGTTACCGAAAATTTATAATTGAGATTTGTTAATATGCATGATATGCTAGTTTTAGGGATACTTAGGAAATGTGCATCTAATCACCAGTTCAATTTGTTTCTTAGTTGTGCATGGCAAAAGGGTTTGATTTATACATAGTAAATTGAAAAATTGAAGTTAATATCTTGTAGTACTTTCTCAGTATTCAATAAATGATTAAATTAATTACTGGTTATCTTCTTACCTTGCAAACATAATAAAGAGTTTTAATGGGAACACTCAACCTTAATAAAATATTCGTGCATAACTTGCTTGCATGTGTGATCCTTTTTACCATATAAGAAAAATTAAGACCGTAGAATGAACTTAAGCTTTGCACTCGATGAGACCTCCTAGGTTAGGTAAATAAAACCCCTAGTTGGAGTTACCATCATATTCATTAGGTTTAACGACATTGTCGTGAACCCATATTTTAGGAATGACATGGTTCAACTTTATCCAGAGTATGCGGTTTCCTTCTAGTTTTGGTAATCGTGAGAAGAATGTACTCTCTTCAGGTCTGACACCAGGCTGAGTGGTGAAGACCACCTTGGAAGTCACCTTATGAGTCCATGTTAGAAGGAATGACTAAGTGGTGTAACCTTCCCATCTATGGAGTGGGTAGAGATATTACTCCCTTGTATCCTATTTGATTTCTGAGCCTTACGAAATTAGATCTAGAAATTAACTTCATCAATGAATGAAATCCCTATTGGATCCAAATGACCTAAATGAAGATCGCGATATAGTTGTTCTATGTCTTGCATTCTCGTTAGTGAACCCTTTTGTCCCTCGTAGATAAATGTCTTGTCTTGGGTATGTGAAAATTTAGTGCCTTGATCTTTCACGAAAGGATTATAGGGTAAATACATTTTAACCTTAATCACACCTATAATAGAGATTGAAGCCCTAGGTGAAACTGGAATTAAGCTTAACCATGTGCTTCTTTAATATGTCAGAAAAGTACTTTCGTAACTCTTATGTTTAAACGATGGTAATAATGAGACCCTAGTGTGACGCAAAAGTAAATCATATGAGAGTAAAACAAAAATTTGAGGTTAGGATTAAGGGCACTCTTGGAGTCCTTTTAACTTAATTAAGTTTTTTTATGCGTTGCAAAGAATATAAGTCACCCTAGTGTGACCAATCTTTGAGAAAACAAAATATATATAAATATAAATGGAATTCCATAAGTTAGTGAACTTTATTAACCTTGGGTAGCGAAATAACTGTTTCGTGATCGAAGGATGTTTTTGGGAAAAAGCTATCTCGAATCTATGTCTTCCTTAATCCCAAGATTTCATCTTGACATCACGTTAGATTCTCTTGTGTAGCAAGGGTAAATTTCAAACATTAAATAAACGCTTGAGAAGCATATTCTTAACAAAAGAACAAGATAATTAAGTATTGTGTATGTGATTTGAATTGTGCCAAATAAGCAAATAAGTTATGGAAATTTCTGTGAGGCATAAAGGAAGCCAACCTAAATTGGTCAAACTGTAATTTAAAAGTGGAATGAACTTAAGATCTTGTAGGTGAACAAATGAGAAGCTTATCCTTGTTCATAATGTCCTTATAATGTAAATCGTAACTAAGATGTAATTAAAGGAATGATGTGTTATGGGTTTCCAATCTTGGAGTCATTTGTCTTGTGGTTGGGTCATTACTAGTATTCATTCATTGTGAGAAGTGTGGCATTGACATTTCTATGTTGTTTTCTTGAGTCTATGTGAGTCGATGACTTATGTGATTGTCATATGCGAGTCAAGTTTCTGTACTTGGAGCCCTTGTTGTGTTATGTGTAGCGTGCATTATAAGTCAAAAAAAAATTCTTGGTATTTTACTGTTGACATTGTGTGTGTAAAATGTGGGCACTACATATGGTATCAGAGCGAGGTTCATGCTCTCGAACCTTTGGGATAGGTTTGAAGTTGTGATGATTCTGCATGATGGCGATGGTGTTTCATGATGGTGATAAATATTGGAAGAGTAATGTGTTTTAAGAGTGATGTGATCTATGTCGTAATTGTGATAATGTGAACGCACATGATGTGTATGTCACTTAGTGTGCATTTTTATCATGTTGATGTGCTGGGGATGGGAGTATTCTCTCTCCTTTGTGTGGATTCTATGAAGAATTCACGGGTGAATTACTGCTTGTGATGAGAGTATTGACTCTCCTTTTCATGGATCCAATGAGGAATCTGTGTGTGATGTACCACCTTGTTTTGTGTGAATGGAATGATATTGTGAATTGCAGAGTGTTGGAACATTTTGACCTTATGTGATGTGAAGATGTATTGATGTATTGCATGAAAAAAAAATTGGTGTAGAGTGAATTGAATTGTATCATGATGTTTTACCATGTTTTGAAGAATTGTGTGTATCACTTTGTATGTAGCAAATGAATGTTATGTTGTGATCTTACTATGTCCATCGTATGTATGATTTGTGTAATATGTAATGATTCATGTTGTGATATAGGGGCATACAGTGAACCTATGAACCCTATTGTGTAGTGATTGCACTTTGGGTGTAGGATGTGGTAATGTGATGTATCGTAACCTGTGAAGGTAATGATTGTGTTGTACCCTGTATATTTATACCATGCACAAGATGTTATGGTTGTTGTGTGTGAATTACCATTGTGTTTGTGATGTAGTTATGTGTATGTTGTGGACCTTACACTAGACGACCCTAAGGGGATAAATTGTCAAGAGTGTATGTGTGGAGAGAGGAGGCGTGGACCAGGTTGTCATAATCTTGAGCTGAGTACAAGTGAGAAAGTGGAGTCTTATATAGACTGAAAACCCACTTTTATCTGTTTAGTATACTTCAAGCTTGCTCAGTATATTGTGGGTGCACACCACCTTAGGCTCAACTTATGCAACCTTGTGTCCCCTGCTCTTTCCTATTGGATTGTTCATTGAATAATCCTATGTGATTTTGACTATGTTGATCCTTGTGGGAGTTTGGAGTTATGATTCAGGCAGAGATGATGACAGATACATTATTTGATATACTCATTTTTGGTTACATGTATATTTTCATGAGCTGAGGCTCGATGTCTGAGTGCCAGCAACTCGATGAGTACCCCTTTGGTGGTGGTATGAGGCCACATAGTGATTGTGATGTGCTATTTTTCCCATTATGTATTTTATTCGTAAATTAATCCTTCTCTTTTAGCTAGAACCAGCCATTTTCTTGATTGACATGTTCTTATATTTTGGGTTTTATTTGATTATTGCACTAACAGTTGGATTTTACACTAACCATGGCTAATTAGCCACTTGTTTTTCTTGGTTTTAAAACTTTTTTTCATATTTAAAATATTTGTAGCCTAGCCCAAGGCTTTTGATTTTTCCATTTGGCATTTGATTGGATTGTTATGCTGGTTCTAATGTCGTAATGTGTTGGAATAGGGTCATGGGATTAACCATGGAGTGGTTGAACCTATGGACCCACTTTGTTGTATGGGGTACACCCCAAGGAGTTACAGATAACTAGCGGGTTGTTGAACCATGAGTTATTATGTCACTTGGGTTAGGGGTGATGGGCTCTATGTGCCTAGGGCCATAGGGTGACCCGGCCTCATTTAAAAGGAGAAAGGAGATGGGCCTCTATGGTTGAGTGACCTGCTATTCTTGATGGGGCTCTATGGTTGAGTGACCCGGCTTGGCTTTGACACTATGTTTCTTTCTCTTTGGGAGGTATATGGAGATTATCTGGTGATGCTTTAGGAAGGTATATGGAGTTGTATTTTGTTGCTTTTGGAGATATCTAGAGTTTGTTTCGTGATGTCTTGTTATGTGTGGAGTTGGTATAGTGAGTTATGTGTACCCTTGTGAGCCTTTTGACACATTGTGATGTTTGAGGTTTGACTCTTCCCTTGGTTGGTATGGACTATTGGATATTGTCTTGGCACTATGTTGGTACAGTCATGGATTTTGGGTCATGTAATACCCGTTGTATATGCATCGGTGTGATCATTCTGTGTGTCAGTTATATGTGTGTACTAGATCTATGTATAGGATGTAATTCTTGGAAATTATTTGCTAGGTGGTCTACTTGTTGTCATTCCATGGTTTGGTGAAACCCTTGTGATGTGATATGGTCATGAAAGTATGTAAAAGTATGCTTGTGAAATTTTAGTGTTGTGTATGACCCTGGTAGGGTGTTGTGACTGTAGTTTAGGATGGGAACCCACAGGAATGAAATAACTAAAGTTATGCAACAATGAAATTCTAAAGGACTTGAATTAAGAATAATGTTAATGGGAAGAGATTAATGAAATAACAAAAAAGAGAGAACTGCCAATCTTCACAGAACCTTGAAAGTTAAAATTTCTACCTAATGTTCCTAGGGCCACCCCGTGGTCATGATTTTGTGTCTGAAATCTTAACCTTAGAGCGTACCTTTGCCCATATTTGTTCCTTGTTACTACCATTTCTCCTTCTTCATTGTCTGTCACATCGAGGATGATGCTTTCTTAAGGGGAGGGAGATGTAGTGCCCCACACTTTAAAAAAAAAAAATAAAATAAAAGTTTGAAATTAAAAGCCCATGATTTTGTTTTTGGGGCAGATTTAGGGCAAAAAGGGGGTGGGGTTTCCTTTTTGTTTTTGTTTTCTGGATTTTGCTGAGTGTGAGGGAGCACCACCACCATGGGGAGAAGCTCCAAACTTGTTTGGCACACCAACAGGTAGGAGGGAGGCCATTTTTTTTTTTCTTGTGGAGACACCCACGCCTGGAATAATGCCCCTACATTACTTCACCTCCTTCCATGGGGTCAGAACTTGGCATGTGGCGATTTGTATGGCTGGGTGGCCTATACCAGCTTCTTCCCTAGCCTGTGTTAAAACTCAAGCTCTTTCTTCCCACATGGACACCTAGCAAAGCATAAAAAGGGGGACATAGGAATGGTTGTCAGATGTGTAGTTTGCAAATGTTGAAGGGGACGTTGGTTTTAATCTTTTACCAAATGGAAGATCTAGAAAGCTTCTCGTGGAACATGATTTTAGTTGGGCATGGAGTGCGTGGGGTTTTTCCTCATGAGGCAATCACACCCTCAAGGTAATTCACCATGCATCGTAAAATAGGTCTCCCAGACCAATTATTAAAGCATTGCCGTACCTCCAACCTGCGCCAAAATGGATTTGGGGAAAATACATGGGAGCTAGTTGTTAGAATGCCTCTAAGAAATGTGGTTCATGGAATGCCATAATGGTAGCTTATTCACAAAATAGAAAAAAAAAAAAGGCTTGTGAATTGTTTGATAGAATGTCTCAAATAGATGTGGGCTCATGGAATGCCATGATGGTAGGATGTGTAAAAAAATGAGTTTGTTGAACAGGCTTTAGAATCTTTTTCCCAAATGCAAATAGTAGGTGTAAAGCCAAATTTAACAACATTTGTCAGCGTATCTCTCAGCACATGCAAAACATGGAAGCTTTGGAGCGGGGTTTGAGTAATACAATCTAGTTTGTTGTAATATTTTGTTCTTGAAATGTCACAATGAGATGTATGAAAAATGTGGAAGTGTGCTATAGTTGGTATGTATAAAAATGTGGAAGTGTATTCAAGGCATGTTCGATCTCATGGAATGTAATCATTTCACGTATTCATAGATGAGCTTGTTGTAAAGGCCTTTGAAACTTTGAAGGAAATGGATTTGGCAGTGGTAAAGCAACACTTAACAAAAAAATTAACACCCTCTCAACTATGCCAAAATAAGCGTTTTAAATTGGGATATGCACAAAATGGACTTGTTGAAAAGGCATGTGATTTGTTTAACATAGAAAATGCCATCTCAAGGATCGGGATGAGACATGGGGGCACAACGAATGGTTTGGTTTGCATGTGATTATCTGGCATCATGTGACATCAATGGTGGTCTCAACGGATCGCGAGTGTAAACCACTTGGAGCACCTTATCCCCGTTTCACTTGTCCTTCTCGTGGGATGGTTCTTCTTCCCTTACCTCTCATAATTCTTTTGTTTTAGTTCTCTTTTGCAACTAAATAGAATTTTAAATTATTAGGATTTTTAAATATAGTTAAATGTCTCTTCAACCCATTGCAAAACAATAAAGTGTCATGTGCAATTCTCGAAGCCATTATAGGGTAAGTGCAGCAAGTTGGGGAATCAAAATTTTGGTAGACATCATATTGCAAATAACAACATAATATCAACTTGTAGGGATTATTAGCAATACATACACTCAAAATTAGAAAAACTTATACTAATATGAATCATAGAATTTAGAATTTAGTTTCTAAAATACTATTTTTTTTTAAATGGACAAGATTAGCTATATTAAACACTCAAAATTTAATGACTTGGTATTTTTGTCTTAAAACGCCTATAAAATTATATTCTGTTTGCCCACAATTTGGATGACCAAAAATTGATATATGTTTTTATCCTTTGGTGAGAAGTTAGATGCCACTATCTGTTTGGGATGGATTTTATTTTGTATTTTTTGAGTAATATTTTATTTTTTATGATTTTTTCCATGAAAGTGGTATGAAAAACATAAAGGAAGCAGATGCACTTTCCATTTGCTCCATAACTTCATAAAAAAATATTGAAATCAAATAAAAAAATTTTAACATGTATATAATTTCACCACATGGTTGGGATGGTATAAGTTTTATCACATTCGATAAGTGAAACAAAATTTGCGATCTTAAACCTAGACGTAAACATTCACGGGAAAAAGTGTCTTAAAGACCTACTATTAGTAAAAAATTATAAAATGATATTTATGCTATTCTATTCAATTTAAAATTAGTATTTATACAAAGATAATAGTCTTCCCTATGCAATGGTACCATTTTTATGACATATTTTTACTTTTAGAGTAGATCAGAGTTAGGAGCAGGATCCATCCTTCTATGGTTCAAGTCCCACATTTGGAAGACTAAAATTGATGTTTTGTTGTTTTTAATGTAAAATTCAATTTAGTCCACTTAATTTTCCCCAACTTGGTGCATTTACCCTATAACTCACCTACTTTAAACCATGAACTATCACCCTCACTTCGAGATGATCTAGAAAACTCTTACCTTTTTTATCACTCCAATATCGCTTTAAAATCGACCAGAAAAAAATATCCATTGATTAAGTTGACCTTCTTCCTACTTAAAATAGTTAAATTTGTCTTTTCAAGACTCACTAAGTACCCTTCAACTCGGAATGATGTGAAGTTTCACTCGTGTACCTTGGTATAGGAGGAGTCACCTTGATTTTGGTTTGACCCGAAATGATCATATGACATCCTTTTGACGCTCTTATGGAGCCCTATTACACCAAATTTAATAGTAGAGAGTTGTTGAAACTAAAAGTTGGCTTTCATTTGGGACCACCATTTGAAACCCGGAAAGAGGAGTCACGTTCCGTCTTGACAAACCTCTGTTTGTTTATACTAGACAAATGCATGGAACATTTAGCATAGGAAATAACACTTTTCGAGATAGTTTGGCAAAGCCATTTTATAGTCGTTCATAGTTTGTGAGGTCAAAATGGACCAATTTCTTCTTGATCGCTCCAAAAAATTTTCGTCATTTGAAAATAGTTTACTAGTTCTTAGTCCCGTCGAATCGATGCAATTCTCCTTATATAGGGGAACTAGTATGAGATGTCTCATTGCATGCTTCTCCATCAAACATCAAGTGGGTGCATTTTTTGGGCCCTCGAGCTAACTTTTTCATTTTACAATAACAACTCGCCTAGCGGCCCCGAAAACATTTTAAATTGGGATATGCAAACGCAAACCATTCACTCTTTTTCAATTCCATCGATTTGCCATGAACTCTTGGTCTATCTGGGGACACGTAGAAAGTTGATCATGTAGTGCGTTCTCATGGAAGATAAATTTTGGAAGTGGTTTCTTAGACTCATGAGCACATTTTGTACGGTCTTTTTGTAATTAGTAAGAAAATATAAAAATAGAAAGTTGTGGACCCTCGTTTGTTACCAAACCACCCTGGAAACTTTTAACACGTGCCCTTAAGCTCTTTAAAACCCTTTTGTGCATCTATTTTGTGAAATAGAACTTTTGACAAAATGGTGTTTTCTCTCTCTAACCTTCTCTTTCTCTCTCTAGGTTAAAAATGAAGAAAAATGAAATGCAATGAATACATGTTCCTAGACCTTTTTATTTTGATTGCAAACCATGTAATTATTATTAGATGTAAATGGAAAACTTAAAACTGATATTTATGTTAGGTTAGGGTGGATGCCATATCATTTTATCGACTGATATCATGCTCACGTGGGTTTTGCAAGATGGAATGAATGACGACCAAAAAAAAGGCGAAGTGTAATTTAATTATTATTATTGTAATTTTATAGGTCATGGTAAAATGAATAATTGTCTAATGTAGTCTCTTGTTACCGAAAAGTTATAATTGATATTTTTAATATGCATGATATGCTAGTTTTAGGATACTTAGGAAACGTGCATCTAATTACTTGTTCAATTTGTTTCTTAGTTGTGCATGGAAAAAGGGTTTGATTTATACATAGTAAATTGAAAAATTGAAGTTAATATCTTGTTGTACTTTCTCAATATTCAATAAATGATTAAGTTAATTATTGGTTATCTTCTTACCTTACAAACATAATAAAGAGTTTTAATGGGAACACTCAACCTTAATAAAATATGTGTGCATAACTTGCTTGCATGTGTGATCCTTTTTACCATATAAGAAAAATTAAGACCGTAGAAAGAACTTAATCTTTGCACTCGATGAGACCTCCTAGGTTAGGTAAAAAAACCCTAGTTGAGTTACCTTCATAGTCATTAGGTTTAACGACATTGTCGTGAACCCATATTCTAGGAATGACATGGTTTAACTTTATCCAGTAGTGTGTGGTTTCCTTCTAGTTTTGGTAATCACGAGAAGAGCGTACTCTCTTCAAGTCGACACCAAGCTAAGTGGTGAAGACCACCTTGGAAGTCGCCTTTTGATTCCATGTTAGAAGGAATGACTAAGTGGTGTAACCTTCCCATCTATGGAGAGGGTAGAGATATTACTCCCTTGTATCCTATTTGATTTCGAGCCTTACGAAATTAGATATAGAAATTAACTTCATCGATGAATGAAATCCTGTTGGTTCCAAACAACCTAAATGAAGATCGCGATATAGTTGTTCTATTTCTTGCATTCTCGTTTGTGAACCCTTTTGTCCTCGTAGATAAATGTCTTGTCTTGGGTATGTGAAAATTTAGTGCCTTGATCTTTCACGAAAGGATTATAGGGTAAATACATTTTAACCTTAATCACACCTATAATAGAGATTGAAGCCCTGGGTGAAACTAGAATTAAGCTTAACCATGTGCTTCTTTAATATGTCAGACAAGTACTTTCGTAACTCTTATGTTTAAACGATGGTAATAATGAGACCCTAGTGTGACGCAAAAGTAAATCATATGAGAGTAAAACAAAAATTTGAGGTTAGGATTAAGGGCACTCTTGGAGTCCTTTTAACTTAATTAAGTTTTTTTCATGCGTTGCAAAGAATATAAGTCACCCTGGTGTGACCAATCTTTGAGAAAACAAAAGATATATAAATATAAATGGAAGTCCATAAGTTAGTGAACTTTATTAACCTTGGGTAGCGAAATAACTGTTCCGTGATCGAAGGATGTTTTTGGGAAAAAGCTATCTTGAATCTATGTCTTCCTTAATCCCAAGATTTCATCTTGACATCACTTTAGATTCTCTTGTGTAGCAAGGGTAAATTTCAAACATTAAATAAACACTTGAGAAGCATATTCTTAACAAAAGAACAAGATAATTAAGTATTGTATATGTGATTTGAATTGTGCCAAATAAGCAAGTAAGTTATGGAAATTTCCATGAGGCATAAAGGAAGCCAACCTAAATTGGTCGAACTGTAATTTAAAAGTGGAATGAACTTAAGATCTTGTAGGTGAACAAACGAGAAGCTTATCCTTGCTCATAATTTCCTTGTAATGTAAATCGTAACTAAGATGTAATTAAAGGAATGATGTGTTATGGGTTTCCAATCCTGGAGTCATTTGTCTTGTGGTTGGGTCATTACTAGTATTCATTCATTGCGAGAAGTGTGGCATCGACATTCCTATGTTGTTTTCTTGAGTCTATGTGAGTCGATGACTTATGTGATTGTCATATGCGAGTCAAGTTTCTGTACTTGGAGCCCTTGTTGTGTTATGTGTAGCGTACATTGTAAGTCAAAACAAAATTCTTGGTATTTTACTATTGACATTTTGTGTGTAAAATGTGGGCACTACGATTATTTAAATTATCAATATCATTAATACTTTATCTAAATTTCATGGTCGATTAACCACCTAAGTAATAAATCATCAAAATGATCCCACGTGGTCATCGATTAACAAATTTAAAATGGTCAATGAGTATGGTAAAGTCTATGTCACCAACTTATATATATTGATAGTTAAAATTATCAAACATTAACCTTAGTCAATTGAAGAGTTCATACAAGTTATCCTTAAAATATGCCCATAGAGTATGGTGGAGAATTTATGTGACTGAAATATATTAGAATATTAAAAATACTCCATTACCATGCTAAGTATTTACCCCTTAATAACTTTCCGTGGTGAGGTAAAAAGACCTTTGTTTAAAAAATGCATCATAATTCTATTCAAATTAACATTAAAACATATACCTTAAGGCCATTAAAATAATTAACAATTTCAATTCCATCCATCATGGTCTTAGACTTCTTTGCTTGTCGTTGACCTATAACATTACCAGCATAGTTATGAAGACCTTAGAAATCATTATGTTTCATAATTGTCATGATCAACATAATACATTAATCAACCATGTATATATATTTAGATATCAATATTTCTCATACCCAAATAATGCAATCCCAACCAGGAGGCATATTTATCGATATTGTGAAACATCTTGAATAGTAAGAAAGTATAATCTAACAAGTACAAATTTATTATTCATTTGTAAACCATCACTAAGATAAGAAAATATCTTAAATAGGTACAATAACCAAACTTTACGATGATATTACAAACCTTTTCTCACGAAAGGTAATATAACCTCTTATAACAAGAAAAACAATAATAAGTTGTAAAATTTTAAATACTTTACCAAAAGCTGGACAACAAGCATTATTGCACGATTGTGCATGCAACTACGTGTAAGTGTGTATATCCTTTTTTAGGATAAAAATATGCATGTGTAGATGCATACCCAACTATATAACAGCATTTTTCCCCTTCTCTCATAAACCATTCCACTTTTTACAACTTAACTATCCTATGAAACAGGCCAGAAATTGTGGGATGTCACACTTGGATCTCTTGTCTTCTCTTGGTGCATTGTTATTTCTTCATGGATTTCCTTGTCCTAACTTCCTTCTCCCTCCTTAACCAATATTGTTGGTCAAACCCTATAGTTCTTGGAGTTTAATCTCATATACATAGTAATTACTTTTCTCTAATTTCTCACGCTTTTGTTCTTCAAATCGTATCCTCCTAAGGGTTATCTCATTCATGGAATCCATGGCTCAATCTAGATGTCTCTCTTGTCCATCATATTTCTTCACCACCCACACTATGGACAATTTATCCTTCCATTGGGAAATTCTTAATTCCCATATCAACCATCATCTTCTTAATTTCCAGTGCGTAGTTATTTTAAGTATTATCCGTACATCTCCTAAAGAAGTTGAAGTATGTTTTTACACAAGAGAATATTGAAACTAAATTCTCAATTATATAACTCGTAAGTGTATCTTTCCACCAATATTACATTGTGTTTGTCTAGGTCATGTCTTATTTTACAATTTTCCTCATGTGTTCAAAAGTCCAAGGATGCTTTAGACCTAAATTTTGACTTTTCCTAGGCAATAGACTACTAACTATGCATGTATATGTGTCAGGAGTTCACATAAAAATGCCTCATATAATGCATCATAAAAAAATTCTTCCACCCATGCTCTTGGTGAGTAATCCTTGTAGCTTAGATGTTGTTATGTGAAGTCGTCTTCAACAATGTGTAGCCAAGCCTCAATATTCTCCCGTGTTAAAGATGTCTCTCTTGTCCATCATATTTCTTCACCACCCACACTATGGACAATTTATCCTTCCAATGGGAAATTCTTAATTCCCATATCAACCATCATCTTCTTAATTTCCAGGGGTAGTTATTTTAAGTATTATCCGCACATCTCCCTAAAGAAGTTGAACTATGTTTTTTTACACAAGAGAATGTTGAAACTAAATTCTCAATTATATAACTCGTAAGTGTACCTTTCCACCAATATTACATTGTGTATGTCTAGGTCATGTCTTATTTTACAAGTTTCCTCATGTGTTCAAAATTCCAAGGATGCTTTAGACCCAAATTTTGAATTTTCCTAGGCAATAGACTACTAACCATGCATGTATATGTGTCAGGAGTTCACATAAAAATGCCTCATATAATGCATCATAAAAAAATTCTTCCACCCATGCTCTTGGTGAGTAATCCTTGTAGCTTAGATGTTGTTATGTGAAGTCGTCTTCAACAATGTGTAGCCAAGCCTCAATATTCTCCTGTGTTAAGAAAACATCTTATATCCACTTCATCCTTACATGTTTATCAAGGTCACTACAACTGAACCAAAATGTTACATTTAAGATTTTGGAAGTCATCACGCACAATTTTTCCTTACCCTTTGCATTTGCCTATCAAGCCATAATATAAGGTAGGGTAATCTCACCAAGTGCGAAGGATTTCAATTCTGTCAAGGTTAGCATGGTTAAAATGGATTAGTTGTTTAAATAATAAAGACTTGAATTCATAACTTAACATAGACAAGTACCAAATACCATTATTGACCAAGACATGTACTACTCATATATTAATCAATATAGTTGTGTTAGAACATAATATTAAGGGTTAGTATAAAACTTATTTTATAATTAAATAATTTAGAACATTTATATTCTTAATTATTTAATATAAACTATGAGTTTATGGTTAATTGGTTTTAATTTAAATCAATTTAATTAATGGGGTGCTTTGTGAGAAGACACACCCATTCACTTAATTTATATATGACCCACGGGGTCAAATGATTCATGTGATATGAGATCAATGTAAATTTAATTCACATTGTGAATTATGGTGGAGAGAAGTGAGGGTTAGAGATGTGATTGGACTGTAATGTTTCTCATTAATGGAATTATCTCTTTCCATAGTTTTTTACCCCTTAGAGGTTTTCCATGTTATATCAGTGTTCAAATGTGTTGTGTATTTTATTTTATTTAAGTTTCTTTCATGGTTAATGTAATGTATATTTAATTATTTATTATATTCATTTATTTTCTCAGACCTTATATGGTACCGAGCATGGTTCTAGGTTAGATTAAATTAATTTAATTTAATTGGTTCCTAAGGGTTGCAACCATTGGTGGTTGGTTATAACCCATAACCTATTATACCCCCATCATTTAACACACACACATACACATACAAACAACCCCTTTTAAATATTTTTATCTGTGCATGTGAAAAACTTTTGGTTGGTGAAAAATCTCTCCTAGGATCTTTGCGAAATAAAGATAAGGGTAATATCATTTTTGAAATATTTTAGTTATTATCTATAGTTTGTAATGTTTTCAAGTCAAAGTAATAATTCCGAGGTTAAAAAGTAAAAAAAAAGTTTGACGGGGTCTCCCATATGGAGACATCCCTTAGTGGAGATAGTGGTTTTAAATTCACCTATTGGCTTAGTTGAAGACCCATGGAATGGGGCCAAAAATAATATTTTCAAAACCTGTGTTTTATTCATCACCCCTTCACTTTTGGGTTGCATGGTTTATAATTTTATATGTTTAAATATTAATATTACCTATATATGTGCTAAGTTATATTAAAAATCCCTAACCTATGTTCTAAACCTACGTGTTAAGGTTTATAACCTAAATTCTTAAAACTATGCTGAGTATAGTTTAAAACTATAGTTTATAATAATGTTATAAGTTATTAAGACTATACTTGAAAAAAATAAAATCTAACTTATAAATTTTCAACCCTAAACTATACTAATATTATAGTTTATACCTTTTTTTTGGAACAGAAACTATTTAAGTGGTTCGTTGTCTTAAACCCCCCCATGACTCCACTTGGTGCTTACTTGGAGTTCCCTGCTGCATTGCCCCAGTCTGTTGGTCCTACGTGGCACCCTTTTCCCATAATCTATTGACAAACTTCATTTCTATGTGGTGTGGGATCCCTTATTTATTGTTAACTAGGATCTTAGTCCCACATTCTTTGTGTTGGGAACATTATGTGCTTTTAATATTGGAGGATGGATAGATTTTAATGTGACTTTTGTCACACAAATGCTTTGTTTTGTTGGAATTCATATAGGTTGGAAAAGTGGTTCGGCCGCATTAGTGCATGTCATTTGGAATATGTATGGTGAGTTGAATGCAATGATAAAGTATGTTAAGCGTATCATCTGCATTGGTGAATGGTGAGTTGGTTAGTTTATATAGCATGATGGTTGGAATGTTTATCGTTTTCTCTACATTTGGTACCCATATCATCCCACATCTCGGTCACATCTCGATCTAATGTTGTTTTAAATATACATAATGGAGCTAGACTCCCAAAAAAATTAAAATACACTATAATATTTTTTATCATTTTATTGAGTAAAATTTTAATCTAATATTTTAAAAAAATCAAATTATTTTTATTATATGGGGAAAAAAATTGATGATTAATTTTTCCTATTTTTAATTCAAAATGAGAAGTAATACACCTAATTTGACGATGGTTAAGTAATACTTTTTTCTTGAAAACTAAAAAAATCATTTACATTAAATTTGGCTAATTTATAGTCAAATTATTATATTTTATGTATTATTCATTTGACATGTCAAATTTTGATGTGAACAAAGGAAAAATATCAAAATACAGCCGTAATATTTTGAAAATGATAGTGGGTTTCCTAAATTGCTTTACAAAAAAACCTTATTGTTCTCATTTTTGAATTGTTTATGTAAAAATGGGGTCTAATCATTTTACAATTGACAAATCATAGATGTTGAATGGATCAAATTACAACATCTAGAAGATCATATTGAAGGCAGAATTCATGGCTCATAAGCTCTAGATGATCATGAATGGTACAAAGAAGGATCCAAGCTGGAAGACAAGCGATAGTGGACAATGTAGTTGCATATCAACAAAAGGTGTAAGAGACAATGTCCATAATATTGTGAAGCATGTAGGATGATTTCCTTCTTCACATTGGGAATCAAGAAAGTCTGAGTGAGGCTTGGATGCAACTAGAATCAATGCATGAAGGTATGTGGTTATCAAAAATTATAAATTTGATTCTTGAACTGATGACAACTCCCATGAAGGGAGATGAAAAGGTAATCAATTTTTTGTTCAAAGATAAATGAGTTAGATATTACTCGTTTCTGAAGGAATATAATATAATGGATGATATGTGTTTAAATTTTTTTTCTTGAACTTTTTAGTTGTTTACTCAAAAATAGAAGTGATGTTCAATTGTGGCATGAAAGACTAGGTCATTTTTTAGGAGCATGTATGACATGTTTTGGCTTAACCTAGCTTCTAGTCTGCGAGAATATCTCTCATGAAATGTGAGAAGAGTACTTATGTGGTAAGAATTCACCAAAACCCTTCCTTAGTTATCTTAAAGAAAACCCCACATAATCCATGCCGAGTAATGTTAGAATACCTTTAAAAATTCCATCTCTAATTGGTTCGAGTGTATGTTATGATTATTTTTATATGATTTTGTCATTCTTGCATATATGTTATATATTTGTCTTATCACAAGTTTAAAGGCATATGGTATATAATGAAGATATATTTTGTTAAATTCTAAATTATTATGTGATTATCAAAAATATTATTATATGCATATCGAATGACACTTGGGATTCCTTTGTGTTCATATTGGAGACGTCCAATACTAATTGTATCAATATATATTTTATAAGATTAATATGTTGAAATTGTTCAACATGTTGGTAATATAACATGGTTATTTATTAAGCATATTGTTATTTAAGTTGTTATATAACTTGGTTTTAACCTATCAATGTAAGATTTATAAATGGTTAAAAGTGAAATCAATAATGATTTATATTATTCTTATTATGATATTGTGATTTTAAGTTTCTAACCATGTTGGTGTTGTGTTAGATAGAAAATCTACAACTAGATATATGTTTAAGTTTGGTACAGGTGTCATTACTTAGAGAAGTAAAAGTAGTGACAATCTTCATCTCTTCTAATAAGGTAGATTATAGAAGCATGATGGAAGTAGAAAAAGAATTCATGTGGCTGAAGAAAATTTTGGAAGAGATACACATGGAAGTAGAAGGAATTACTCCTCTTCTATGTCATAAATTTGTGTTTATCTTGCTAAGAATCCGAGTTCAACATCATAGAACGAAGAATATAGAGATACATATGCATTTCATCTGAGAGAATGTGTTTTGTGGTGATATAGATATCTAGTACTTCTTGATAGAATATAAGGTTGTAGATATGTTTACAAAGTCATTATGTGTTGTAAATTTCTACAAGTTTCATAAAATTATTGGCCTTTTAGAGTTTCCATTGAGGGGGAGTGTGCATGGAAATATCACCTCCTAATGGTCAGTCGTGTATTTTCTCCTTCTCCTCTATAATTTTGATCTAATGTAAAGCATTGTAAAAAGATATTTTTATGATATTTTTAAACTTATAACTTTAATTTTATGGTGTACATCCAGTGTGTTTGCATCTATTGTAAAGGAGGTCCTTATGTTATAAAAGACTCCTAGAGATGCTAGTTGAGATTTTCCATGAGAAACTATAATATGTAGTCTCACAAATCTTGCTAGCCTAAATTATAACTTCGATTTACGACTTCCAAATACTTTTGTACCAAAAGGTAATATGAGCATGATGAATGTGTATAAATCCTTCAAATGTGATATGCTAGCCTAAATCTTAACTATGGTTTATGGATTTGTAAATCTATTTGTATAAACAAGTAGTATTGACATATGTTCCCCACTTAATATTAAGAGGATTGTTGGAACATAATATTAAGTGTTAGTATAAACCTTAGTTTATAATTAAATAATTCAATATGTTTGTTCTTAATTATTTAATATAAAATTTGAATTTATGGTTAATTTGTCTTTATTTAAATAAATTAAATTAATGGGGTTCTTCATGAGAAGACACACTCAATCACTTAATTTAAATATGACCCACGGGGTCAAATGATTAATGTGATATGAGATCAATGTAATTTTAATTCACGTTTTGAATTATGGTGTAGAGAAGTGAGGGTTTGGAGATGTGACTAGACTGCAATGTTTCTCATTAATGGAATTATCTCTTTCCATGGTTTTTAGCCTCGGGGTTTCACATTATATCATTGATAAAATTTATTGTGTATTTTATTTAATTTAATCTACTTTCATGGTTATGTAATGTTAATTTAATTATTTATTCTTTTCATTTAGTTTCTCATACCTCACAAGTTACACAATTACATCCATGATGTTCAAGTGACTTTTAAACTCATACTATCTTAATAGTAAGCTCTCTACTCTCTGAAAATATTATCTCTCGCACACTTGCTTACACATTCTTCACTTCTCCTCCCTTTACAATGGGTCCCTCATGAGTTATTTATACTAGTGGGGACTTTCCCTTCACTAGCCTTTCAAGTGTTATAAATAGTCTTTGAGTTACATCTATGAGTTAACTAATACATCGAGGTGGTGGCTAAATAGAGATACTCACTATTATGCCTCCACTCTGCATGGTGACCTTGTTATAATGTTTTATCGTATTCTTAGTCAAGTTCCAACTTTGTATCCATTATTATGTTGATTCCATGTAAGTTTCCTAGTCCATAACTGGAAGTCTATTCTTGTCCCTATCCTTATTTGTTCTTTTTACCCTTCATGGCCTTATCCAAAAAAATTCTTTTGTATGCTCTTCTAGCATTTTTGATGCTAATATTTTCTTGCTTTATTTTATCACATGGTCTACATTTCCATCTTTGCACACATATCACTTGTCTTATTTTCCTACGTGCTTACCTCCTTCCCCATGTGATTCTTCTATAATTTTCCTCTATGCATATCCTTCCAAAAGAAATTGCATGCCCTTGCAATGATTGGTAGATCTTGAATGAATAATTCATGCATGATCATAATATAATACTTAATAAATAAATAATACAAATTTATGGGTCCAGAATAGTAATTTCTAGGTATTTGACAACATCGATCTGGTATATCAGCATTTATTTTCAATTATGTTATCAAAGGATTTAATTATATTATATTCTCGGTTTTTATCAATCCTTAAAATATTATGGATCTAATTGAGGAAGATCCCTAAACCACCAAAAATATTAATTATTTTCCAAGTTTATACTATGCATATTCAAAAGAATATATTTCTTAATTTTGAAGAACTAAACAATATGTCTTATAGCACATGAAAGTGGCTCCTTAAGCCCATTTTTATTTCATATATCATTTTTTTAATTTGATTTTAACCATTTAAAACTTTAAGGTGGTATTATTCCATTATATACATATACATAATATATAAAATCATTCGTCACTTAAAATCCCTTCACCCTTCACAAGAGGAGGAGGTGCAAAACTATCACTAAGATTCTTTAACAACCCACTCGTAAGGATCGAGATAAATCCCTATACATTTCCCCATTATGCCCCTCCCTCTGTATAATCCACTCATACCCATAATTATTCATCTACTCTACATCCCTTTGATGTCTCTCAATATCCTTTTACTCTACATATACTCTACTATGCTTCTCAGATGCTAGTGACTTTTGCATCACTCCTAGCATATGCATAAAGGATCTCATATTTTCACACTCTATTTTTGTAAGGGTTTCTCCCTACTCCTATAGCACACACCTCCCATATGATCCTAAAGGATATAATGTGGTTCCTTATTGAAAGTTTCATTGGCTTTAGAATCAATGTTGTGACTCTTTAATTAATGACACCATCTAGGATGTCATGATGTGCACCCTCAATGAGGGTATGCCAATCAAATTTTGGCCTCTCTTGACTCCCTAAAAAAAAATTTACCATTCGCTAATATTTTCCTTTTACTATTTTCAACCTCCTCATTTGTGTTTTCTAGTGGATTAATGGTGATTCCTTCTATTCTTCTATAAAATACAAGGGTTATCCTTACTATCATTGAAAAACTTTCCCTTAAATTTATAGGGCCTTCCAAAAATAACATGACATGCATCCATGGGAATTATGCCATAATATACATCATCTTTGTAAATTACTATTTTGAAACTCACTAAACATTGACTATCCACCAATATTTGGAGACCCTTTTATAACCATGATGCATTATAAAGGTTTGGTTGGTCTACTCTTTTAAGCCCCAATTTCTCAACCATTTCCACATAAACAATTATCAAGTACTCCAACTATAGCTTATAATATTAAAACACTTACCTCCTAAATTACAGATAGTTCTAATAAATATATTCCTCTTAATGGTATCATTCTCCTTTTTGGTTGGGTTTAACAAAGACCTCTTCATCATGAGTGCCTATCTTTTCTTAGGATCATCTAGTTAATCAATTGATATTAAAAATCCACATTACCTTGTGAAACATGTTCACCAACCTCATCTCTCCTTTATCCTTCTCTCATTTAGTATGGGACCTCATTAAATCATTGGCATTCTTGGCAACACCTAAAATAATATCCATGGAATATTTTACCTCTTCCTCTTAGAAATTTACTTTTTCCTCTAGATTATTAAGTTCTTCCACTTGACCCATGATTCTTTCCTTAGCTTTTAGAAGTGTTATCTTCTCCAAATATTTATTTATTCCTCTTTTTACATTCTCTTATCCTCTTACTCTATATAACCGTCCTTTACATCTTAAAAAAATTATTTGAAAACTTCTTCTTAGCCTTCATTCATATTGATAAACTTATTTAATTATTTACAACATTTCCATGTTTAACTCATCTTGTATGTTCAATCTCAAATCATTTAGGTATCTTACAAATTTTTCATGCTCCATCTCATTATGAAAAAATATAATAGTAATATTATATCACTCTTTAGTATAAATCAACATTGAGCTCTCTTTTCCTTAAATTTTAAAGTTTCTTCAAGAAATCAAGTTGATAATTAGTTGGTAAAAATGTATCTTTCATATTTTTCCTTGTTGATTTTCTCATTTAATTTTCTCCTCCTCTACACTTAAACTTCCTTCCACCAAAATTCAACATGAATATTTGAATTTTTGTGACATTTTAACCTTCATACGTTCATCAACTTCATCATAATCAAATTTATCCCCAATCTTAGTTAACCAAATAATTAGCTCATCGTGGTATATGGTCCTTGAGAAATATGGTACTTCTATATTTTTCCATCTCCCAACCTTGGATATATCCTTAAGTAGTATATCTTTATCATCATCTATATATTCTTCAGCATTCTTTCCTTCTTGTCCTTCAACTTCATCCATTTTATCTCCTTTATCCTAACTCACATCACCAACTAGAAAAAAACCTCTTCTCATATCTTCCTCATATAATTCCATCCTCATTTATACGGCCCTAAATCCATGTAAAACTTCATCAAATCTCTCTACAATGCTTTTTCCAAATTTCCTTGAAGCCCTTATCTTTAGAGGCATTTTGACTCACTCTTAATACATTCACACACAACCTAACCGACCTTAAAATCCAACATAATGTCAATACTTAAGCACTACTACCACTTGCAGGATTGTCATACTCACCTATGGATTTTGACAAACTTACAAGATATTTAAGCTGTTCTATAATATCGTAATCGGTGTATTTAAGGATGATATTTCAAATTAACAATTTTACAACCTTGTATCCATGTTAAAGTACACAACAATTCAACTTTTGTGAGCATAAACTATAAAATATAAAGAAAGAAGACATGAAAAGTTTATGAGCACTCAACATTCTATTAAATCACATGATAACAATGATCTTGTGACTCTAGAATCATTACGGTGATAGAAGAAGATATTTAAATAGTAATTTGATTGAGTTACTCAAGAAATGACAAAATTGTTTACTATGTGAATGAATCATCCTTACAATGCAATCACAATGTATTCTACATTGACATCATCTCCTCGAAATTGAAAAATATCCCTTTATGTTTCACTCTTTCCTTATTTAAATAGACAATATAAGTTTCCAAATCTCATCTCCCACTCAAAACATCAATAAATGAGGTAGGACATAGATTGAACTAAGTTTGTGGTGGAATAGAAGTTATTGGATATATAGATTCATCCAAAAGTCACTTAAATTTTAACTTTTTTATTTTCCTTTTTCCAAAATGATTGCATGTTAAATTTTACACATGTGTCTATGATGATTTATTTTCCATTGAATTGCTCACCAAACTCAAATATTGATTTAAAAATAGATCACTTTCTCCCATGTATATCCCAGAAATATTCTCAAATATGGCTCCTTTTGGTTTGTTCTTAAGCTTCCCCTTTTCATTGTAAATTTTGTGTTCCTCCTCATAGTCTCATATGAAAATTTTATACCTCTTCTTCCTTTTTGAGTTATGTGTGACCCCATGAAAATATCAATTTGCAATTGTGATAAGCATTTTGATCTCATGTAGTAATTACACATTGATTATGGGATTCCTTTACTAATTATGAACCCGTGTTGAATTTTTATAGAAATAAATAATTGGGACATGTGGTTTAATCACATTCCTTAAAAATCATGTTCTCTTTTACCACCTTTTGGAAATTGTGAAACTACCTATTATCCAAAATACCCCTCTTCAAGTCATTTTGATAACTTGTATATTCATTTGGACTTGGACAAGGGTTAATTAATCAAAAATGGTTAAAATTAGTGTTGGGGATGTTCCTTTCCTCCCGACCAAGATCCATATTCCAACACTTAGTCAAAAAATCAGAAAAACTGGGTCTTTTGAGTGTATTATGGATTTTTGGGGCACATAGGGAACAGTTCCATGAGACTTCAAGTTCTCCACATGAGCCTTTTGACCGCATAAATAAAATTGGTAATGTATTGTGGGTGATTCGGTGTTTGGGAATGCTCGTAAAAATTCCTTCAAGGTTTGATTTTTCGCATATGTGTTTGACCGGAAGACTAGTAAAATCAATGTGATGTGGGTAGAGGGGGAGTCACGGGAACCAAGGGGGTGGGTAGAACGCTCTGTCCGGAGCAAAAGTTCCCCACAAAGGTTGGTCACCGACTAACACATTAATTGGAGTGGGATAATAAATTACGGTTGAAGAAGTGGAAGGAGGAATAGTGCATGGAAGCAGTGTTACAGATGAAACAATTAAAGAGGGCACCAGGTTCGAGTGGAACTGTTTCACAGTTCCAATCAACCCCGAATCCCCCCAACACAAAAATAATGAGAAATGTGGGTAAAGCGAGATCACGTGAGAACTAATAGAATAATTAATTTCTTCCCTTGGTTCTCTGATTACACTGATTTATCGACACTAAGCACAAAATACATTATTTTGGACTATGGAGAAGTCTGCAATAACCCCATGTTCCTCCCAAGCCTCGGAAATCTGCATAGCCATAAATTTCACCCAATTGCTCCAAATTTGATAAAATTGGACTTTTTCAAAAAGGTATCAACATGTAATACACCATGGAAACTAGAAATCTTAATTTTGGTGAGGGTAGGTGGGTGATAAAACATTCTCATCATCAAAAGATATAGTTCCGTAGCTCAACCACCACATTTGATGAATTATGGTTCCTATTCCTTCTTATACAAGCAAAGTATCATGCGGGAATGGATTTATAATGGTACATGTGCCTATTCTCAATCATTTAACACATGTTATTGGTGGTTAAAAAGGGAAATATGAGTTTCCCTCTTTTTTCCTATCTCTCTCCCATCTTCTATATATTGTAAAATCTCTCATTTGTGAGGATGTTCTAAAATTTAAAGGAACTTTGTTAAAATTGTTCTGAGTAGATGTGAGTTGTAGAACTTCATTTGATCTTGGAAATGTGTTCTTGTGCCTTATTATTCACATGTAATGGTTTGTGCATACTTTGAAAGCAATAAAATCTTTTTTTGGTGTTTCTCAACTCTAACTTGTGTTTTTTTGCATTTCCTTACTTCGTCATTCTTCTTTTTGTATTTTATACATGTATTTATCACGTGCATGTTCATCTTTTTGTGTTTCATGCAGATTAGATGGTAAATGAAGTCTTGGTCTATTTCAACTCTATTTTTCCTCTCCCTTATACATTTTCCTTCTCCCTTTTCCCCCATTAGAGTGTCTTAACCCTCTTCTTGGTGTTATCACCTCTTTGTTAGTTACAATTTTCCATTTTTATGCATTCCCTCTCTCCCTAGTCCCTTGTATTTTTAGAGTATGATTAAATAGATACATTTCCTTCCTTAGGAGTAGTTTAGCATTAGGATTAGGTAGAGGAACTAGCCTTATATGTAGGTTTGTCTCAAGTAGCAAGACCCACAACTTGAGATACAATCCCATGTTACCAAAAAATATAGATTTCTCATTCGTTTATCTATGAAAAATAAGAGGGTGTTTTTTGGTGATAAAAGTTCTTGCATGGCTAGTGGGATAGTTTAGATGTTAATATTTCCCCTTTTTCCAAGTTTTTGTGTGTATCTGGATGAGCTTTATCCTTTAGATGCTTTGTAGAAACACATCTAGTGACTCCAAACATTGTATCTACTAGTTCAAGTAGTGTTAGTGCCTCAGTTTCATAAGAAGGATTCAGACAAGGTCTAGAATAGCATAAGAAGGATTTTTTGATTACTTAAATTTATCACCAAGGAGTAGAAGAATATGTAGATCAATTTTGAGATCACCATCACCACTTGAACAAAGTTCTCTCTACTCCTCTTGATAGGCCCTTCTTGTTGTTATATATATTTTTTAAGAACTATCCCAATCATGGAAAATCAAAGAAAATTTCCTTTTATCAGTTTTAACAGTGATAGTCCTCTAGATATCAATGCACAACATGATATACCAATGTCTATATATAAAATTATACCTTTCGTCACTGGTGAAAACCATACTACCCGATTGATCATATCCAATATGTTGCTAATGTTTTTTCAATCCATTTTATCACCGAAGATGATGTCATCAATAGGCTTTCGGCTTCATCATTTAAAGGTAAATCTCTTCAATAGTACAGGAGTTTAAGACCTACTAAAATTCACTATTGGGATGATATTGGCACACCCCTTTACAATACTTTTGAGGAAAAACTAGATCACATGTATTTTGTATAGCAAGAGTTGACAACAACAAAGATAGCCCCTACTTGATCGGATGATGGATTCTAACATCATATTTCAAAGGATTTGGGACCGAATTCCTCAAGTGGTAATACCTACACCCTAACATGAATTTCTCTATTATATAAAGGATTTGAATAGTGATATTTCAGTCATGATTCAGTCTATGGGGGTTAGAACATTACTAGGTGCTTATGACATTGCTATTAGAGTTGAGAATAACCTTATTTAGGCTGGGAAACTTGCTCCTAGACCTCCAATTCCTATATTCCTAGAGATTGAGACACCTACTTCTCATCAAGACCCTAAATTAGCTCCCATTCCAACCCCAAGAAATCAAAGTTCTATTCAAGCATCTACTTCCTCAAGTACCTCAATTGAGTTGCAAGAGGTGATGAAACAATTACAAAAATTTGGGAATGAGTTGGTATCCATTAAGAGGCAACAAGCCCAAAATTTCAAACCTTATTAGCCTCCATACCAACCTAACAAGTCCCCTTACCAACCAAACAAGCCTTCCTCCCAAGTTTCTCCTCAAAATTAGAATTAGTTTCCTCCTACAAGACCATTTCAACCATATAACCCAAATGTGGCTAGTTCATCTCAAGCTTTGGTTCATGTTCAAAATAACCTAGTGCAATATTATGAGTGGTGTTTCCCTTTTCATTTTCCACACAACCAAGTGACATGCTCCAATGGCATTCTAAACTAAGCTTTGATTGTGCAAAGTGCATTTATTCCTCAAGATACACCTGCAGATGAGAATTAGCAAAAATAGTCACTCAAGAGATACCACCAAGTGATACTTCACTTGTAAATTAGAAAGTGGAAGACTTTTTCAGATAAATCATACTTTTCCTCAAGATGTGGCTATGAATACTAGATCCAAGAGAAAATATATTGAAGAATTATGGTCATCGAATGTAGGTTCTTCTCAACCTTCCTTGACACTTCAAGGATGTGGTAATTCAAACGAAGCTCCAAATGTGCAAAATCATCCTAAAGGACCTTCCATATCAGCTCAACTACAAGAAAATATTGTTATAAGTAAGGTGCATTAGAAATATAATTCATCTCCCTTCAACATCCTTAAAAATTATTGAAACTAATGTCATCATATCTATGTTGGAATCATTATAAATTCTAGGACAAAGATACCTATTGCAAGCAATTATGGACAATATTTCAATCTCAATTGATTCATCTAAAGAATAATAAAATGTTGTGCTCACCAATACACTTCACTATAAGGAGGATCATCCAAATAGGAACATGAAGCCTCCAACTTTCTATTTTTATCATTGGAAATAATTTGGTGCATAAATGTATGATTGATTTTAGAGCAAGTAGTTCAGTCATGCCTAAGCATATTACAGACTAGCTAAGCCTCAAGTATGAAGCTTTTTCCAAGAGTGTGGTACAGTTGGATGGAGCAGTAGTAAGAACTATTTGAGTTAGCAAAGTCTAAGCCTCACACTTCATGCATGCCTTAACTTCTCTATTCCTCAAGATATCTTCATAATTGATCTACCTCCACTCTTTTCTTTATGTCTATCCAAATATTTCACTACCAAAATTGGAGGATATCTATCAGTTGATTGGTCTCATATGCTCTTCAAAACTAGGTATGGCACTAAGGATACTATCAAATCTGAACCTATTGCTACATATCATATATAAAATTATGTTCCTAGCCCAATCAATGAAAATTATACCATCTTTGATCAAGAATATTGTCCAAGCACTAAAGAGACAGACACTTAGATTGAGGGCATTCTTGATTTACTACTTGATGAGTGGGAAAGTGGGTGTTATAGATTTTATCCTTATCCATAGGGTGAAGAGAGTGGTCTTGGTATTTATTTTCTAAAGGAGGATAATTCACCTTTGTTTAGAATTTTTAATTCAAATAGTGAATAGAAAAATGGAATTTGGAAAATGTTATTTGATGGATCAAGAAGTAGACAAGGTGTAGGAGGAGGTGTAGTCCTTATATCTCCTACATGTATGAAGTATTACTCATCTTTCATGTTTCAATTCATCTAATCCAACAATACAATAGAGTATGAGTCTTTAATCCATGGCTTGCAATGGGTAAGGAAGAAGAACATCAAAAATTGTAGATCTTTGGAGATATTGAGTTGATTGTGATGCGATCGAGGATCAAATGCGGTGAAGAATGACTTGCTAAAGGCCTAAAATTATAGAGTATGGGATCATCTAGAATATTTTGAGGCTTTTAACATCCATGTCATTCCAAGGAAATAAAATGAAGTTGTTGGCGAGGCTCACCGTAGTTGGTGAAATAATTGATGTTGCTAAGAACATAAAGAGAGAGAAAATAGAACCACATATCGGGGTGATAGTGAGGCCTTCCATACCGAGATAATGACACAAATTAGAAAGTGTTTGAAAATGATCAATAGATTGTTAATTTCATTTAAGAAGAGGCTAATTTTTCCTTAAGGAATTAGGACAAGATGAAGAAGTAATTGTTATCCAAAATTCACCCCCAAGTACATGCATCAATTCTCAAGCCCTAGGCAAATTGATTGATTCAGGGCAAAAAATCATGTTTCTAGGGTCCCCTCAGATTTTTTCTAACTCCCCTAGCTAAAGAAGAAAAGAGCAAGTTCTGAGAAAATGTGAAAAGTTGCAGAAAACAAGCTTGGGCCAGAAAATCATGAAAAATGGCTAAGTCCTAGTCCTCGCAACAGTCGGGACGTGAGGGACATCGGGCGCGAATCGGCCGAAGGCCGCCAGTAGTCTCAGAGAGCAAAGGAACATCTGGGTCATCGGGACGCATGATACGCAGAAAGCCGGTTTGGCCGAAGGAGAAGAAAATTGACTAACTGCTCTGGGACATTTGGGACAAGAAGACGCGAAGGACGCGAACCACCCGGATCGGCCGAAAAGGAGAACTTTCGCACTAAGTAGTTCGGGACATTTGGGCCATGAGGACGTGAACCGGCCGAATCGGGAGAATTTTTGTCCCAAATAGTCTGGGACAAGTGGGACAAAGGGACGCGGAAGACGCGGATAGCTGAAAAATCCGAGAGCCAATCAGATCACGCCACGTGTCACCGGCAGAAAAGGGACAGGGAAGCCCATTTCGGGTGGATCGAAGTTTTTGTCCTGCATAAAGACCGGGACATCCGGGACAAATGGATGCAATGGACGTGAAAATATGCCGTAGGTCCAAGAACCAATCAAATCATGACACGTGTCACAAGGGAAAAAGTCCAAAAGTCAAAGGGCGAGTTTTAAGGGGTCAGCCCGAGCCAATCAAAAGAGGACACGTGTCCTATGGAGCAAGGAATGCGGAGCTCGGGAGGAGTTAGAGAATTTGGAAAGAAGTTCACCCAAAAGCTAAAAGTAAAGGTTTGCCCCACACCCCTGACGACCAATCAATGCATGCCACGTGTCATCCAGGTGGCAGAGCGCGAGAAGAAATTTAAAAATCCGTTTCACCTGTTTTGTGCCCTAAATCTTCAGATCTCCATATCTTTTGATCCAGAGCTTGGATTTGCATGTTCTTTATATCAACGGAAAGCTTATGAAATTATCTACATGATTATGTGGTTAATATTAAATTTTGGTGTAGTCTAGAGAGAGAAAATTGAGAAACAGATCTGATGTGTGTTCATGGCCAGAAGTGACATTTCAGCGACTAGATTTAATGCAGAATGGGTCGCATTCTCCTCGTAATTCGATCAAAATGATAGGTATGGGTTTTTAAGGTCCCCATGCCATTTTAATGCACCCGTAGTCAAGAAGGAATGGGCTCTCACGTTTTTGTGTGTTTCGTCTCCTAGGCTCGACCCATGCAATGTAAAAGCCGATTTGGCTCATTTCTAAAAAAGGGGGAACATTTTTGGGCATAGTAAACTTTTCTTTCACCTCCAGTAGAAGTGATCGATGCAAGGATCGACCTCTCCAAAGATTGTAATAGTTTTATTTTACCTCTCTCGAGGGTGTAATGCGTGTTTTTGACACTCGAAATGATAATGCAAGCTCAGAATGGGTTTCACCTCTCTGCTTTTGTATTATTTGCTTCATTTCGTATCCTAAATTATACCTTATCACCTGTGTATGTTTTATGTTGTGAACTTTGGTCTCGTGTCTATTTGCATGACAAATATGTTTCACCACTCCTTTTGGTGCATCACCATCTTTAGTTAGTTTCAATTTTTGCACTTCTACCCCTTGTCTCCTCGCAAGTTAGAGTAGGATTAGGATCTCGAACCTCTGTAGTCAGGCAAGCATTAGATCTAAATCGAGGAGTTTGAGGAACCAGCCTCTAATCTGAGATTCCTCTCTCGCCACAAGTCCCACGCTTGAGAGAGGTTTCCATGTTGTGCAATCACACTGGATGCTAGAGTGATCAACCTAGAAGCCTGATCTGCATCCAGGGGTGCTGTGAGCCTGCAACAACAGTTTTGGCACACCCAAAGGGGACTAGAGGTCTCATTTTTATCAGCAGCAGGTTGATGTGCATCTCGCTGCATTTTTCTTATTAAAAGAGCTATTATTTGCATATCCGCGACTCCAAAGGGAAGAAACACTGGTTCCAAGTGCAAGTGCCTGAAAACTCATGAGAAGAATCACCACAAGGTCAAGAGTTGGAGAAGAAGAAGTGTTGTTTGAATACCTATAATTATCTCCAAGAAGAAGGCAAAGAGGAAGAAGGATTCAAAGGTCTCCATCTCCACCAAACATAACTCTCTCAACTCCTCCACCTGGTAGGCCTTTCATTCACTCAACAAGGGTTTTAAGACCAATTAGAATGGCTCGTAACAATCCCTACGTCAACTTCACAGCAAAGCAGCCCACTTGCTCTCAATGCACAACATCCAGCTTCCTATCAGCAGCCTCAAGAACATTCCCTACTTCACTGGAGAAAATCAGACTACTCCAGGTGATCATGTTAAAGATATTGCTAACCTTTGTGCAATTCATGAAATCAATGAAATGCAAGTGGCTGTCAAGTTACTGGCATCTTCCTTCAAGGGTAAAGCATTACAATGGTTTAGGAGCCTTGGAGCTGGTTCTATCACAAACTAGAATCAGCTGTGTATTGCACTTCATGAGCAATTTGGAGAGAAGGGAGACAACTTGTCTCTTTTGGAGCAGCTAACAACCATCAAGAGGGCTCCCAATGAGCAGCTGACCGATTTCAACTTCAGATTTCAAAAAACTTGGGAGAGGATTCCAGTGGCAGTCAGGCCAACAGCAGAAGGTGCTTTTCTCTACTATCTCAAAGCTTTAAATTCTGATATTTCTATGTTGATTCAGTCCATGGGAGGCATAACTATCCCTATGGCTTATAGCATTGCCATTAGGGCTGAAAATTGTTTAATCCAAGCTGGCAAACTTGCCCCTAGACCTCCCATGCCATTGTTTCCAAGTTTAGAGAGCCCAAACACTAGTCAAGCACCTAATTTGGCTCCTTCTCCCACTCCTAGAAATCAGAGTTCAAATGAAGCTTCCACTTCATCTCCAAGTGCCCCAAATGAGCTTCAAGAGGTCATGAAGCAATTGCAAAACCTAGGCAATGAGCTAGTTACTCTCAAGAGGCAACAAGCCCAAGGTTTCAGACCTTCTTATCAACCCCAAGCTCAGCCTAATAGGCAGCCATACCAACCACAAAGACCACCTAATCCAGCTGCAAATATGAATCAAACAAGGCCTCCTACCAATAGACCATTCCATCCCTATAATCCAAATGCCATATCTGCCTCTAAGGCATTAGTGCCAACACAGAACAACATTGCTCAGGAATATGATTGGTGCTTTCCATGCAACGAGCCTCATAACCAATCCATGTGTTTCAATGGTGCTCTCAATCAAGCACTAATGGTGACAACTACCGGTGTGGAGGGCGAGGGCAATCAAGGAAACAATCAACAACAAGAAACATTCCAACAAAGAATCAGCCCCAAATGACACCACATTGGTGAACCGCAAGCGTAAGATTTCGTGGGCATGAATCAAGTAGCCAAGGTGTCACAGCCAACACAAGGTCAAAGAGGAGAAATTTGGGTGAAGAACAGCCATTAGCCCCAGCCAATCCACAACCTTCCACGGCTCCACAAATGATTGGCAAGCAAAGTCCAGTTTCAAATGCACAAGGGCAGCCAAGAACAGCCCCTAGGCCAACTCAAATGCCAGCATTGCTGCCCCACGTGCAAGGAGTAAATGTGCAAACCAAGGGACAACAGAGAGATCCTTCATCACCATTCAGTATCATTGATCAGATGAAGAAGACAAACGTCAACATATCAATGTGGGAATCCCTATCTATCCTAGGCCAAAGAGATCTGCTGCAAGCTGCCATGAAGGATTGGCCAACTTCAATCAAGAGGTTCGATGCAAGACAAAGTGCTTACAAATGCTGCCCACTCAAGGAAGTCATGGAGGGCAACAAGGTAAAATGTCAAGCCCCTCCTTTCTATGTTTCATTAATCATTGGAAATCAGCTAGTACATAATTGCATGATAGACTCCGGGCAAGTAGCTCAAGAATGCCTAAACAGATAGCTGATCACTAGGGCTCCAAAGATGAAATAACATCTAAAGGGGTAGTGCAATTAGATGGGACAAAGAATAGCAACAACGGCTTGGAGTGATTAGAAATTTGAGTCTTACCTTGCACGCATGTCCAAATGTTGTTGTTTTACAAGATGTATCAATCATAGACCTTCCACCACTCTTTGCCCTTTGCTTGTCAAGGGACTTCACAGCCAAGATTGGGGGGTATTTGTCTCCGCTGATTGGTCACACATGCTATTCAGAACAAGATATGGAACTAAGGCCACAATCAGATCCGAACCTATTGCAAACTTCCATATTGAGCCTTACACTCCAAGTCAGATTAATGCCAATTGCTCAACATTTGATCAAGAAGATCACCCTAGCACTATGAGGTCGACACCAAGGTCGAAGTATCCCGATCTAACTCTTGATGAATGGGCAAACAAGATACATGCTTTTGATCCCTATCAAGAAGTAGAAGAATCTACTAGGAGTTTATTGTTTACATGAAGAGAATCAACCTCCCCCCAAAGATCACCAAGCCGGATCATAAAGACAAGAATGAAGTATGGCAATTGTTCTTTGATGGGTCAAGGAGTAGACAAGGTGCAGGAGGAGGAGCTATGCTCATTTCACCGCAAGGTATAAGGTATTACTCACCTTCCGCTTCCAGCTTTCTCTGCTCAAACAACACGGCCGAGTATGAAGCCTTAATTCATGGATTGCACTGGGCAATGAAGAAAGGCATCAGGAATTTACAAGTATTTGGTGATAGTGAGCTGATTGTAAACCAAGTCAAAGGAAAAAATGCTGCCAAAAATGATCTGTTGAAGAACTACAAAAATCGGGTATGGGATCTTATTGAAGATTTTGAAGCTTTTAGCATCAATTCCATCCCAAGAAAAAAGAATGAAGCCACTGATAGACTAGCAGCAATTGGGGCTGCATTTGACGTTGTAGAAAATATCAAAAGTGAAAAACCTCAGCCTCATATCAAAGTGGTTGTGAGACCAATTGCTTCCGATAACAATACAAGTTGGCAAGTCTTCGAGAATGATCAGCAAATTGTTAATTTCCTACAAGAAGAAGCTGAGTTCTCCGCCAGGAATCAAGACAAGCTGCATCAGCAGTATGGTGACCAAGTGGTGCAGCTGAGAACTAACAAATTACCAAAAGGCCTCATAACCTTGGAGTCAATCTTCAACCCGAATGATCAGTTCCGGAAGGAGAAAGTGAACATTCAAGTAAAGGGTGAAGATTCAGAGCCTATTTTAGTGGAAGAAGGCAAAACATTGCAGATTGGCAAAGTAAGTACCTCACAAGAGAAATCTGATTTTGTTCAACTTTGTCAAGAGTTCCCAGATGTCTTTGCTTGGACTTACAAAGATCTAAGAGGTTTCAACCCAAAGTTGGCACAACATACTATTGAGCTGGATCCAGAATCCAAGCCTGTCAGGCAAAAGCAAAGGCCAATGAATCCCCATATTGAACCTCTCATGAGAAAAGAGTTAAGCAAGCTTATTGAGGCCAATATCATCTTCCCCATCAAACACTCAAGTTGGGTCGCCAACTTAGTCCCAAATGAAAAAGAAATGGAGAGATCAGGTTGTGTGTCGACTTCAGAGATTTGAATAGAGCCTCTCTCAAGGATCATTATCCACTCCCTTCCATGGAGCAAATATTGCAGGTTGTAGCTGGTTCAGAAAGGTTTTCACTACTTGATGGCTACTCAGGCTACAATCAGATTATGGTGAGGGAGGAAGATCAGTTCAAGACAGCCTTCACAACCAAATGGGGAACATATGCCTACAAGAAGATGCCATTTGGCCTATCAAATGCTGGAGCCACTTTCCAAAGGGCAATGGATATGGCATTCAAGGGGTTGATCAATAAAATAGTTTTGATATATCTTGATGACATCACTGTATTCTCCAAAAATGCAGTGGATCACCTTTTTCATCTGAGGCAGGTATTTCAGAGGTGTAGAAGATTTGGGGTATCATTGAATCCCAAAAAATGCATATTCCTGGCTCATGAGGGGAAACTTCTAGGCCATATTGTCTCGAAAGAGGGACTGAAATTGATCCAGAGAGGGTTGAAGCCATAAGAGCACTACCATTGCCAAGTCACAAGAAGGCTCTTCAAAGCTTCTTTGGGAAGGATCAATTTTGTCCGCAGTTTGTCCCAGCATTTTGCAGCCCTTTCAAGCCCATCACCAAAATGTTAAAGAAGAGCATGGCTTTTAAGTGGACAACAGAAGGCAAGGAGAGTTTTGAAGCAATCAAAGAAGCTATCTCTCAAGCACCAACTCTCATCAACCCAGACTTCTCCAAGGATTTCATCCTCTATGCATTTGGAGGTGATGACACTATTTCTACCATTCTAGTACAGCAGAACAAAGATAATGATGAGCAGCCGTTGCCTTCTTCTTCAAAAGAGCCTAGATGACTATGAGGTGAGGTACTCTTTTATTGAGAAGCATGTGCTTGCAGTAATCAGAAGCTTGAAGAAATTCAAGCATTTAATCTCAAACAACAAGGTCCAGTTGCTGGTCTCACATGCTGGAGTTAAGGACTTCCTCCTCAACAAGGATTTGAATGAGAAAAGGGCAGGTTGGATCACCCGTGTCATGGAATATGACATTGAGATCAAGGTCACCAAGCTGGTAAGAGGGAAAGGACTGTGTGAGCAGCTGGTTTTGGGGAAGCAAAAAGAAGTATGCAACAAAGAAGAGGCTGTTTTGATAGTCCAGGACAGCCATGAGCCAAGTGGCAATCAAGAAGAAGACAATGCTTCCCCCACTCCTTGCTGGACCCAAGGCGTTATACACTTCCTAGGTATAGGCCTATGCCCCCCAGAGATGAACAAGACCCAAAGGAGACACTTCAGGTTGCAGGCTGTTCCGTATGCCATTGTTGATGGAGTTTTGTTCAAGAAAGATGTGAATGGAGTGCTGCTGAGATGCATTAGCACAAATCAGATTCAAAGGGTGTTGGAAGAGTTTCATGGTGGACCAGCTGGTGGCCATTTTGCACCAAGAGTGACAGCTCTAAAAATCATGAAGGCTGGTTATTATTGGCCTAAAATCTTCAGAGGATTGCTATGCATGGATCAAGAGGTGTAAGAATTGTGCATTCTTCACAGAAAAGAGAGACTTGCTGCCCTCCCATCGTATCCAATCTCAATTGACCAACCATTCATGCAATGGGGTTTGACTTCATCGAGTCATTAATCCCATTTCAAGCCAAGGGCACAAATGGATTTTGACAACCACACTACTTCACCAAATGGACAAGTATGAGAGCACTCAAAGAGGCAAATGAGTCTAGATCTTAGACTTTTATGAGGGAATAACAACCAGATTTGGTGTACCTGCTACAATAATCTCTGATAATGCATTGGCATTCATTGATCTAGGGTGACTGAGTGGGCTGTCAAGAACGGTATTTACCTAAGCACTTCATCGAACTATTACCCTCAGGGTAATGGCCAGGCCGAGTCTACAAACAAGAACTTGTTGAGGATCATTAGGAGGACTCTTGATGAGAATCAGAGGTCTTGGCATACCAAACTGAAATCAGCCTTATGGGCTGATAGGATAACTCCCAAAAGATCCACAGGTAACTCTCCATTTAGGCTTGTCTATGGAAGAGAGGCAATCTTGCCCATGTCACTTGAGTTGCCAACGTTGGAACTCATGAAGCAGCTGGAGTTGCTAGAGTTTGAGCCCATGGAGGTGAGGTATGCAGAGTTGATGGAGCTGCAAGAGATCAGAAACTAGGCATCCCAAGTAATGGAAAAGGATCAAGCTTTGATCAAGAAGACCTTTGATAGGAAGGCCAAAGATAGATCTTTTCAGGTTGGAGATCTAGTGTTAAAATGGGATGTGGATAGAGCAAAACCGGGAAGGCATTCAAAATTTGATGCCATTTGGAGTGGCCCATACATGGTCACAAAGTGCAAGAACAACAATGCTTTCCAATTGGCCTCATTGATGGTGAAGAACTGCAGATTCCACCAATGGAATCTATCTCAAGCGTTGCTTCTAGAGGGAAGTTCACTACCTCTGTAAATATTAGATTAGATTTTCTTTCCTCCAAGTGCTTGTGCACATTGTTTTGTTGTAGGTTAGTTTTGTTTTCCCTAAGTGCTTTGGCACAGCTTGCTATCCATGGAGATGTTTTGCAGTCTTTTGCTTTCATCAGGTGATATTCCATCTTCCTCCTTACACATTCTTAGTCAGTTGGGATTCTAAACTGAATGTTTGATAACTCCATGCCCAATGGACTACTTCTGGCTACTGGTCTTTTCACCTAGCAGGCAGGTACCCCCCTGAGTCACCAATTGTTATCCAAAATTCACCCCCCAGAGTAAATTTTGATAACATGCATTGAATTCTCAAGCCCCAGGCAAATTGATTGATTCAGGGCAAAAAATCATGTTTCTAGGGTCCCCTCAGATTTTTTCTAACTCCCCTAGCCGAAGAAGAAAAGAGCAAGTTCTGAGAAAATGTGAAAAGTTGCAGAAAACAAGCTTGGGCCAGGAAAAATCATGAAAAATGGCTAAGTCCTAGTCCTCGCAACAGTCGGGACATGAGGGACATCTGGCGTGGATCGGCCGAAAGGCCGCCAGGCAGTCTGCAGAGCAAAGGAACATCCGGCCGTCGGGACGCGATGGGACGCGGAAAGCCGGTTCAGCCGAAGGAGAAGAAAATCGACTAACTACTCTGGGACATTTGGGACAAGAAGACGCGAAGGACGCGAACCGCCCGGATCGGCCGAAAAGGAGAACTTTCGCACTAAGCAGTTTGGGACATTTGGGCCGTGAGGACGCGAACCGGCCGAATCGGGTGAATCGGAAGAATTTGTCCCAAACAGTCCGGGACAAGTGGGACAAAGGGACGCTGGAAGACGTGGATAGCCGAAAAAAGCCGAGAGCCAATCAGATCACGACACGTGTCACCAACAGAAAGGGGACAGGGAAGCCCATTTCGGGCGGATCGGAAGTTTTTGTCCCGCATAAAGACTGGGACATCCGGGACAAATGGACGCGTGGGACATGAAAATCGCAAGCTCCATGAGACCAATCAAATCACGACACGTGTCACAAGGAGAAAAGTCCAAAAGTCAAAGGGCGAGGCTTTGAGGGGTCACCGAGCCAATCAAAAGAGGACACGTGTCCTATGGAGCAAGGAATGCGAGCTCAAGGAGGAGTTAGAGAATTTGGCAAGAAGTTCACCCAAAAGCTAAAAGTAAAGGTCTCGCCCCCACGCCCCCGATTTAATCAATCAATGCATGCCACGTGTCATCCAGTGGCAGAGCGGGAAGAAATTTAAAAATCCGCTTCACTGCTTTTTTGTGCCCTAAATCTTCGTATCTCCATATCTTTTGATCCAGCTTGATTTGCATGTTCTTTATATCAACGGAAATCTTATGAAATTATCTACATGATTCTGGGGTTAATCTTGAATTTTGGTGTAGTCTGAGAGAGAAAAATTGAGAAACGGCTCGACGCGTGTTCATGGCCGTATGACATTTCAATGACTGCATTTAATGCGTAATGGGTCGCATTCTCCTCGTAATTCAATCAAAATGATAGGTATGGGTTTGTAAGGTCCCCATGCCATTTTAATGCACCTGTAATCAAGAAGGAATGGGCTCTCACGTTTTTTGTACGTTTTTGCTCCTAGGCTCGACCCATGCAATGTAAAAGCCGATTTGGCTCATTTCTAAAGGGGGAACATTTTTGGGCATAAAGACTTCTTCTTTCACCTCCAAAGAAGTGATTGATGCAAGGATCAGACCTCTCCAAAGATTGTAACTAGCTTTTCTTTTACCTCTCTGAGGGTGTAATGCATGTTTTTGACACTGAAATGATAATGCAAGCTCTGTGAATGGGTTTCAGTCCTCTGTTTGTATTATTTGCTTCATTTCAGATCCTAAATTATACCTTATCACCTCGGTATGTTTTATGTTGTGAACTTTGGTCTGTGTCTATTTGCATGACAAATATGTTTCACCACTCCTTTTGGTGCATCACCATCTTTAGTTAGTTTCAATTTTTGCACTTCTACCCTTGTCTCCTTGCAAGTTAGAGTAGGATTAGGATCTGAACCTCTGTAGTTGTGCAAGCATTAGATCTAAATCAAAGGAGTTTGAGGAACCAGCCTCTAATCTGGAGATTCCTCTCTCGCCACAAGTCCCACGCTTGAGAGAGGTTTCCATTTGTGCAATCACACCGGATGCTAGAGTGATCAACCTGTAAAGAATTTGCTGATATTTTTCATGGAGCTATGAAGACCTTAGAGGTTTTGATCCTAATTTATCTCAACACACCATTGAGTTGGATTCAACTGCCAAGCCTATTAGACAAAAAAAAAGACTTGTCAATCCACATATTAAGCCTCTAGATGAAGAAAGAATTAAAAAATTAATTGAGGAAAGCATCATTTTTCCTATCAAAAATTCATCTTGGGTTGCCAATCTAGTTCCAGTATGGAAAAGGAATGGAGAAATCATATTATGTGTTGATTTTAGATATTTGAATAAAGATTATCTAAAAGATCATCTCTCACCGCTTCAATGGAACAAATATTACAAATGGTAGTAGGTTCTGAAAGGTTTTCTCTTCTAGATGGTTACTCAGGGTACAATCGAGATAATGATGAAGGAAAAGATCAGCTTCAAGACAAATTTTACCACAAAATGGGGCAATTGTGCTTACAGAAAATGCCATTTGGGTTATCCAATGCAAGAGAAACATTCCAACGGTCCATGGACACGGAATTCAAAGGAATAATTTACAAAAAAATTCTCATGTGCCTAGATGATATCATAGTGTTCTCTAAAAATGTAGTTGATCATATTCTCCATCTCAGGAAGGTATTTGAAAGGTGTAGACAGTTTGAAGTTTCTCTCAATCCTAAAAAATGCATCTTCCTAGCTCATGAAGGTAAACTCCTTGGCCATATTATTTCTAAATAAGGGTTAACTATTGATCTAGAAATATTTAGTTCCATCCTTGCATTTCCATTTCCAAGTCACAAGAAATCACTTCAAAGCTTCTTAGGAAGAATCAACTTTGTCACGAGGTTTGTCCCAAATTGTTTTGATCTTTTCAAGCCATTAACATTGATGTTGAAGAAGAACATGGTATTCAAATGGAAAAATGAAGACAAAAGTATATTTGAATCCATAAAGTAAGCAATAGTATAGGACCCAAATTTCCTCATCAACCCGCATTTCTCTAAGGAATTCACCTTCTACGCTTTTGGTGGCACTAAAACAATATCCACCATACTTGGTGGAGGAAAATGAAGAGGATTATTGCATTCTTTAACCAATTTCTTAAATATTAAGAGGTGATATATTAATTTATTAATAAAAATGTATTGGTTGTCATAATGAGTTTGAAAAATTTTATACATTTGATATCCAACAACAAGATTCATCTACTAGTTTCACATGTTGGTGTGAAATACTTCCTTTTGAATAAGGATCTGAATGAGAAAATATATTGTTAGATAACCAAGGTAGTGGAATATGACATTGATATTAAGGTGAGAAATTTATTTTAAGGCAAAGGATTGGACTTAATGAATAGTTTCAGGTCAACATACTGATGAAGAAGTCATCCTTGTACTTCAACATGATCAAGAGCATCTAGCTAATGCCTTTCCTAATTTTTTTCATAATCATGATGTGGTCAACTTTCTCCAAATAGGCCAATGCCCCCAAGTTTTGATAAAATCCAAAAGAAGTTATTTTAAACTTCATTCCATTCCCTTTGTGCTTATTGATGGAATCTTATTTAGGAAATATGTGAATGGTGTTCTCTTGAGATGCATTAAAAAATTAGATAGAAAAAGTGTTGCATGATTTTCATGGTGGAGAAGTGGGTGGTCACTTTGCTTCAAGTATAACAGCTCTCAAGATCATGAAATATAGTTATTATTGACCCAATATTTTCAATTAAATTTATGCATGGATCAATCAATGCAATAAGTGTTCCTTCTTCACAAGAACAGAAATATTAGCAGCTCTCCCACTCCACCACATCTCAGTAGATCAGCCATTCATGAAATGGGGATTGGATTTCATTAGAGTGATCAACCCATATTCAATCTTAGGCCATAAGTGGATTCTCATAACCACGTACTATTTCACCAAATGGAAAGAGGTAGTTTCATTGAAGGAAGTAAATGAGGATAACATTTTGGAATTCTATGAAGTTATTATGACTAGATTTGGTGTTCCTTCCACCATCATTTCTGATAATGCTTTGGCATTCCTTGGAAAAAATATCTCGATTTGGCTATGGAGAATGGAGTATACTTAAGCATGTCTTCAAATTATTACCCCCAAGGTAATGGTCAGGTCGAGTCCAAAAAATAATATTTTGAGAATCATAAGGAGGACCTTGGATGAAAATCAGAGGACTTGGCATACAAAGTTAAAATCATCCTTGTGGGATGATAGAATCACTCCCAAAAGATCAACTGGTAGCTCCCTTACAAATTGGTTTATGGTAAAGAATAAAGGTTTCCATTATCCCTTTAATTACAATCATTGGAACTCATCAAACAGTTGGAATTGTGTTAATTTGAATCCATGGAATTCAAGAATGCAGAGCTTATGGAGCTAAAAGAGTTGAGAAATTAAGCGATGCAAACAATGGAAAAGGATCAAGCTCAAATCAAGAATATATTTGACAAGAAGGAAAAATATAGGAGTTTATAGGAAGGATGTTTATTCCTAAAGTGGGATGAAGATAGATCCAAACTAGGCATGCACTCAAAGTTTGATGCAATATGGAGTGGCCTCTATGTGATTTCAGGAAGCAAGTCGAATAATGCTTTACAATTGTCAAAATTGGATGGAGAATAATTACAGATCCAGTCAATGGGATCCACCTCAAGAATTTCTATTAAGGAGAAATACTCTCCTTTGTGCATATTAGATTATTTTTAAATTCTTCCAAGTTCTTTTAGCACATTGTCTTGTTGGTAGTGTAGTTTCATTTTCCTAAGTGTTTTACACAATGTTTTGTTACTTTTGGATGGCATGGTTTCATTGTGTTGTGGTTCATGGAGGACTCAAGAAGATATAGTTTATAAGGTTGTGATGTAATTTCATATTCAAGAAAATTTTCCACTCTCATTAAACTTAATCCACAAAATCCTTATAATGAGAATGATCCATTCAAGCTTCAGATTAGCCCTAGGTTCATGTAGTACTTCGTGGATTCATGGGTAACAGCTTTCAAGTTTCAAATTAGTTTCAGAATATTAGGATGACTCCATGCCCAAATGGATGATTCAAGGCCACTGATCTCTTCATCTAGTAGGTAGATAACACCATTGAGCTACCAAATTTTTATCCAAAATACCCCTCTATGTGTCATTTTGATAACTTGCATATTCATTTGGACTTGGAAAAAGGTGAATTGGTCAAAAATGGAGAAAATAAATGTTGGGGACATACCTCTCCTCCTTACCAAGCTCCATAGTCCAACACTTAGTAAAAAAATCCAAAAACCTAAGTCTTTTGAGTGTATTGTAGATTTTTACAATACATAGGAACGATTCCCTGGACTTTGAGTTCTTTGCATGAGCCTTTTGGCCACATAAAATGATTTGGTAGTGTATTACAAGTGAGTTAGGTGTTTCGAGAAAGATAGGAATAGTTCCTTTATGGTTTGATTTTGCCACATAATTATTTAATCCAATGACTAAGCAAAGCAAAGCAGATGTGGGAAGAGGGAGAGTTGCAAGAACCAAGGGGGAGGTAGAACGCTCCACCAGAGCACGAGTTCTCCAAAAATATTATTCATCTAGATAACACAAAGAAGTAGAGTTAGATACTAAATCATAGGTAAAGTGGTGGAAGAAGGAATATGTCATGGAAGCAATGTTGGGACAAAGGTATTAAAGAGGACATCGATAGTTTGGGTGGAACTATTCCACAGCTCCACCCAACACCGGATCTCCACCTAACACACAAACAATGAGAAATATGGGTAAATGAGGTCTTGTGAGAATTAATAGAACATATCTTGTCTTCCCTTGGCTCCCCAATTACCCTATTTACCTGCATGAATCACAAAATACATTATTTTGGATTGTGGATAAGCACATAGAACCCCGTGTTTATCCCTAGCCTCATAAATTTTCATGGCCATAACTTTCACTCAGTTGATCAAAATTTGATAAAATTGGACTTTTTGGAAAGGTATTAACATGTACTATACCATGAAAACTAGAAATCTTAATTTTAGTGAGGGTAAGTGGCTGAAAAAGAGTAAAAATATATCATCATTAAAAGATACAGTTCTAGGTAGCTTAACGACCACATTTGATGAATTATGGTGCCCATTCCTTCTCTCACAAGCAAAGTATCATGGGGGAATGCATTTTTAAGGGTGTTCGTGCCTATTATTAGTCACTTAATGCATGTTATTGGTGGTTGAAAATGGAAATCCGAGTTTCTCTCTTTTTCCCTCTCTCTCTCTCTTTCATCTTCTATACATTCTAAAATCCCTCATTTGTGAGGGAGGATGTCCTAAAATGTAAAGGAACTCTATTAAAATTGTTCCCAAGTAGCTGAGAGTTGTAAACCTTAATTTGAGCTTGGAAATTTGTTCTTGTGCCTTGTTATTCACATGTAATGCTCTATACATACTTTGAAAGAAATAAAATCTCTTTTTATGTGTTTATCAACCCTAACATGTGTTTTTTTGCATTTCCTTGCCTCTCCATTCTTGTTGTTGTATTTTTGCATGTATTTCTCACTTACAAGTTCATCTTGTTGTGTTTCATGGAGAATAGATGGTAAATGAAGTTTTTGGTCTATGTCACCTCTATTTGGCCTCTCCTTTATCCATTTTCCTTCTTCCTTTTCCCTCATTAGAGTGTCTTCACCTTATTTTTGGTGCTATCACCTCTCTATTACTTATGATTTTTCTGTTTTTATGCATTCCCCTCTCTCCCTGGTCCCTTGGATTGTTAGAGTAGGGTTAGATAGTTGCATTTCCTTCCTTAGGAGTAGTTTAGCATTAGGATTAGGTAGAGTAACTAGCCTTCAATGAAGGTTTGTCTCAAGTAGCAAGTCTCACAACTTGAGAGACAATTCCATATTACCCAAAAACACCAATTGCTCATTCATTAATCCATGACAAATTAGTGGGTGTTGTTTTTTAGTGATAGAACTAACCACTCTATTATAGTACAAGTGTCAGCATCTTGAATTCCTTCTTCTTGAACCTTTAAAACTAAAGTGACCCTATGAACATAACATACTTCAAGACTCTATGATTAGTCCTAGGTAGCATTCTCTTGAATGCTTAAAAATATGGATCTCATGGAGTACTTAGGAAATTTACCTAAGAGTATTAATTATACTTAGGCTTGTAGTTTCCTTGAGTGACTCAATATTTGAATAAGAGAATGTGATAACCAATGACACAATTATATCATTTGATTAATATTCAATTGAGATATCTTTGTGGTTGTGTAACTATTTTTAATATTATAACCTTACCTTTAATACAATTTGGTGAATATTAAAACCTATAATTTTAGCTCAAAATGCCAAAATTGAACAAAACACCAATAACAAAAAAATTGAAAGGTTTATCTCAAATATGGGATTCTCGTGCATCACCTATATGATACTCCCTCTTAATGATAAATTTGTACCCCTAGCATATAAATATTTATTACATATATTTTTTTCCTATTGATATTTTTTTGAGTGGCAACCAACCTACTAAAGCATGATCAACTTTTGTTAACCTATACATATAACCTAGAATTATTTACCAAGTCTCCCATATGTTTTCTCTTATGTGTTGTAGTGATTAATATTTATCATTTTAGCTTCAAATCCACCTCTCTAACAGTCCTAAAATCACCAACATTATCCCTTATTAAGGGTGTCACTATATCTAGCATTAATGTCATGTCTCTATGTATAAGGATACCATCTATAATTTCATTATGTGCACCCTTAATGAGTGTGTTAATATATATTTATCCTCTCTACAAAAATTGAATATTTACACAATAATTAACATTTATACACAATACAACATAATGTCACCTACTTCTTAGCATGTATATCTACTCTAGGAAACATAATAACTCAAAATCACATAACACCCTACCCATATGGCCTAGTTAGCCCTCAAAATGGCCTTGTCTACATGCCTACCTAACGTAATGGAATCATCATCAATAGGCTCTTTGGAATCCATTAGCTACTACCACATATACCTCTACATCACCACCATTGGTGGCCTCCTTTTTATATCATGTTACTCTTGTCGCCCTTATTTAGGATGTCTCGATTCGGACCCAAGTAGATGATAGATAACTACCACCTAGCTACATTAGTCTTTGGTCCTAATGTTAGTGTCAAAATATTTATGTGTTTGGTTTTTTTAACACTATGGAATTTACCCATGTTGGGGAATCATGATATCAGTTTTTCTTAATAATGTGTACATGTGGTTATGTCACATATTCCCTCTCCAACTTCCTTTTATTTTAACATTCATTTCCTATGGTTTTTGGTGTGACCTATGTATTCTCAAAAGAGGTGTCATAAGTATTAGAATCAATGCTTACCTTACCTTTCATATCCCTTACCTGTATGGATTGATAAGTTGATGGTTTCAATGCTTATATAGGTCAACGATGCCCGAACTTCTCGAATATCATGTATATAGAGTGATACTCTTTCCACCATAGATTGTTCCCTCTCAAATCTATAATACTTGTATAACCATATTTGATGGCCAAGATGTTTTCCTATTTGATATACAAGCTTATGATCTCAAAATTATCTTCATCCACATCACTATTTGTATCATTGGGTATCTAATGCAAGCTTGTATGGTAAGACATCTCTCTCATTATAATATTATAAGTGTATTAGGGTATATTTTAATGGTGCCCTTGTAGGCCTATACATAGGAAACCTCATAAATTTAGGTAAAAACTAGAATGAATGGGATTATGGTTAACTAAATCCTCTTTCCAAATTCAATACAAATCATGTGCCATTTGAACTTGGATCCTTGTGCCCCGATTTTATATAATTCAGGACTTGAAAGAAACTAAGCATACAACTATAGAAAAAATATATTTACATCCACCTAATTTATCACATAATCTATTCCACAACCATAGCTATGATGGCCTTCCATATATTAATAATGTACAATCTCTAGTCATCCTCAATCTAGTAATAAGGACTGTGGATGATACCAATTTTCTAGTTTCACCCATCATGCAAGTTTTTGTGCTCCACATCTATCTCGATAATATTACATAAAATGCATGTTTATCTAATAGATAGCCTTAGTGTGACATAAAAATCATCTAGGGTAATTTTTTTACAATTAAATCCCCTCAAACCCTTCATTTTAAATTATTATACTTGATCTCCCAAAAACAATAAACATTTGCACTAGTTTACATCTAAGGGAATGTAAAACATCTACATAATACCCCTAAAACTAAGGGATTTCAATTGCATTTTATATTGATTCTATAAATACCTTAATCAATATGGAAACCATGAGGCATTGAAATTTTTCCACAATTAGACTTGTCTTTAGACCTACAAAATATATAAATAACAATCACCCATCAACCTCAGCCATAAAAAAATGATAAAATAATCATGAGAATAAATAATTAATTAATAATATCAATTATTATCCCATCATTCGCGTATCCTAACTACATTGACCATATAACAAAAACCTCCCTTTCATACTGCATCAAACATCAACCACAATGGAATCGACCATGTAAAGAATATTCACCCCATTATATTACATCATCTATCCTACAAAATGACATCATCCATGCTAGAGAACATCAAATACATTGGCCCTTCTAAAATGTATGTCATCTCAATATGGTCATGGCATTTCGTAAAGATTGTGCACACTTTTAGCATTCAAAATTTAAAAAAACTTACAACCTTCAACTAAAAATCCTTCCAAACCCATCTAGAGTTTGTTGAAACCTACATTTTGACAACTCTTGGGGAAATTTTCACTATCCAAATTTTCCTTCATACATATTTTTACGTTTTTAACATATATAAACTTTATAAATTAATAAATAAAACCTATTGATGGATTTACCTCGGTACATCCTCCTCATCCTTTGTCCCATCTACCTCGATTTCCTCATACTCTTACCATTAACTCTAATTTCTTTAAAATTGTTTGACCGAGAGATCGAAAAACTCAAAAAAAAAAAAATCTCAAAGTGACGAATGAGACATTTAACCTCCTATCAAACCAAATTTGGAACTTTAATTTATTTATGCTCAAATTTCATAAAATCATGGTATTTTTATTGTATCTCCTATTGACAATCCAAAATATGTGTCATGACCATGATGTCATCATGAATACAATGGTATATAAACTAGAGAAGTTAGAATGATGGGTTGAGCCTTCTATCATATTTTTCCTTATTTTTTATACCTCCAAGATTGGTAGAATGATAACTCTCGTTGACACGCATTAAATATTAGTTACACATATTACTCCTATTTATGACCTACTTTATCATCTCCCTTATGTTATATGAACCCATCCTAGCCTTATTAATTGGCTCTGTTCTATTTTCATTCCAAGAGCTCCCCTTAGTATAATGTATACTTACATATTCAACTAGTTTATTTTCTAGTGTTTCATTTCATTTTTGTATTATTTGGGTTCTACGCTAGATATTTATACATTCTAGTGACTCGTTATGTAGCCACACTCATGAAAAGGTAAGTATGTTTCATTTGAGTTCATTTTTATCACTTATTTTGTTTCATTTCAATCATTTTGATTATGATGTTGCATTTTACTTTTCTAAAGACCATCTCATGTTACATTATTGTGACACACAAAGTGATATTTAGTTGGGGTATATGTTCACTCCTTATTTTTCATTTTTACTAAATTTTCTCTTCATTGACACTTTTGTGTATGAACCCCCTTGAATTGATGTCTTATGAGGTGTTATTGGAAGTGTGGATGATTAGAAATGGTCAAGTTTTTTAGGAGTGCATGTGAGATTTATTTGATGTAAATTCCATTGTACCTTACATATACCATCCTTTATATCTCCTAGTCATCACTTACATCTTCCGAAAACATCACCCTATTATCCTCTTACAATCCCCTTTATATCCACTTACAAAACCTTCATATACAACTCTATTAGATCACCATTTTATCATCTTCTAAGTCCTTCCTCCACCTCCTAAGTATTCCCCTAGGAATTCATGATTTTGATTACCTAGAGTCAATGACATCAACCATGATTGATGTTGTCTAAATATATTTACTCATTGTTGACTACATCAACCATAATGAATCTCCTTGGCTATAGGTGTATATAATAGCTAATCATGACCCGTATTTATAGGTAACCTTTGATAGTATTTACCAAACATCATAGCATATGTCATTCTACTTACCTCCTCAAGTTTCTCTTAGGGTCTTAAACATTTAGCAATTAGTTTAGATTACAATTGGAGGGCTATCTTTGGAGCATCGGGTCTAGGACACTCAAGATTTAGATGCGTGCCACTAAATTATGTAAATTATTTGGAGTCCCCAATTATGGTCTATGTGTTTCTTATTTTTGTGTACATTTTTGTTCCCCACATAGAATCTTTCATTATGAATTTCTAATCATCAGGGGGAGGCATGGCGATGGATTGGTTAATGCGCCAATCATATCTTTGTAAAAATTAATATATCTTACCTTCATTTTTCTTTACGTTATTATTATTATTATATTTATTGATTGATGTATCATATACATCGATTAGGATAGAGTGTCATATTCCTAACTATTACATTATTCTATATCAGCCCTACCTTACATTTACCCCTTTGTACTTTATAACCTATAAATCTCCTACAACCCTTATGTACTACCCTAGGTTAAACATCTCTTTATATGTCCTTCATATCTTATTGATCTTCATATAATCACGATACTAGTAAGGCTCTACCCATATCCTATAACTAGGCTTTGTAACCCTACATCTTTAGTAGAAAGTGGGTTATTGTCTTCAAGATCCATACCCTTGCATCTCTTGCTTTAAAATATTGGATTATTTATAGGCCCTAGAAGTGCTCTCTATATTCTAATCTATATTATCAAGAAGAGAAAGAGGTTAATTTACAACGTTAATCCACTTACACTCTATAGATACCACCATTGGTTGAGACATATTCACGTTTTTTACCTATTTTATCTCCTTTGATATCAAATTTAATACCTTAATTTTCTCCAATTGTCTCATCTTTGTTCTTTCCTAGAAACCTTTCTACCATGAATCATCTATTTAGCTCCCAAGATATTGATTAGGACTCCTATTTTTGGAAATTTGTTGTATATTTCTTATGAGTTACACTATTCTAAAATATATAGCCCAACATGACCAAGGGGGTTTGGGGCATCCCTTGGCTAGGGGTTTGGAGGATGGCCCCTAAGAAATACATTTTGGGTCGTCTTTAAAGGATTTTAGGTTTGTATAGGTAATTTTAACCTATGTTATTATGGGTGGTTAGATCACTCATGTTTATGGTGAGCCGTTATGAGTTATATTCTTGGCCCATGGTTTTGGTAACCATTTTTTCGTATACCATTGTGATGGTACATACTTATGTGTTTATATAGAATTGGACATGTAATAGGATAGATTAGAAATGAGAAGTACATTATTATATGGTAAAATGTTCAAGTTAATACAATAAGGAGGTAAGTTACTATGCTTGGGTTTTTTCCAAAAAGGGTTTCCTGGGATATATCTTGTGTATTGTGTTATTCTTTGTATGATGTTTCTCTATTTCTATTTATCTTAAATATTTTGTGAAGTATTGGTTCTATCATATTTTTTATCAAATCAAATATCTTCACTTTCCAAAAGCAAAACCTTTTTAGATGGAAATGAAATATGCCCTACATTCATGTGAGAAATATTATACTTAATGCATTGAATAAAAGGCCGAAGAGATCCCATTTAACCAAAATCTCAAAGAGGAAGAAATTGAGTAAGAGGATGAGAAATTAGATAACATCTATGTTGACTCTACACCTACCATTTAATATTTCATCGAAAACTTCCTTAAATTTTCTATAGAATCTCCTTAGTTTATCCAACAACATATGGAGGAGTTTGAGATTTGTGCACTTTTGATCAACATGGTGATTTAATATGTTAATCTGGTTGAAATTAGTGGTTTAAGGATTAAGGATGATGTTGAATAATGAACTAAAAAATTCAATGCATTATCCATTATGTAATCAAGGTGATTGGTGTAGTTATCCGTAGTGGGAAGATATTAAATTGCATTGACTTTTTCAACAAGTTGTTCAATGCAATCAATTTTTTGGGTGGTTTATAGTTTCGTTAGGTTTTTCAACAATATGGTTGATGCTCTTGGTTATGCCTTGTTTTTTGAATTGATTTTTGGAGGTGGAATATGAAATTTGTTGAATGACCCATTTGGTGTTTTCTAATATAGGGTAGGTTGGAGGGTTAAAAGATAAATAGTTGTTAATATCAAATTGAAAATGGTATGTTCATACTGGAAAAAATTACAAAAATGTGTGGGAAGATCATTTTATGGATCTTAATCAAATATAGAAAGATAATATTATGGATCTTTATTAAATATAGGAATTTTTGGTATGTGTGTCCAATGCTCCTTGTGAGTTTCGTGACATGGACTAACCACCTCTTGTAGATCCTAACTCGATGATTGTAGGGAGACTAACACATATGGGTTTTGGTCTAATGGAAATCATGGTCCGATAAATGGTATCAGTGACAGTCTCAAGTTTGAAACTCACTCGTGTAACGCTAAGGGGGATATTGTTGGCATGTGTGTCCAGTGCTCCCTGTGAGTTTCGTGACATGGACTAACTGCCTCTCATAGATCCTAACTCTAATGATTGTATCAGAGACTAACACCTATGGGTTTTGGTCTAACGACAATCTTGGTCCAATAGGAATATCATCAGTTGAATATTCATCTAAGATGGGAAGATCGCCTTGTAGATCTTAGTGAAAGATGGGAATATCCTTTTTTGGATCTTCAATTATATTACATGAATGGTTGAGATGAGAATAATTTTTCCATGACGAATTTCCCTAAATGGTCAATAATTTAGGAATAAAGGAGAAACCGATGTAAAATTGGAATGGGTTAAGGCTCTCTAGAAAAACCCTACAATGTGACATGATCATGAGTGGTGATAAGAAGCTTAAGAGCTAAGAGATTAATAAATAAATAAGGAATATAATAAGGTGAAAACAAAGATAAAAATAAGCATGAAGATGACTCATTCAATGGAGAAGTAAGATTTGTGTCAAGTTCACCATAATGTAATCATCATAGAAATTATCATTACATAATATAAATTAAATGTGAACATAACTCACTCAAGGGTCAAGTAAGATTCACGTTTAGTTCATCATAATGTAATGATAATGAAGACAATATTTATGGGATATAAAAGAAAACATGAATATGGTTCACTCTAGGGTTAGGTAAGATTTGCATCGGGTTTATTAGAATGTAAATATGGTGAAAATTATCTTTACCGGATATAAAAAGAATTGTGAAGATGACTCACTCAAGTTTGCAGTAGGATTTACTTTGAATTCAACAAAATACATGTTATCTAAGATGGTCAATATGATTATCCTCTCTTTTCTCAATAATAAATATTAGGATATAAGTATATGATCATTATAGGGCTAATAAACAAGCCAAGGATAAACCCTAAGGATATAAAAAATTGTGGATCTAGAAGAGAGTAATCCACACTTGTATGGAAACCATACAAAAAGGATGGGGTCTTACTATAACTTTTAGGTTGTAAAATTAATACAAGACATAAGATTTAAGGATTGAATAAGAGTGTAGTCATTTTTACCCCTATCACAAAAGAAAGTAATCCCATGCACACCATCCTATCACCCAAATGAAGTTGGGAACTCACCCGAGGCACGTGCGGGTACCGAGTTTCTCTTTTATGTGATTTTAGTAGGAAACATCATCCATTATTTATGTTTTAGAGATTTCAAAAAAATTAAGACATACAAGAACCATAGAGCTCAGAACAACCTCTAGATCCTTGCAGCTATTCTAGACAGAGTACTTAACAGATTATATAACTTGTACCATAACAAAAAGAAGTATACAAACATCCATACTTAACATACACATAAATGAAAAAAGACCTATGAGCAAGATGTATTCATCAAAACCATTTATATATATATATAACTGATAACCTCACTACATTCATGGAGTCATTACAGAGTGTCACAGAGAAGCAGACCACAGTCATGCATTACAACTGGACTATTGTAACTATGCTACCAAAAATAAAAATTACAATTCCCTTGCCCCATACATCCTATCCCCAATACAATTACCCACTAGCAGAGTTCTTATAGTATTTCTGTAGAGTTCGCCCACTCTCTAAGTATATCTGTTTACTCTACAGGTGCTTGTATTTATAGCTTTTCTAGACTTTGCCAACTCATCCTCTAGCGCCCTTAGATCTGATGCCAAGTGTCTGAATGTGGTCCTCCATGAGAGCATGCTTCTCCAGGCCGATCCTTCCACTTTATACCATGATGTGCTTCTAGAAGCTTCTACCGCAAAGATGCTCCTTCCTGAGCCAACCTATCACTAGGTCGGTACTTTATCCACACACAACAAGGGTCATGCTTTTCATGTGTTCTACCCCAGGATGCCCAATTTGACTAAGTCCCAAACCCTTGGTTCTATCTACGTGCATTGCATGTGCCATGGCCTTCCTTAAACCCTACCTTTCGCACTTTTTCCTTGTGTGCCTTTCCTTAACTGGGACCTTGCACGCCTATGCACCTTTTGTACTTAGTCAATATTCTAGGGGCCCAACATCACCCCACACTACGCTTGTTCTCCATCCGTAGGAACACTTCTCTTAGTGAGAGAAAGAATACAATAGGCTTATGCCTAGGAAAAAGAATAAGGGGATGAAAGAATGGGGAAAGAAGAAAGAATGGGAGAGTGAAATAATTACTACAACAAACTAGGAAAATCCTTTTGCAAGTCGGCCTCCAATTTATTTCGGCATCAACTTCGTCCTACGCTCTTTAACAGAGGTCACCGACTAGGGCACTCACCTCCCCAAAATTTAGTCCATCTCCTTGCGCACTCATAGTATCCATGATCTTCTCCAATTCCTTACATATATCCTCCAGTGCATCCATTCTTCATGTGATACACGGATATAGCTCCTTCAACCGGTTTTTGATTAAAACCCTTAAGGTTTCAATGGCCTCTAATTTCTTCTCAACCTCGGCAAGGATTTTATCTCTTTCTGCCCTATTCCCCTTATTTTTCTCCTAGAACTCCTTGAGTTCCACTTCATGAGTGGTGACTAGGGTTCCTGCCACTTTGTCCCTATCCACGCAATTATCGTACGTGGCCTCAGCAGTTTGGGAATCATTCCTTACATCAGCAAGCACCTTGTTGTACTTTGCGATGATCACTACGATATTCAACTTGTCTTCCTTCTCTAGATGCGCGGCCACTTCCTCTGCAGACTCCAAGGCTAGCGGCTATCTTTCCATGGTGAGGACCCTTGTTAAATCCTTCAGAATCCTAAGGAAGATTCATACTTCTGCGGGAAATGCTAGGTCCGGATGCTTTAATAGTATGGCCCCATTGATGGATTCTACTTTCTTGTACACAGTGCTCACCTTGGCCTTTTCATCCTTCAATTCCCACTACCACTGGGTGCTGATTAAATTTTCCTCACTCAACTCTTTGGTTAATGTACCCAGCTCTTCCTCTTTCTCCTTCATCTCCCCTTCCATCTCCCTGATCCTATCATTTTAACCAAAGAGTCTAGCCTCTATCTCAACAAAGAATTTGTTAAGCGCGTTTCTCAATTATTCATCCGAGAGTTGTTGGGTATCCACCACTAGGTTATCTTCCCTGGTTTTGGAAATGCTACTATTACCACTGTGGCTTACCTCGAACTCTGGCTCATCAAGGTGAGACTCAATTTCCCAAGAGATCATATTCCTTGTCTACGGATTGGTAGCCTCCTTGTCAAAAGATGACATGCATATAAGCTCCTCCACCGGAAGTGTACTCTGGAACCGTGCGTGAAACACCTTCTTGGGGTCATAAATATAACCCATCTCTAGCCTCCCCCTTTGTGCACCTTCCTCACATGCACATACCCTTAGGTATACTTACAGTTAAAATCGGGCCTCTAGTGTTATCACATTCCTCTTCCATGCTCTCCTTCTCTTTGCTTAATACTAGCTCAGCACCACATTCCACTTTGTCCTCCACCAGGGTCTCAATGTCCCTTGTCTCCTCTTCTTCTACCACCTTGGCCATTTGCTCTTGTGTTGAGCTTGGAACCTCTTACTTCTATGTGCTAGCCTCTTCATCTTTTCCCATGTCTTGGGTGCTTCCTCCTACCTAGCTATCCTTGTGCCACACAAAAAGGAACCCTTGTTCTTCTTCTCCGCCTTCCTCCTTTGAATCATGTATATTGAAAACAGGCATCCCTTGATCTTTCTCGGGTCCTCTTCCCCACTTACTTCTTCTCCACTACCATCCTTCTCTCCTATGTACTTTCCCAAACTTCCAACTTCTTCTGAGGTGGTCTCCTCTTCTACCCTCTACTTTTTCCTAACCGGAGATTCTGGTGTAGGTGACTCTATTTCTTCTTCCTCTGATGACTCCTTATCTGATGGATCTTCTGGCTTTGGAGTCTTCTCTTTTACTATGGGATTTTTCTTGCACGTGTACATGTTAGTTCTAGCACTTGTCCCTGGGAACCTATTATCTATGTTTCCACCAAACTTGGAATATTATTTTCTAGTTCCTTTTCCTCCCATTTGGGCATAGGTCTTTTCCTCCCAGTTGGATCCTGAGGTATAGATACCTCGTTCTCTAGATATGTGCCCTTTTCTAACTTTGGTCTTATACGAACATATATGCGAGCATTGGATCCTTCTCCGCAATGGGCGTAGTCATGGGCCTTATCATTTGTACCTCATGCAATACATACCACTCCATGTACACATGCTTGCTAGGTACACCAACCCTTTGCACATTTCCCTGTGGTCCTGGTCTAGATTACCAAGGTCCAACTTAAACTTTTGGACTCCTTGAACCTGTTTACTCCTGCTTGGAAGTATTGAGCTATGAAGGCAAAGGGGAGCTTACACCATGGGCTCCATGTCCCATCTAGATAGTTTGAATCTGCCCAAACAAAAATGTTGGTACATAGCAAATTCTGCTTCTCCCCTGGTGGCTACTTGGCAGTTGTTTGGGAATTCTCCATTCTACCCCGAACGCATTCCTTAGGCATGTATACCACTTTTCCAAGCACACCTTGTGCACTTTGTTGTCATAGTGTCACAAGCGTATTTCTCAAACCTTTTGGCGGGTGAGGGGTTTTCATCAGGGTACTCCCATACAAACTTATCTAATGCATCTGGTACCCCAATCTCTCAAAAACACAATGGTTAGCAAAGACATTTCCAAAATTATCATGTCACCTTCCTTCGCGCAGTTGATAATTTCATCTGCGATGAATGTGGACAAATTATAGATGGTGCCCTCTAAAATCTTTCTATAAATATTCAACCATGGCTTATTGACTTGGGTCCATCTCTCTTGGCCATTTAGCTTTGACACCAGGTGCACGGCCATCTTCATTACTAGATCCTTGATGTCTACGACATCATAATACCTTGACCCCTTTTTACATGCAAAAGCAGCGATAGTTTCCTTAATCGCTTCTTTTTCAATCAAGTCATCCTCCAACCCGTCTCCTTCATAGATGAGGCCTGTGAAATGTGAAATTAGTTGAGGAGTTATGCACATCTTGTGCCCCGCGAAGTGGAAATAGTCCTCATGCATGCGTGACATCAGCCACTAATACAATCGCTCAAGTTTCCCAAAGTAGGGAAACTCAAAGAGTTGTAATAACCCTACCTTCTCCAACTTTACCTTCACGTCATCTTTATAACTCGGGAAAACCCTCCGGTATCCTCTTATATGTTGGGTGCACTAATTCCAGCACAACTCCTTTTCGATTGTGATTGTCCAATTATTATAATCGTTTATGGACATGTCCCTAAGGTAGGACTCCCACTCCTTCCCCAACAACACTCCATCTGGGTACTGCATTTTGCATACCACTCTTCATTTGTGCTTGCTTCAATTTCTTGTTGCTTTCCCTTACCCTTTCCCTTGCCCTTCTTGGGTGTACTAGCTGGTTTCTTGGGTGCCATTTTCTAGGTCTTCTTCCCACTTTAATCACTTTGTCTTACTCTATTCTTCTACTCTCTCCAACCTTAGATCTCAAACTTGTGAAGAAAATTTCTTAAACTCATGCCCTAGTTCTTTAAACCCTAACTGGGATACTCCTTCATAAGATGGTGCCTTCTCAAAATTTCTCCTACGCCCATGAAATCCCTTCCTCCTGGTTTACAAATCTGAACTAGTTACCCATGCTTTAATCTCTCCAAATTTTTCTTCACACGGATCAGTTTTTGGAAGCCCTAGTTTGCAAAGGTGCAAAAGTTCTTCGTTCTCCTTATATGCAAAGTGAAAAATGAGTTTCCTTGACCCCTTTATTTATATTTTTTCCTTTTTGAGCATTAATTGCTACTTCACCTACCACCATACCTTTTTCATTTAATGTGGATTTTTTAAACAAAGCTTGTCTTCAATGCTTTCACTCACGTGCCCAATCTGCACGGAAAACCCTCCAACCTTCTGGTGTGCAACTAATCCAACATGATAGGATACTCTTACGCACGCATAACCAGCACCGAAGGCACTTCTTCTGATCCTAATTTTTTCTCTCACCTACCTCATGTTGCTTAATGCACTTTCTCCTCCTTTGTACATGGGATCTACAAGTATCTTTATCTTGACACCAACCATCCTTTTTCCATATTTTCTCTTCATACACCTATTTCACCAGGCCATTAAAAACAAGGATTTTTAACATAAATTTCCTTGGCACTTTAACTATGTGTTCCTTCACATGAATCCACTCCACACTAAAATGATGCACAGTCCTCTATGCACTCACAGATTATCAAAATTATCAATAAGGTTCTGGCGCCCAAGGCACAAAACAAAACAACAACGTGAAAGGGAAACACAAGAAAAGAAACACGTAAAGGAAAATTCTAAACTAACTGGAAAAACTACCTTATTTACAACCACCAAGAAGACTTATTTATAGTAGGGCTTCAACCTACTCCCATTGAAGTGTCCAAGCAACTTCATCCCATCTAGCGCTTGTAACTAGCACACGCCCAAATCAAGGATGTACGAGATTGTGTAAGGACCCAACCAATGGACTTTCAACTTTCCAGGATGGCGCAAAAATTTAGAATCATAAAGTAAGACCATCTACCCAACCTCAAACTTCTTGTTTCTTATGTGGTGATCATGCCAAGCCTTCTACTTTTATATTTCTTTTGTTTGGCTCCACATGGCAAGTGATCGTTTCTCATCCAGCCTCATTAACTCGTCAATTCTTTCTTCCAATGCTTTCTCATTGGTTAACCCTCCTGTGGGCACTATTCATAGAGAAGGTAACTTGAATTCAACCAAAATATAGCTTCCATGCCAAACACCAACTGAAATGGTGTGGCTTTGTTCAACCTTTTATAAGTTGTCCTGTAAGCCCATAATACTACTAATACTTTTTCATCCCAATCTTGTCTTCCAACATCACAAATTTTGGTCAAGGTATGACTCAATATTTTTTTGAATGCTTCCATGGTTCCATTTTCTTGTGGGTGATAGGGCGTAGTCTTGTGATGAGCCACCATGAACTCTACTAATAGGATCCTCACGGTCTCATTCAAGAAATGCATACCCCTATCATTGGTTAAACTCAAAGGACATCCATACCTTGTGATAATGTTCTCCCACAAGAATCTTGCCATTGTGGCTGTTGTGTAATCTTTAGTTGGGGCTACCTCCGCCCACCTTGTCAGATAATCCATGTAAGTGATGACATAACGTGACCCAATCCTACGTGCCGCTGGTGTAATAGGGCCTACAAAGTCTATTTCCCACTTTTCAAAAGGCTCCATGCTAGGGATAGGGTGCAAAGGCATTTCATCTCTCTTTCTGGCTTGCCAATTCATTGATAATGGTCACATGCTTTATAATAGTCTTTATAATCCTTGTATAGGGTTTACCACCACAAACCTGCCATTAATATCTGACACGTGGTGGCATCACCTGCATAATGCCCATCCGCACTTCCTCCATGTGCTTCCTCCATGATGGTGAGGTGCTCATGCTCTAATACACACACAAAAATTCATCACATCCTAACTTGTATGAGTCTCCACCGATCAACATGTATAGCACGGTGTGTATGGCTAGTTGTTTTTTCTCTAATGCCTTCATTCCTTCTGGTGCCACACCTTCCTTTAATTTACCACAAATTCCTCCAAATCTAGGGCACGCTACTGTAATCTAAATAGTTGTGCATCCATCATTGTCTCCTCAATACTCGCACATCCTCCTGAATCAATTATTGACAGATGATCAGGTCCACAATTGATTTTTCTAGGCTTCACTACTACGATGAACTCAAAATCTTGAAATAACAATACCCACCGACATATGAGCCCTTATAGAATGGACTTGTTCACCAAATACTTTAATGTCATGTGGTTTGTGTAAAACACAAATGGTTTTGCCAACAAATACTCTCTAAACTTAAAAGTGCATAGATCATTGATAATGCCTCGCACTCTGTTGATGTAAACTTCTTACTTGCAAAATACAGAGGATGATCAATAATTCCTTCACTTGGCTATGCAAGCACTGCTCCAATAGTGGTTCCTGAGGCATCTACATGGACATCAAAGGGATTTTCCCAAGAGGGAAAATGCAATATAGGCATGGTGACAAGCCTATCATTTATTGTATCAAATGACCTCTATTGCACCTCTCCCCAATGGAAGGCACTTTTATGTTTGAGCAGCTTCCTCTAAAGGCATAGTGATCTTGGCATACCCTTTGATGAATTTCCTATAATAACTCAGTATGCCAAACGAATCTGCGCATTGTACTCTAGTTAGTAGGCTCTTCTAACCCCATAATGACTGCAACTTTATCAAGATCTACCAACAAACCCTCCTTACATATGATATGCCCCAATAATGTGCCAAAGGGTGTAGCAAATACACATTTCTTAATATTGAGGGATATCCTCAACTACCTACACCTCTCAAACATTAACCTCAAGTTGTCACAATGGTCTTTGACTAGACCATACACTAGTCCAATCATCCAAATAGACTTGAAGAAACTTATGGATGAAGTCCTGGAACATTTGCACCATGATGCACGAAAAACAGCAGGTGCATTCTTCAACCCAAAGGGCATGACCTGTATATGCAAAACTTCCCCACTCAGTGGTGAAGGTTGTCTTCTCCTAGTCCTCTTTTTGCAATCCAGACTTGGTGGTACCCTAAAAATCCATCCATAAAGGAATAGATTTCATGCCCAGTGACTCCTTCCAAAATTTCTTTAGTGAAGGGGTTGGAAAAGGATCGATGACATAAACTATGTTCAGTCTCCCTATAATCCATGCAGATCCTAATCCTCCCATCCTTCTTGATGTTGATTACCATTAGACTTATCTTCCTCCACCACTTTAATGATCCTTAAGCTATCATTTTTTCTATCTCCTCCTTAACCTTTACGTGCAACTTGGGATTCATCTAGTAGGGCCTCTTCCTGACTGGGTGTGCACCATCCTTCAATTTTATCTTCATCTCCCCCAAGGAATGGTGAACACCTTTGAGCTTATGGTACCCACATGGGAATAAATCCTCAAATTCATGCAACAAAAAAATGATCTTAGAGACTTCCTTCTCTAACCAGTAATCTTCAATAATAGCTTTCTTAGGTTCTTCTCCTGAACCGATGTTAACCTTCTTTGTCTTTAAGAGCTTATGGTAGGTGTGTGCATGAGTATCAACACTGTCCACTACCTCACATGCCCCTACTGTAATGGCTAACATCCAATATTTCCACTTCCTCTCCATCAATTGCATATACAAATTTCATTTCTCCTTTTCCAAACACGCACGCTTAAGCTGTAATGCTTCGCTTCCTCTAATTCTTCTTCAAAGCACACCTCGAAACTTGTTCCACCCAAGAATCCAACATCCTATCTTCTACTATGACACTATCCCCCATGGTAAGGTGCTTTATACCCTACAAGGCCTTATCAACTAATGGCTTGGTACTCTAATACTCAAAGGTTTAAATGAGGTCACCATGAGCTCTTACCAATTCCCTATCTAGCGGCATGTCTCTGAATGAATGTACCATGCACGCACTTAACCTGCGCAGTGTAGAGTATAACTTGTGTACCCAGAGGGATGGTGGCAAAGCTTCCACGCCTTCTCTCTAGATCCTTTCACACTTCGGATATGGAAAGAGGCGGGCTCCTTCCCATGGTAGTCCTTGATGGTGGTGGGCATGTTGCTCCTAGAGAATCTAACAGAGAGAAAATTCTTACCTCGTACCATTCCAAAAGGCTCTCCTGATGTGTAGCCCACCACCACATAGCTATGTCGAGTAGGACATAACTTAACATCCCTCTCTGTTCCTTCTCATTCTTCCACTAAGATTCTATTTTTTGCAAAAAGATCTCAAGGAAGGCTCCTCCTAAATACTTAGGCAGCTCCTTTCCTCCTAGGCACCAGACTATGTGTGCCTTTTTCACCTTCACATCCGACCCTCTCAAATATCGTCCCATCAATTCATAAGTTCCATGCACCTGATTTTCACATGCTAGATGGGTGGTATCACTCAAACTAGATAACTCCATTAGTAGGATGTATTATCTCTGGGTCCCTAATTGAGTGCACATATATCCTATCCAGAACTTCCTCCCCCAAAGGTTCAATATAGGGTGTCGACTTCCCATCAACCAGGGGTATAATGACCCATTCCTCCTTATTTTCAAAGCTGATGTACCCTTTGTTGAACTGAATTTCTGAATTGTTCCTATAACACCATGGGCCAAGTAGTGTTAGGAAATTGTCCGCCTCGACGAGCGCTAAGATTTCGAAGTCCCCAGAAACTTAGCTCCTGGATAGTGATAGTTGCATCCGTTAAGACACCGATAGGCATTACCTTAGTCTTTTTGCCATATACGGCACATTCAAAGATGGATGTAATACAATCCTTCCCATCGATGCCATGCATCCAAAGTTAGAACATTAACCTCGATATCGTGTCAATGAGGATATTACTAAGCACCATCCATCTACAACTACATTTAATGTGATCTCTTTGTCATAGTCAAGGCTGTGAGGGGGAAGGTTTGTGTGCAATACCTACCTCTCGTGCTCTTCTCCGGCATGTGGTACCTTCTCTCTCAACCATGATCCTAGCAAGGGAATGATATTCTCTTTCCTTAGTATTTTACACACCTCCTTGACCTCATCCAGGTCATCCTTTGGCACCTCGACTCTCCTCCCTTGTTCCTCCCTCTTGGATTTCTCCTTTAGACATTATATTTCCCCTTGTAAACTCCAAATGACATCCATGGTGTCCTAATATACCTCCTTTTGATGTGCAGGGTCAGGGTACTTTCCATGAACTACTTCCTCCCTTGAAACCAGGTTCTTCTATCTTGGTATCTCTCTTGCACATGTAGCTTTTGCCCTTGCTATTACCAAGACATGCTACAAACACGCATCTGGTGTTACCTGAGGCATCCACTATGTGTCTTCCTTCTTTATGCTAACCATTACAACACCCTTATCTTTCTAAGATGTTGCTTGATTCATGTGCTTAAACAACTCGACCACTCCTCATACTCATGCTTCTTCCTACACCACAAGCATTACAACAGTCCAGGCACTCTCATTTATAATTCTCTATAGATCCATAATTGAAATAGGTTCCATGTGGGAACTCACTCCTTCCTCCTCCGCAGCTTACTACAACCCCTAATCCTCCTCAAAAACCTCTTCCACGTGTTCCTCCATCTACCGCTCCTCATAATGGTGATCATCACCCTTGGAACTACTGGCAACGCTAGTTTAGTGCACCCCATGGTCAATGGTCTCATGGATCTGATCAATGAGCCTACAGTCCTTAGTATCATGGGTTGTAGAGGTACAAATCTTGTAGTAACAAGACACATTCTTCCAAATTACATGTTGTAGTAAGTGGCATCTACTTGCATCATGGTCCCCATGGAAAATTTCATAATCTACTGCCACGGTGTGTACTATCCTCCGGGGGAAACTATCCTTAACGTGCCCCTCTACTTCACAATGTGCACCACAAACCACTGCAAGTCTCATGGGCTGAGTTCATAGATAATTTTTCCAACTACTTGGCCATAACAACAATCTGAGCCTCTAAGAATGGGCTAATGCCAGTATCAACACTACCAATAGCCTCGGTGTGTAGAGATGCTTCCAATGGCTTCATGTAAGTCTATAAAATTTTTATGAGATAAGGCCCTTTTAAAAGGGGTGATCAATCCTCCAACAAACCACTGAGCATGCTACGAAGGTTGATTATCATATGATAATTTAGATAAGAGAGTTTTAAAGTGCACATCATACTCCCGCACACTCTCTGCCATTCCTTGTTGAATCTCCTTCAAAGTGTTGATGCTCTTCTACTCAAACTCAGGAATGTGGAATTCTACCAAGAATGTGTTCTTTAAAGCAGTATAGTCCACCACTATTTGATGAGGGTCATATTTCCTATACCAGCTATGTGTGTGCCCTTGCAACGTGGTTACAAAATAACTAGCCTTCCATTCTGGGGTTGTGATACCCTTTGCACACCATAGCAATTCACACTTGTGAACATGTTCTGCAGCATCCTCAATACCTATATAATCAGGAAAATGTAGAGATATTTCAAAGAAAACTTATGGGGGTGGTTGGGGCCCGAATCCTCCTGAGCCAGAGCCTTGGTTTCCACTGTGTTACCTCCACCTCTAGATCCACTAGGTCCACCAGGTAGTGAACCACCAAATCCACCAGTCCACTGTGTCCTAAACCACGGATCCACCAGTCCACCAGTCCCGAACCACCCAGAGATCCACTGCACCCACTAGGTCTTGAACCACCAAACCCACCATCTCATATTCCTCCTGAACCACCAAACCCACCGGTCCTAAACCATCAGAGCCACTAGATCTACTAAGTCCTAAAGTGGTCATGCCAAGGTTCCCCATAATTCCACTGAGCTACGTACCTATGATCTGCGACAATGCCCCACTGCCAATAGTATACACCACACCACTCCCAGATGTGAGACCAAAATCTTGTGTGTTTATACCTTGCCTGAAAATTCCTAACGCTGGGTTGGTTTTTACAGCCACGAAAGCCCAAACGATAAATTATACCTCCTAGGTATAGACTCGATAACCTCTAATGTAACCAAATCGGACCAGCAATATTTTCCCCCGATCTAGAAAACCAAGCGCCGTGGTCCAATCACTAGGTGGGCTCGGATGTGCACCAATATTTCTTCTTTCTCTACGCGATGAACTCTCATCGAAGTCAAGGGGTATCTCTTACATGCTTTCCCGGATGGGTTCACACAGGACTTTAGGTTCCACATCCTCTGCGTGAATTTCAAATCCTTCCCTGTAACATCTTTCACCATACATCCATCACACATGCAACCTCACATTTTCTAGTGATCTCCCTTTCACATGCTTCACCGTACTTAAGTCGTCTCTACACCCTTTCTTTCTCTGCCACAACATCTTCCATCTTCCTCCACTCTAGTTTCCTTGCCTAGCACTCAGAATGGTTTGGCCAGCCATTGGGAATGCCTCTAAACTCATGGTAACCATCAAGATTTTCATAGCCAGAGGGACAACACATAGAAATGATCCTCTGGGATCCCGCAAAACTCAAACTCAGCAACCTCTGGACAAGAATATGTGGAAATGGTGTACTCTAGAGTGTAGCTAGCCAATACTCCTTTCCACCAATGATCCACGGCATGAGTCTATGTCAGATCTACATCCTGTAGCCTTTGGTATTCTTCTTGGGTCTACATATGTGATCCATAATTCCAACTTGATCTAGACACATAGGCTGAGAGCCATTCATACAGTTCTACTAGGAAGCAGCAGAAAAAAGTTTCATACAAATCATGGTAGAGGTTTTCTTCTACCCATCTACATGCATCGAACTCAGGTCCAGTGTTGAATCTCTAAGAAAATTCATCCTCCATGCTCTTGAACCATGATTCAACACTTTCCAATGTTAACCGCTCTGTCATTACGCATTACACAGATCATGATGAATGTTATTTCCCACTACAAATTCAAAAATAGGTCTCGGAAATGGAACCAAGATGTAGTCATTTTTACCCCTATCACAAAAGAAAGGAACCCCATGTGTGTCAACCTATCACCCATGGAAGTTGGGTACTCACCCGAGGCACGCGCAGTGTTGAGTCTCTCTTTTATGTGATTTTAGTGGGAAACATCATCTATGATTTGTGTTTAAGATATTTCAAAAGGATTTAAGACATACAAGAACCATAGAGCTCAGAATGGCCTCTAGATCCTTGCAGCTATTCCAGACAGAGTACTTAATAGATTATATAACTTGTACCATAACAGAAAGAAGTATACAAACATCCATACTTAACATACACATAAATGAAAAAAGTACCTATGAGCAAGATGTATTCATCAGAACCATTGATATTCATATATATTTAACCAATAACCTCACTACATTCATGGAATCATTACAGAGTGTCATAGAGAAGCAGACCACAGTCATGCATTACAACTGGACTATTGTAACTATGCTATCAAAAAGAAAAGTTACAATTCCCTTGCCCCATACATCCTATCCCTAATACAATTACCCACTAGCAGATTTCTTATAGCATTTTTGCAGAGCTCCATCCATTCTCTAATTATATCTATTTACTCTGTAGGTTCCTATATTTATAGCTTTTCTAGACTGCTAACTCATCCTCCAGTGCCCTTAGATCTGATGCCAAGTGTCTGAATGTGGTCCTCCATGAAAGCATGCTTCTCCAGGCCTGAGCCTTCCACTTTATACCATGATTTGCTTCTAGAAGCTTCTACCACAGGCATGCTCCATCCTGGGCTAACCTGTCGCCAGGTGGCACCTTATACATGTGCAACCGAGTCATGTTATTCACATGTTCTTCCCGGGATGTCAAATTTGACTAAGTCCCAAACCCTTGGTTCTATCTGCACGTCACACATGCCATGGGATTCCTTAAACCCTTTTCTTAAAACCAGCCTTTCACACTTTATCCTTGCGTACCTACGTGCCTTTTGTACTTAGTCAATATTCTAAGGGCCCAACAAAGAGTTATAATACCATTTGGTGGTTAGGAATTTATTGTAACAAATGATATAATAAACTGATACTCTATCCTAGTCCAATACATGATACACCAAATATAATTTACCAAAACTGACTTAAAAGAAATAGAAGAGTTAGAGATAATAACCTTTGTGAAGACAATGTTGGCACATCTCCTAGGGTTAGTAACACCTTTTGAAAAAAATTTCATGAGTGAAACATGAGGGAGAGAGAGAGGTAAAATAACTAAGTAGATTAAATTTGGGGAGCCAAAAATCCAAAGTAGACTTGATTGGTTTGGCTCATATTCATATTGCTCCAAAATATACCTCCATGTAAAACCTCCACCAAACCCTAAACCTTTTAATCTTTGAAAATTTAATTTGCGAGTAGAAAAATCATATTATGATGATTATATAAATAAATTAACATACACTTATTTAGAGGGAAACATAACATGAATTCAATATCTCTTAACCAACAACATCGACTACATTAACTAGAAAAAATCTATTCAACAAAAGCAACCCTACTAACCAAAAATACTATGACATAAAGATGAGGGTAGATAATGAAGTGATTTGAAGGTGTTATACGTAGATGTGAAAGTGATAATAATAAAAATATCAAGTGGTCATAACATGGTAGTAAAGAGGTATTATGAAGTTAGTAAGGAGGCATGTTGAGGTAATCTATGGTAATGCTAGGCATAATTACTCTCTCTAAGTACTTCCAACTAACCAATCTTTTCTTATGGGATTCCCCTTAGCACTCTCATTTAAGGAGAATAATGTGTCAACATCTTGTAAATACAAATCATTAATAAGAGTGCTAGCGAAATAATTTGTTGCAAGGACAAGTTAGTGAGTTTTCACCAACGCTCTAGGATTACATCCCTCCTCTTGGTAATGGGGAGGCTCCCATTTATTGAGTGTGGAAAAAAATGGCGAGTGGCCACGAAGTTGGGGATCACATAGGAATACTCCACTAGACCTATGGAAAATTTCTTACACTTAATGCAAGGGAGGAATTTACTTGGTGAGAGGAGGTATATGAGATTAATAATGTGGCAAAGGATGGTTAACTTTATTAATAGGCACTTACAAATTTTCATTTCATTATCCAGAGAAATCTACACTCAATTAGAAGAATTAAACCTTGAGAAAAAGATAAGACTAACAAACCACAGACATAAAATTATATTGATTCTTTTATCAAAGGGACCAACTCCTTTCTTGGATTTACAATATCATCATGTTTACAAAATTGATAATGTAAGAAATTAGAGGAAACATAGACAAAGAGGGAAATGGAATAATACAATCTCTTTCTTGTATTGAGTAGTGTAAATCTATCTACTAGAAACTTACAATTAATAACCCTTTGGAATTGAGAAGCCATTCCAATATATAGCCTTACACAAAATATTTTCATCTACCCCCACATGACTTTTCACTTCCCCTCATCACTTTTGACCTTTTATATTCATAGGAAACAAAAGTGAGAATTTTCTCATTAATTGAAAATAACTCATTACAATGTTAAACTATAGGTCACTTAGTGAATAAGACAAAATAGTGAAAAGTACCTTCTTAATGAAGAATTGGAACATGGAGAGAGAAAAGGAGGAAGGAAGAAGAGTATAAATTATCACTCTAATGAAGACGAAGCCTCCATTGATGAAGAATCAGCTCTGATGAACCACGAGGGAATATGATTGGAAATATTTCTTCACCCTTGAATTTCTTATGGAAGCGGGTTACCGCAAGTACCACTTTTATTTCTTGTGGAATATGAACAAATCTTAAAGCATTAATCTATGTTTTAGAAGCAATTTCAATGGTCTTAAATTGGTTAAATTAAACCTAGTGATCCTTCCCAGTATTAGAAATTGAACATTTTTTTTTTTGAAATACTCCAAAGTATCTTCATTGCATGAGAAGGGATCTCCTACCTCATTCTTGACCAGTTCCTGAAATGATTTTAGAATCTCTTCTTCTAATAAATTTTCACTAATTGGAATTGACCCAAACTTTTACATGTCGATGTTTATACCTTCCAAAATCTTTGATGCAAGCTCTTCACAATAATAAATCTTAGTGATAACATCATTCAACATATCATACTAAGCTCTCACCATGTGAGACCAAATAGGAGAAAAAATATCATTTATGGAAGTGAACACAATTGTACTCACCAATAAATGATAATCGAGACTACTCAATTTTGACACCAATGGAAGAAAATTTTCCCAATGGTATTTCTCCTTCTCGATCTCCACCTTAGTCATTTTTTATTTAGAAGGGGTGAAAAAGGAAAACTTGAACATTTTTTCAATCTGTGGAAATAATGTTTTTTCCTTTTGAAGAATATTCTCAACCCACCTGTCATTATTCCTTCATTGCATTGAGTAACCTTGAGTTTTCTTGGTTGTTTCAATGTCAAAGCTACTGATAGAAGTGATGGCTTCTATGGAAGGATGTGGTACTTTGCACTGGGATCTAATAATTCTTACACATAAGAAGTGATAGTTCTCACATGCTCTTCCAACTCTTCTATTATTTTTAGTACTCCTCATTTCAAGAAAGCATGTGGGTAGTAGATTCCTTGAACATGTGTGCATCACCCTCATGTGTAGCTTGACGTAAAGAAATTCTTTTCATCTCATAGTCACCCCGATTCATTTCTTCTATAGGATTTGTAACCTTTGGTCAAGAAATATCTACATATTGGTCACCAGAAGCTCCACTGAAGAAACAAGAGGTTACATGTGCCTTCTTTCCTTGCTTAGCTTTCATGATATTTGAGATAGCTCCAAGATCAAGTGAAAATTCTTATTGCACTATCATTGACTCACTCCCAATTAGATCTTGGATCCAATAGAATGTATCCACCGGTGTGGGATTAATATCAAACATGGAAGAACTTTAAATCTCATGGTGGGATGACTCAATTTCCAAAGAAGACACACTTAGGAACTGATGAAAAACAAGGGACTATAAAGGATCAATCTTAGCTTGCTCAAGGGGATCAATGGGGATTTCAAGTGATTTTATATTTCTTACAAAGCCACTAAGGGTAAGAATATTTAATGTTTTATTCCTCCACCATCTTTCTCTTTGAGGAATTTTTTGAGTGATTAGAGATTCATTCTTATCGTATGTATTCATAAAGGAAATGTGAGATGCCTATCTTGATAGGTTTAGGAGGTCACCGTACTCAATGAAAGAAATTATTTTTATTGAACCATTCTCTAGACATCTGAATTATTGCTATATTCATTTCCTTGGTGTCACACAATTCTCTTATATTCCATTAGATTGGTGGAAGGAGTAAATATTTCTTGGGTGATACTCGGGATCAAACAATTTTAATCCAAGATCCATTTAATGAATCAATTGAATTAGAGGCCCCTCGTCTAATCAATTTTCATCTCGCATATGGTCCCTCTTTCTTACTTTAAATTCATCAATGCAATTATCCCAATAGTCCTCAATTTGAGGTGTGTGGTGCAATCTAGGGAAGGTGAAAGTTTTAGGATTTCTCTTGATATCAAAATCAGGCCTAGATGCATAGGAATAGAGATTGAGGGAAGAAAAATAAGCTTCAATATTTGATGCATCTACAAAATTCTTACATGAATATATTCCCAAAGATATGGGGAAATATACACCCTTATTTTTGTTATTCCTACACCTGGTATGAACATGAGAAATTTTCCTACATAATTCAAACATTACAATTTTATCACTAGGGTACCTAGGTAGCATGTGACGAAAAATATTGTAGCCTGAAACCCTAGTGTATGTGAAGGTTGAGAACTAGGTGAATTAGCTCCCATATTTCTTGATCAGTGCAGCTACTTGACAAGATATCCTCAACTCTAGAGTCCCCTTAAGAAGTTTGATGATGAACATGGTGACTACATTATTCACACTGGAAAAATTATGTTTTCTTTCTCTGTGAGTGAGTTACGGGTATTTATCGTAGGCATATGATTTTTGGGATAAATTGAGAGTAGTAGTAAATCCCTTAAGGTTATTGTTTAGGTGATAGCATATATCAGTAGGAAGTCAAGGTAAACTTCCTAATGGAAGGAAATTGAAGCAATTGCTAATGAATGTTATCACTGATAATCTTCCCCCAATCCACTACTTTGTTCCCTTAAATGGAAATAAGGATGAATTGAGTCATATAGTCCTGGAATTCTATTTTCATTTCCTCATCCATCACCCTACTCAGTAGAATGATGGCATCTGAACAACCTTCATGGAATTCTCACATAGATAAGTTCTTGGGAGCATGATAAGGCTTTGTTCCTTGCCTGAGCCATGAACTAATCATAGGGCCTTACAAATATGAATTATTCTCACCCACTCCACTGTAATGCAAATTCCTTGTTGATGATTTTTTTATTAGAGGTAAAAAAGGGTTGAGGGGACCCTACCCCATACAAAGTGTTACCAGTTCCTTACAAAGAGGCCAAGGGATTACCATTGAAGCCCAACCAAAAACCCAAAGCATCACAAAACAAACAACAAAGAGATACAACCATAAAGGAAAGTATCCAAACAGCAGTAATACTTTGAAAACTAATAGAAAAATAGCATAGAACTAACAGTAGAAAACCAATATCCCATTTTCTTCATCACTCTTTTATCAGGTCCCCACTAAATTCATATAGCCATTCCATTCTTTGACAAGGGAGTCGATGGTAGCTTTCCAATACTTATAGTTAGGCTCAGGAATCTCCACTTTGGGGCCTTTTCCTTCTTTTTCTCTTTCCTTAGCAAGTTCCATAGAATGAATCATCTCTACTAATAGCTTGAGATGGTGGATGGTGCTTTTAACATTGAGGAGATGGACATCACGAATCTGGAAAACAACTTCTTTCATCTTCAGCATATCCTTTGCCATCTCTAGGCTTCTCTCATTTGCATTCTTGAGTTGTTCACTAAGGACCAAAGAAGATAAATTTTCCACTTTATCAGTTAGATCCTTCAGATCCATGGAAACCATACTAATCCTATGTCTATTAATATCAGTATCAAGCCTACAATGCTCAAATTCCCGCATGAAAGTATGAGACTTGACAATAGAGTCCTGGGTGGTAAACAATTTTGTTTGGGTAGTTTTAAGAGCATGCAGGCTCTCAATGGCCTCCTCTCGAGTTCTTTGAATGCTTATCTTGTTGATGATTATGATGTTACTATTGGCGGGAATCTGTAGACATTGTGAGATTCCCTTGGGAGTGAGGACTATAAGGATTGAATTTTCATCTTCTCGCACTATCCTAGAATCAACTTCATAGTGTTGTGTATAGGACAGCACCAATTCAATGATATTAATGGATAATGGGTGGCCTCTTGGTGAGATTAACCCACTAGAGAATATCTTCTCTTCCACTCACTCATGATATCTTGAAGAATCCTATTTTTCAAGTCTTCAATATCTATGACATCGGTGTCTCTCACTTCAAGAAACTCGGTGATTAGGGTTAAAATGGATTCCATACCTGAGTATTTGAACTTCATAGCTCTAAAAATCACTAAGATAAGAAGATTAGGAGTCACCATAAACTTTTTGCACTCAAATCCATAACTTTATATTTTTAGCAGGTCCTATCCAGGACTATTATTTTTAGTAAGTTTATAAAAAAACTCTCTAATGTTTCTACATCATTTAGATTATTGCAAATGCTAAGGGTTTGTTATTTTTAGAAACTTTCAATTTTAGATACCCATTTTCGAATACTTGTTATTTTTAGTAAGTTTTTAAATTCTCACTTTATAATGTTTCTTATTTATTAGATATTATAAATGTTGAGGATTCACTATTTTGAGAAAATTACTATTTGTATGCACCTAGTATTCGATTACCTACTATTTTTAGAAGGTGTACTTATACATGTCGAGTTTCAATGAAACCATCGTCAAAATTTTATGTTTTTACTAAGACCTTGTGCTCCGAATTTCATGGTTTTTCGTCCACTTTGGATCTCCTTAAAATTGAAAAAGCAAGTTTATGGTTCGAAAATTTCATTTTTTTGCTATAAAAATCCATCTCGTCAATGTATTTTCTTTGATAGTGTTCCCAAATTCATTTTAGAGAGGAAATCACCGACAAAATTTCAAGCTAAATGGGTGTCCTGGATGAGAAGTTATGATCAAATCTCTATTTTGATGGCTATGGATGTCTAGCAAAAATTTGGTAGCATGTCTAGAGAAAATGAGGTTTTGGAGGATGTTATAGCAACAAATTTCATGAAAAATGGTTAAGTGTTTAATGAATGAGATTTAGTGAAGTTTTATTATGAATCTTAACTCACCTACTAACTACACTACTTAATTGGGGTTTGAGTGGAATGAATGTGAGGTTACACATGGTGAAAGGGGGATATAGGGGACATCAAGGACACCAAAGTGTGACTCTCACCATATGGTGACAATTGGCATATTATGATGAGTGGTGGATAAGAAGCAGGGGCTGGGAAATGGCACTGAAGGAGCTGGAGGTGGTCACATGGGGTCTAGGAGATGCATGCATGAACTGGGTCACAATTTTATGTCCCACATATCCCTTGGGGATAGAGGGGATAGAGTGGACACAAAGGAGACAAATGTGTGACTGAGAGGAGGAGGGAGATCATACTTTGGTGATCCTCTTGTCCCCCTTACACTATAGGGACAGAGGGAATAGAGGGGACAGCTAGGAGTCCAAAGTGAAACTTGGGGGGGAGAATGAGGTCAAAAGTTTTTATCCCCTTATACCCTTGTCCCCTAGGGGATATAGGGACAACTAGCTGTCCAAAGTGTGACTTTTCCCTTCTAGAAAATCAGATTTTACCTTGGATATCTAGATTTGGTCACTGGACTTGATTTTTGCCACAAAAGCTTAGGAAAATGTTTTTGGGTCAAATATTATATGATTTTTAATCTAAAAAATTTTTAAGATCAATGGAACCATTCTAAAATTCCAATTCTTCCTTTGTTTCCAAATTTATGTCCTATTTCATTTTAAACTAAGAGGGACAGCTGTAGAGTTTTGAAATACCTCAAGAAATATTTGAGCCTTGGAGAAAATTTGATGTTTCCACCTTGTAGAGGATTCCAATATCTTTCTAATTCCTATTTTTTTCTTCTTAAATCATTTGGGTACTCTGAAAATCATCTGGAGAAGTCAACTTTCACTAAGGACCTTTCATTTCATACACCCTAAATCACCCAATATTGAATAGATTACTCCTCGATCAAATTTTATTTCCTAAAATTTATTTAATTTCCTTATAAACCTTTAATATCCTCCTACTTAACCCTTATATGCTTTATATTTTCATTTAACATACGGAGGGTGTTTAATTAGTTGTAGAATTGCCAAAATGGCCTTTTTAGGCCTCCGGAGGAGGTTTCCTTTCATCAAAATTGAATGAGTTGATCAACCACCTTAGGCACTCTTCCTTGCACATTGAGACACACTTAATAATCTTGTTAGTAATTTTCTATGAGCCTAGGTAAGGGTGGTACTAAAGGAAGATAGGTCAAAGGAAGGATGCATAGTGACTAGAAAGCCTAATTTTCAATTAGGGGATTAATTGTTATGCTTAAAATTTTAACTTTTTCATGTTAGATTTTTTCATGAAATAGTTAGCTCTAGGTTGGGGACATTATAATATAAGGATAAATATAGAACATCAGGTATCTAATGGGTAGCAAATGGTGTTTTATACATTGGGTGACTGATTCATTTATTACCAATAGATACAAGTAAAAGACAAACACAAAGGAAAAGGAAAAAACACACACAACAGAAAGGAAATGCAAAAAACTAAAGGGAAAGACACACACAAATGAAAGGGAAATTACTTTACAAACCTAAAATCACCTATGGTGCATATGGGGGATAACCCACTTTCACCGTAGTGCTTTGGTTAGAGATGCCAACTGATAATTTGTTTAAATACCTTTCTAAACAACTCATCTTCTGTAATTTTTTGAGCCATTTGTAGCCTTGCACTTATATTCCCCTATTATACTACTCATACATTTCATTATAACTTAAACTTATGGCATGAATATTAATTAATATATTTATTACTAGTTTACTTCATTTTTTGGTATTATGAGTATGCATTTATTCTCTTAATCACAATAAGGTGCTTAAATGATGTTTTGTATGATGCCAACCTTGTTTACAAGAAACTTGTTATATGCAAAAAATCACATGTATCCAAAGGATCCATACGCAACAACCCATCCATAGCCAAAAGGATCATCTATAGCCAAATGAATTGTATGCAAAGTAAAGCCTCCACAGACCAAAAGAAGTCACACACATGGAAGAATATGTGATCTTGAGAATCTCGTGGAACGTGGACATCACACTTGAGTTTACACATGTCGATGGAAGAATAAATTACAATTAAAACATGAGAACTAGGAGATGACTCAACTCCAACATCTAATTATGTGTTACAACTTAACAAGGAACTAACTAATTAAATTCATGATTTAGGAACTAATTGATCAAATTGATCGGTTACTTAAGTTATGTGATTGACATGTAAACACCTGTTAATTAATTTTGTTGCATGCATCTAGGCCCCGGATTATTTGGTTGAGATCTTTTACTTAATCTGATTCAAACTCCTAGTTGAACTTTTTTTCTTCATGCTTTTGTTGTAATGAGATGTATAAAAATAAAAGGATTAATGTTGAAGATATAATCAGTAAATGTATGTAGATTTGGAATTGATGTATTCCCAATTGTAATCTTCACGCCAATGCAATAAAATTTTGAGTTATGTTCATTAAATTTATTCACAAGCCTTAGGAGGGATTAGCACCCAATGCAAGGCCCACTTACGGTTTGTTAACCCCCTCCATTATTTTTTGATTTAAATTATTGCATGAATACACTCATTTCTTTACTTGCATTCTGAGTTTACATGTTTTACCTTAGTTATAGTATTTACTTCCAGTCTAAATTTAGTTTGTTTCTAAGCATTGTTATTTCTCAAATTGTAGTGATAATAATTTACTTCTTTAACTCCTAAATATATGTAATTTTGTACACGATCTTGCACTATTGAAATTATATGTCCCTTGGTTTGATAATTAAATGACTTTAGATTAGTGAACAACATATTAATTGCTAAAATTTAATTTGCACCATCATTTTTGGCATTGTTTCCAGGGATACTTGTAAATTATAAGGTTTTTGAGAGGTTTTTCATTTTTTAGAAGCAGTTTAGGTTTTAGGAAATTCACCTCCAACCAACCCCCACTAATTTCCATTGATTAAGTTGAACTAGTTGATGCATGCACCATCCAAGAGATGTCCATGGTATATTTTTACCTAATCCACAAGTAGCACATATATCTTCATACAATTATGGGATCTGAAGAAGATATAATTTCCTCTGTATAAGGTTTGTTTTTTGAAGATCCCTTCCCAAGTGAAAGTTTTGAAGTTTCTCCGAGCACCCGGATATGACAAAATAATTAAACCAAAAGTTTGGAAATGTGACAACTACCTTTGAGTTTCCCATTACCAACAATGATGAAGTTGTTGTTATGAAGAATATTTCTCCTCTAACTTGCCTAACTTTCATGGATCCATGACTAAAGACCCAAACATATTTCTGTTTGAGTTTGATGTTTGATGCATGAACTATGATTATACATATCCAAGTTAGAGATTGTTAACATGCTCAAGAAAATGAAGTGGGAGATTTTCAATGACATGGCCACTCAATTATGTACTATACATGCTAAGAAGAAAAGAGAAGATGTAGAGGAAACACTCATAGAGTTATGTCATGAATTCGGAAGAAAGAAATCTAAATGCGAGATGCGAGAGGATTGGCCATTGTACAAGAAATCAAGGCTTTACACGAATTCAAGATGTTAGAGACAGAGGATGGGTAAGTCTTCTATGTTTATCAAATAAAATTATTTCCACCAAGATAAGGAGGTATGTCATAAGACCTTATGTCAACATTTCAAAATTGGTTTAATAATCCATATATACAACCCCCACCTTGGGCTAATAAGTAGAAAGGTCAAGCTCCATACCTTGGCCAATACCAACAACAATGGAAACCTCAATTTGTAGGCCAACCATAATGGAAATAACCCCATCAATCATAGAAGAATCCTTGTAGAGGAGGTCATACATGGAATGACCTGCCTCCTAATTACCAACAATCTTACCAACAACCTCCTTATCTCATGTAGCGATAGCTCTAATGCCAAATCCCAAACCTAGCTCTCAGGCCAAAAGCAACTCAACTACTAGATCAACCAACACCTAACCTTGAACAAGAAATTTTCTCACCCATCCTATTCCACTGAACTAGCTCAATACCCTGCATATTCCATTGATGTTAACAACATCTGCCTACACTCAGGAAGAGAACTTCCTCCACCAAATGGGCCCAATATTACATAAATAGCATGTGAACCACACTTGATGAAAATTTATCTGCAGTAAAACAAAAAAAACATTCCAAGCTTGTCCGCATGACAACTTGAGAAAAGTTCTATCAAGGGTAAAGTGTAGGCTAATGAACCACCATTTTTAGAAAGGTTACAAGAAAATAAGATTGACCTCAAATCAGAATTTGATTCTAATTTTGTCAACCAACTGAGAGATATTTGTGTCAAAATTCCTCTTATACAAGAAATCAAGGATGTTCCCATCTACAACAAGTTGGTTAAGGACATATGTATTAAAAAACAGGAAGAAAGAGAAAATATCCATCCACTATGCAAGTTATTAGACAGTTGGCTGGTATCATGATTATGAATTTAGTTTTACCAAAGGAAATAGATCCGAGAGAGTCCTTTAGTAAACATTATAATTAATGGAAAAATAATAAAGAACACTCGATTAACTTGGGGTAGCTATCTATGTCATGAAAAAATAAATTATGGATGATCTGAAATTAGGCAGACTAAGGCAAGTAACTACAATCTTATTACTTACGAGATATATCAACAATGAGACATGAAGGAGTAGTTGAAGATATAGTTATGGTGGTATAATCCACAGGAATACTCTAATAACTTTATAGTTCTTCAACCAAAAGAAATCTTAGAAGGATATCCTATCATCTTATGAAGGCCATGGTTGAAAAATTCTTATGCATTCATAGGTTGTAGGTTTTGAAATATGATTATTTCTAATGGAAGTAGTACTAAAAATATCATGATCTATTCTCCTTCCCAATCGTTGAGTGATGACGATCAAACTATCTGGGTAGAAGAACCAAAAGCGGATTAGAACTCTATACAACGGCTTATGATGTTGGAGAAGTCATGTACCATTGAATTCCAAGAAGAAGAATTTGTTCTTTCCAATGTCTTGTAGAATAACTATGGAAGAAAAAAAAAGTGGATGAAAATTGAGGTGTTTAAACTGTCCCTTGAACCAAGTTATCATGCAAAAATCACCAAGGACATTCTAGGTAAGAGTTTTATTCTCCATCAACTTCTTCCACATGAATGTATATTGAATTCTGTAAGTAGTAATGTATGCTCAATGTTTGATCTCTCCAAGAAAGTGGAGATAACCTTAGGAAGGCCACTCAACATGAATAAAATGCTAAGCATGTAGCAAGAGAAAAATTTTACTACTCTTCTACAAAAACACAAAGCAATATTTTCATGGGATTATGGTGACATGCATGGGATTCACCCCAATCAGGTGCACTCATAAAATTTATATTAAAGACAGCTACAAACCAATTAGGTAGCCACAAAGAAGAATGAACCCCACAGTGACACAAATTTTGAAAGGATGATTGAAGAAGTTACTAGATGTTGGATTTATATATCCAATTTTAGACAGTCAATGGGTGTCACTGTTAGGAATGAATGGTGTTCACATTATTAATATGTGCAATTATATTATCAATGATAATATAATTATATGTGTGTGATGTAATTGTATAATTACTCATAGAGTAATTTTTTTAAGTTGTTGATATATTGTTATAACAATTATATAACAATATATCAATACGGGTTGTTATTGATTGTATACTTCCTATTTTATAGGAAGTTGTTCAAACTACATTTTTGGCTATATAATAGCCATTGTATTAGCCTAAAATACATAGAGATAATATTATTCAGTGAAATTTATTATGTAAATCTGGTCTTAAGCTTACATTTGGTACCAGAGCAGGTTATTCCTATGAGAGCCAAGAAGATTTAAGAGGCCAAAGAGAATATTCAAAAATCCGTCCAAAAAAATACAGCAAGTAGTGTTCAGTAAAATGAACATATCTTCCTCATAAAACATCGGATTGAGGTGATTATTTTTGGGTTGAAAAGATGAGAAAAATACGCACAACTTTGTAGTTTACATCAGGGTCAGATTCAGCATGTAGATATGACGAAATTGCTGTCAAACAGACGTTTTTGTGGCTGGAAATGCACATCCGGTAAAAGAAATGCAACACACAGGTTTTTTCTTATTGGTCAATTTTTTTTAATTATTTAGCAAAACTATAGTTTAAAATATATATATATATTTCTATAGTTTTTGCTTAATAATTGAATTTTGAGGGCAATTCAATTTTATTTTAATTGGACCAATTTACGGGAAATTGTAACCTTAATAACTTTTGCACGGTAACTCAAAATTGAGCACCGTTTTTTGCAAAAGTGTTTATTTTTTAATTCTCATTATAGTGGTTCTAATTTTGGGATAAAATACCCACTTTGAAAAATATCATATTTTTTGGCTATTTTGTGGGACGCATTATCGGTTGTACCCGACGTCCTAAAACTAAAATGTTTCACATTGCGGGGGGAGAATAACTTCAATGTGGATCTTGGAGATTCATAATTCGGGCACCCAGAGAGGAAGGGAAAGTCCCACAGGAACCTAAAGAGGAAGGGAGCATTCCTGCATAATTCGGCTTGACACTACGCCTTTACGAGGGTAAAGAGATAATCTATGGAGTCTGTACCTGGTCTAAGAAGTGCTTTCAGGAGGTGGTTCAATTTCTGTGAATATGGTTCTTCTTCGTGTTCACATTAAGGGGGTGAATATTGGGATTTAATAATGTTCACACCAAGGGGGTGAATGTTAGGAATGAATGGTGTTCACATTATTAATATGTGCAATTATATTATCAATGATAATATAATTATATATGTGTGATGTAATTGTATAATTACTCATAGAGTAATTTGTTTGTAAGTTGTTGATATATTGTTATAACAATTATATAACAATATATCAATACGGGTTGTTATTGTTTGTATACTTCCTATTTTATAGGAAGTTGTTCAAACTACATTTTTGGCTATATAATAGCCATTGTATTAGCCTGAAATACATAGAGAGAATATTATTCGGTGAAATTTATTATGTAAATCTGGTCTTAATCTTACAATCACCACTTTTCATTGTGCCAAATAAGAATGGAAAATGGAGGATCTACATAGATTATAGAGAGTTGAATGCAGCAACAAGAAGGATCATTTCCCACTTCCTTTAATTGATCGGTACTTGACACTTTGGTTAGTAAGAAGTAGTTTTCTTTTCTTGATGGATATAGTGGCTATGATAAAATTTAGCATTCACCATAGGATAAAGACAAAACTACCTTCACATGCCCATGGGGAACATTTGCATTTTATGTTCTTCCATTTGACTTGTGTAATGTACCTTCTACATTTCAGAGGGAATTCTTGAGCATCTTTTCATATCTAAAAATGACTACATGGAGGTATACATGGATGATTTCATAGTCCATGGCAACAGTTTTGAAGAAACCATGTCGAATCTAGACAAAGTCTTGAAGAGATGCAAGGAGCATAATTTGTCCTTAAGAAATGAAAAATGCTACATGATGGTGTCTAAAGGTATAGTTTCAAGACATTATCTCTCTTCTAATGGAATTCAAGTTGATCCAAAAAGATATCAATCACCATAAAATCTGCCAACACTAAAGAAACAAAAGGATGTTATGAGCTTCCTAGGCCATGTTTGTTATTACAGGATATTCATCCAATACATCAACAAGATTACAGAACCATTATTTATACTACTAAGAAAGGATGATGCCTTTGCGTGGACTAAAAAATGTGAGGATACATTCCAAACCTTGAAGCATATGTTAACTAATGCCCATGTATAAAGAGGACCTAGTTGGAACATGGAATTCCACATCCATATTGATGCATCAGACCATGCCATTGGATTTGTTTTAGGATAGAAGGATGGAGTTATAAATTATGCAATTTATTACGTGAGAAAGACCTTGTAGCATGTTGAGATCAATTACACAATCATAGAAAAGGAGTTCTTAGCAGTTGTGTATGTTATTAATAAGTTCAAACACTACATCACAGGTTACCTAGTATTTATTCAAATAACCATGTAGAAATTAAATACTTAATCAACAAACCAGTTGTAAGTAGTAGAATTATCAAATGTTTTCTCCTTCTACAAGAGTTTGATGTCACAATATTGGATAAGCCTGGCAAGGACAACATGGTAGTATATTTACTTTCAAAAATGGAGACTAATGATGAAGAACATACAGTTGATGACTCTTTCCCAGATGAGCATTTATTTACTATCTCCACAAAAATTACTTGGTATGCAGACATAGCCAACTATCTAGTTTTAGGTAAAACACCTCCACACTACTTATATTCTGAAAGAAATACAAAGTTGAGAAGAGTGTGCATTTTTCTTGGATAGATGGTTTTTGGTTCACACAGGGCAATATCTTGTCATGATAATAAGTATAGATGATGAGGAAATATATTATTTCCTCAAAGTTTACCTAGTGAACTATGTGGAGGACACATTTCTACAAAAAGAATAGTGTTGAAGGTATTAACAATTGGTTATTACTGGCCAACACTACATAAAGATGCAGCATTATACACAAGGAGATGTGATAAATGTCAAATAATGGGTAAGCCTACCAAATCAAATGAAATGTCATTGCAGCCTCAGTTGGTCTTGCATCCATTTGACAAATGGGGCTTAGACTTCATTGGTCCTATAGACCCTAAATCTTAGTAGAAGGAATACATCTTGGTATGCATAGATTATCTAACTAAGTGGACAGAGGTAAAATCACTACCAAGTTAGAAGAGTGAGAAAGTAGCCAAGTTTCTCTATGATCACATCTTCACCAGGTATGGAGTGCTAAGATAAATTATTACTTGATCAAGGTACACACTTTCTTTGAAGTTATTTCTAATCTAGCTAAAGAGTATGAAATCATACATAGGAAGTCTACACCATACCACCCCCAATCTAATGGCCAAGTTGAGGTGACAAATAGGGAGATAGAATCTATCTTGACAAAAACCATTACACTCCATAGGAAATATTGCTCGAAAGGCTTCCCGAGGCAAGTATGGGCATTTAACACAACGTGGAAGACACCAATTAGCTTCACGCCATTCAATATTTTGTATGGTAAGATTGTTGTTCTCCTTATATAATTTGAGCACAAGACACTAAGGACTGCACTAGAGCTAGGCATATACTTATCTAAAGCTTAGAGGTAGAGGATTCTCCAACTCAATGAGTTGGATGAAATGAGAAGATAGGTTGTGCACAATACAAAGGTAGTACAGAAGCAGAGGATCAAATGGCATGATAGGTTCATCAAGACAAGGAAATTTCAAGAAGGTGACTGGGCCTTATTGTTTGACTCAAAGTACAAGGACCACATGGGAAAACTCATGATAGTGTGGCTAGGTCTATATGAGATGTAGAAAATCTTTTTAATGGAGGTATCGGACTCATAACCATAGATCTGTTAGGTTCAAGCTACTAGTCAATGGTCACAGGTTGAGGTTGTACAAGAATCCCACTGATGTGGGAGCACCTTTATGTAGTAGTTCAGAGGAGGAAAAATAAAATGGAGATGAGAACATCAAAATTAAGATCAGAAGTTGAGCCTATTGGTTCATCTTCGAAATTTCAGAGGATTGAGATATTTTAGGCTTTGTTATATTCAGCTTGCTAGATATTCCAAGGATGAATAAAAGTGTTTTGATCATCCCTTTTGGTGATCAGCAGCACTTTACTAACATTTTATTTTATTATAGTTTCTATTTTACAGGATTTGATGTATATGTTGCAAGAGTTCATAGTCTCTAACATAGGAGACAATGCAAATACTAGATGTTCCACTTGCAGCAACATGTAGCAAAGTTCTATTTTTTTCATGTTTGGTGGAACTCATGATTCCATTAAGCAAATAAGGGAGATCTGCATATGTGTGAAGAAAGAAGAAGTAGTTGGCACCCCAAAAATTGGTATTCCCTCTCTGGGATCCATCTGGTTCTAGTAAGGGTCATAAAATAATAGTTTGTCACATGTATGCAGCAGCATAAGTGGCATCCGCATTATAATAAAAAGATAGCATGCAACAAAGCACAAATCAACAAGCATGCACAATAATCATTCCAAATCAAAATCGAGATAAGTGCACTTAATTTCCACTTTACTAAAGTATAATTAGAATAATTATTATTGATTCGTATTTATACCAAATTATATTTAATACATTTTAGATACCACCGATATTTTATGCCATGATGTGTCCATACATGTCATCCCACTCTGTAGCACCACTTTACCTCACACGTTCCAACAATCAAATCAATTGAATGCATTTCCCTTTGTTGTGTTGCATGTGTGTCGGTCTCAAAATTAAAAACAAGTACTCCAAACATTCCCCCATAATCCATTTTTGCATTATTCCTCCAAAACTAAGTGATTGCATTACCAAAGATGAGCAAGTTGCATAATTGAAAATGGGTGGAGATTTAATTTTTCATGAGCCGACAGAGCACTCCCAACTTCTCTTCCACTTTCCTATACCACATTGAGTGCAGTAATCAACCCTTGGATGAAGTACTACGGGACAGGGTCATTAATAGGTATAGGATAAATGGAGGATAGTTCTTCTCAAAGCCTAAAGGGACAACTACCCAAATGGATTTTAGATGCTTATGCAGCACCATTCAAGAGGAACCTAAGAAAACTGAATAACCTACAAAACATGAAGCACCTAAGTAACCTAAATGAGGAAACTCAAGGAGTTAAGTCTGGGGGTGTGATGAGTTGTTTGAATCCCTTTCTAAACAACTCAATTTCTATAATTTGTTAAACCATTTGTAGTATTACACTTATATTCCCTGTTATACTACTCGAAATTTCATTATAACCTGAACTTATGGCATGAATATTAATTAATATAGTTATTACTAATTTACTTTATTTTGTGGTATTGTGAGTATGCATTTATTCTCTTGATCACAATAAGGTGCTTAAATGATGCTTTATATGATGTCAACCTTGTTTGCAAGAAAAATTTTATATGCAGCAACTCACATGCAACCAAAGGATCCATACGCAGTAACCCATTCCCAACCAAAAGGATCATCTACAGCCAAATGACTTGTCTACAACAAAGCGTCCACATCTAAATGAAGTCACACACATGGAAGAAATTGTGATCCCGAGAATCTCGTAGAATGTGTACATCACACTTGAGTTTGCATGTGTTGATGGAATAATAAATTACAATTAAAACATGATAACTAGGAGATGACTCAACTCCAACATTTGATTATGCATTGCAACTTAACAAGGAACTAACTGATTAAATTCATGATTTAGGAATTGATTGATCAAACTGATCGATTACTTGAGTTATGTGATTAATATTTAAACACATATTGATTAATTCTATTGTATGCATCTAGGCCTGGATTATTTGGTTGAGATATTTTACTTAATTTGATTTGAATTCCTAGTTGACTTTATTTCTTTATGCTTCTAATGTAATGAGATGTATAAAAAGAAAAGGATTAATGATGAAGAGATAATTGATGAATGTATGTAGATCTAGAATTTTTATATTCCCAATTGTAATTTTCATGCCAATGCAATAAAATTCTAAGTTACATTCATTAGCTATAGTTACAAGCCTTAGGAGGGATTAGCACCCAAGTCAAGGCCCACTTGCAGTTTGTTAACCCCCTCTATCGTTTTTTGATTTGAATTATTGCATGAATATATAAGAAGCACTCATTTCTTTACGTACATTCTGAATTTACATGCTTTACCTTAGTTATAGTATTTACTTCCATCCTAAATATAGTTTTTTTCCAAGCATTGTTGTTTCCCAAATTGTAGTGACAACAATTTACTTCTTTACCTCCTAAATACCTGTAATGCGTGCATGAGCACTTTGGAATTATTGAAAGTATGTGTCCCTTAGTTTATTAATTAAATGATTATAGATTAATGAACAACATATTACTACCTTTACTACCTTTACTACTTGTAAATCTTCAAATTTTTCTCATTGTGAGGCAACTTCAATGGGGTCCCATCAAGGTAAGAGATATTATATGTTTTTTCTCCACATAAGTTCTTGATATTAAAAGGACGAGCTAGAGAGATTCAAAATTTCCATGGCTTCCCTTTTGCTCTCTCCTCCTGTCCCAGAGAAGGATAAGGTCTCCAATTTGAAATCTCATGTATCATGTCTTCTAATTAAATATCTTATTTATTTTAGACAAGTGCATTCTCATTGTGTCAAATGTTGATATTATATCTTCATTCAAATTTTCTAGATAAAAACTCCTCTTATCAAGAGCATCTGAGTATTCTATATTTTCTATTTCCTTCACCAGTTATAAGGCAGGTAGCTCTTGAGAAATTGGGATTTGAGCTTCAATTATGTATAGCATCTACAAAGGAGAGGTGACAATTTATTTTTCTGGGTGATTCAATCGGCCCATAGTGCATCATATATTTTCTTATGCCAATCTCTTTGATTGACATCCACTATATTTCAAAGAATAGTGACAATTTCTTAGTTATTGGATTTCACTTGGCCATTTTCTTATGAATAGTAATCAGTAGAGTGGGATGGAGGAATACCATAATTGTATAAAAATTCCATCAATTCACTTGATAATTAAGTGAAATTTTTTGCTACTATCTTGTTTGGTACCCTAAATATGACTATAATGTTTTCCTTCATGAAGTTACACATTGTTTCAGAATTGGCATGTTTGGTTGGAATAGCCTCCACCCACTTTTTGGAGTAATCAGTAGAATTTATGGCATACATATGACATGTATTAAAGTACAGTTAAATACACTAATGAAATCCAAACCCCACCATTGGAAAGGTTCTTTGATAAGCACAGGGCCGACGTGAAAAGTAGTAAGTCTTGATCTTCCCACAAGTTGCTTGACATACATCACATTTTCCAACCCATTTATATGCATCTCGGAAGAGGGTAGACCAAGAATAGCCACCTCTCGGGATATTATCATTAGTAGTAACCATTTTTTTATAAATGGCCTCCACATACTTGATCATGATATGATTTGAAAATATTTTATGTTTTTCTTCTTCATACGCAACTTAGGAATGTGTCATCAAATCCCTTATTGTAAAGCATGTTCTCCCAAATGACATATATTTCTACTTTGAGGCATAGAGTGCATCTTTTCTCGTAATATATTCCTATATGGAAATCCCCATAGGCTAGGAAATATTTTTTGCATGCATACCAAGGGTTGGTGGTGCTTAAAAAGAGCATGAGAGGGAGGTTCTTAACTAAACATGCATAAAAATTAGAGCAATATTCCCATTCCTCCCAATAAAATATTTCACACAAGTCATTTCCTCACACTAATTTAGAAGGTTTTATGTCAAGGTCATACTCTTACACCTTTGACACCTAATTTCCTCTTCTCATGTCAGGGTCTTGTTGCATCAAAATGGACTTAATGGTAGGAATAGGAACCATGACAATAATATCAAATTTCAAAAGGTAAAACTTGAAATTATTTAAATATTTAACAACTACATATGCATGTTTCTCATGTTGTGAGTAGTTAAGTGCATGTGCCTTCATAGGATCATGCATGAATGTAATGGGTGACTAAATTTCATCATCATTTTCTTCAACAAGGACTACTGAAATAGTATGATTCGAAGCATAGAAATAGAGAATGGAATCTCTATTGAAATTATGACATAAAAATTATGTGCTTTTGCAATAGAACTCTTGATAGACTCAAAGTATTCCTCTCCTTATTTACTCCACTTGAAATAAACCTTGGGCTTCATCATGTTTACTATGTCCTTTGTAAGCTTATTAAAGTTTGGGAAAAACCTTCTCAAGAAATTTGTATTGCCAAAGAAAGAGTGCACACTTGGTTCACTAGTGGGTAGATAAATTCTCTAGATAGATTCTACTCTTTTTGGATCAATCTTCATGCCTTCATTACTCACAATGTGACCAAGAATTTTTCCTTTGGTTACCCCAAAAAATGACCTTTTTATTGAGGGAAATGCGGTGTCTTCTACATCCGATCAAAACTTGTTCAATTTATTGTAAGTGCTCTTATATATTTTTAGAATATACTGTGAGATCATTTAGATACACCATATGCATTTCCCCTTCAATTCATTGAAATCCAAATACATAACTCTCTACAATTTAGCACATGCACTTTGATTAGGCTAAAGGGCATACGGTGGTATGAAAAGTCACCCCATGGGGTGGTGAAGGAATTATTGAACTGATCATATTTGGAAACTTTAATTTGGTTATATCCATAGAATCTGCTGAGAATAGACATCATCTCTAAACCATTCACTTTTGCTTGTAGGATATGATCCATGACCAAAAATGGATAGTTATCTCTTAAGGAAACTTGATTTTAAGTTACAAAAATCCACTTAGATGTGGATTTTACCACTCGTATTTCATATTGTTACAATATTGTCTATCCATGTTGAGTGATGGATAGGGAAAATGATACAAGCATTGAGAAACTTTTCAACCTTTGATTTGATGGTCCCGGAAATCTTTGGATTGTACTATCTTTATTTTTTTGAAATGATTTTGCATCTGTATTTAAGGGGATGAAGTGCTGCATTTAAGTGAGGTTGAAAGGATTTAAAGTCGTCATATTAATATGTGATTATAATAGAATACTTTTATAATAAAGTTGAGAAGTTTCTTTATTCCTAAAGTGAACAACATTTGTATATGTTCACCATCCTCGGTTGTTCAATTTTTCGATGTTTATCTTATCATATTTTAATGAATATCTTAGTTGAACCTTGAACTTATTGGATGAACTTTTCATTATCTTTGAATAATTCCTCCAAGTAACACTAGTTCCTTCATAATTGAGTTACCTTTTAGTTGATTTACTCCATCTTTGTTCATTTAATTAGTTATATTATTGTCACTATTATATGTGGTAAACTCCCATGGGATTGAGTCACTTCCTTTGAAATACATAGACCTAAAATATCTTGTCCATTGTAAGAAGGAAAAAAATGATTATCATCGTTAAAAAAATTAGCTTTCAGAATTGTCTAGCACACTTGGGAAAAATATCATTTCCAAAGTGAAAATTTTTCTCCTTTTTGAAATATGGATGTGGGATCATCAAGGAGGAAAATGCTGCCAAAGAATCATCCCTAGTAGTTTTATCTCTCAAAACTACTCTAATGTTAAATGCATCAAATTCTTCAAGGTAATCTCACTCTATTTCTATACTGGTGAAGATGAGAGTTCTTGACCTGAAATATATCTCTTACTTGTTTCACAATTAACTTTACATCTCCTTGTATGATGAGCTTCTTCATTCCCATATCTTCGGTAGCTTGCAATTCAAGCAATCATTCTTCATATTCATTAGTGTTGTTGGTGTTTGAAATTTCAAATTGTATGCTAGGAGGAATAATTATCCCTATGGTGATGATAAAACGATACATGTACCTAATCCAGTTGAAGAACAACTTCTATCAAATTCCATGCTCCAAATTTCAACGACAACATCTCTTAGCCTTTCCTCAATAATTGGTAGATCTTTTCCTTATTCAAAACTCATGAAATAGTTCCCATCAGTTATTTATTTAAATATATCTCTTCCCGAGTTCTTTGAAATAATATTTCCCCAATTATATGCTTTGGAAGAGGATGTTTGCCCTAGGACCATTCAATTTATGAGCTATGTATTTCATCTTGGGATCTAGAAGGATATTATTCATTTCATTCTTGACTGTATTGAAGTAGAAGACTAGACCATTTGAATCTCACCTCCCATTTCTGGTAGAATCTTCTCTTGAGGAGCATTCTATAGGTAATTGGCATGTCAGCCACTAGGATTGTTGTTTTGACCCACTTTTTCGGAAAGGCTATAAAAGTCGGCATTTCATCTTTGATTCTTCTAATGAGTGGAACCTCCATACTCTCCATTGAGTAACAATGGAAAAATTCTTGAAAGAGACTCAAACTAATATCTTGAGATACCTTAGCAAGCATGACATTTTCATAGGCATCAAATTCAATTATATAATTGTTGATTCTATACTCATTGATTAGCATAGAAACATAAAAGGATCAATTTTACCAGGAGGATAAAGGAGCAAAAGCTAGAATATTTTGACGAGGGCTTGGTTAGGGTGTGGAGTAATCCTTTAAAAATGGATGGAACTTTGTATTTGGAAATCCCACCTTTGATGAACATGATCTTCTTCTCAAACTACTTGGGGTGAGTTTTAAGTATTCGATTCATAATTCTCAACTTTGGCATTTTTACATGATCAATAATGTCAAAATTTTTGGAAAAGTTTTCTAGAGCATGGGAAACATTGGCTTGTATTTATCTAGAAGGATTACTAATAGATTATTCATTATTCTTTTGACTTATATAATTGAAAGCATCATTCTTGGAAGGAGTAGAGGTATTTGACTTACCTTGTTTAGAAGATGTCTTGTGATGAGGTGTGGCTTCCAAATTCTTCTTGGTTGATTCCAAAGATGGAGGAAGAGGGTATCCTCTCTTATTTATTATCTTTTTAGTAGTAGAGTCATCAGTGAATGACATTCTCTCTCCCTTTCTTTGTGTTTGGATGATTTCTCCTTCTCAAGGGTTTTTATCGATTTAAAAATAGCACAAGAGTGACTATTCATATTGGCCATGGAATATTCATACTCATCCTCAAAAGAGGATGCATACTCATAGAAACCAACATCTTCAAATCCAACCTATTCAATCAGCATGCCACATTCTTCTCCCTCACTTTTTGAAGCTTCCACTTCTTCCTCTTCATCATCTAATCGGGTTCCACAAGTTTGTATTTATGGGAAGAGCTTTAATGGAAATTCTATGAGGTCTAGTACCAATTCTTTGTTTGTTTGAGAATTTCTTCCTTAGAATGTCTTTGTACAAGGTATTTTGAGAAACTTGTTTCTTGAGAGCAAGCACATCATTGGAAATTTTTTGTACTAAAGAGTTTGTGGCTCTAGAACTTGATTTTTGAGCTTTCTCTTTGTTTGGTCCTTTCTTAATTTTTCAATACATCAATAGATCATCTTTTACATCCATCATGAGCCCTTATGCCTCATCTAGAGTAACAGGTTGACTTCTTTTCAACATGAAAACAACTTCTAGTAAATGAGCATTGGTAAATAATCTTGACTGATTTTCCTCTCTAGGCATGGAAACTTATGATACTTTATAGAGTACTTTGTTGAACTTAGCCAAAAATTCTCTCATGGGTTCATGAAGATATTTTTTCAATTGATATCATTGTTCAAGGAGGGCATGAGTATCTTCGAGGGCTTAAATATGGCCTCAAATTTGGATTTCATGTTTTCCCAATTCCTAATTGATCTTTTTGGCAAGTGGTAGAACCAATCAGCAAAGTGGCTTCTTGTAATGATTCAAAAATAAATGAACTAAAACATCTTTGTGTTCAACTCCCAACACACTGCAATATGTGATGAATGCAGGAATATAATCATCTAGATTTTGTTTCCTACTTCCTCTAAATTTGGGGAAGTTATTTCTATATCCTTTTGGAAAAATCATGTAGTGGAGGAAGTAAGGCTAATAGTCCTCTATTATGTCCCCAAGGTATGGGCACATTCATCCTCTCTTCTTCTTCCTTAGGTACTTATTTTTATTTTTTTCATAGGAATAACATTTATTGGTTCTACATCTAGTTCTTCAATATGACCTTCGAGAGGAAAGTTAGGATCAAATTTGGGGAAGTATTGCTGACCAATTTTCCTTGCATTCTAAACAATAGGAATCCTGAAATCAACTTGTTGTTGTGCTTCAAATTTTAGGTCAAGTATACTACTAGCTAGATTATCCCTCATGTATCTTATTTCCGTGATTTTGTAGGATCTTTTTATAGCTCAAAATGGATCCCTTTATGCTCTACTTTTTTTATATGGAACTTGTCTCGCACATTACAAATCTTGGGCACATTCCTCTTCTGAATCTAGAAATCTTGAAGCAATGTGGTAGTGATTGAAATTCACTCTATTGTTCGAGATACAATTACTCAAATATGTTGTGAAATCCTATTGAGTGTTTTGGAAGAAAAGGATGTTAGGCTGCAAAAATGGAGCACTTCCAAGAATATTCATTAGAGGTAAAATGTAGGGTACGCATTAAAGCTCACAAGGTTTTCCAATTTATGATTTTTTTGGATTTTCATATATATGATTTTTTAATAATTTTGTGGTTTTATAAGTGGTTCAAAAACAAAAAAATATTCCCCATGGTGGGCGCCAAAACTATTGGTGAAATAATTTTTCGCAAGGAAAAATTATTGAATTTTCACTAATGTTTGGGGACTAAGTCCCTCCACTTGGTAATGGGAAGGATTCCATTTAAATGAATGTAAAAAAATAAATTAGTGGGTGGTTGTGAAGTTGGGGATCACACAAGAATACTCCACTAAACATGTGGCAAATTACTTGCACTTAGTGCAAGGGAGGAATTTTCTTAATGAGAGGAGGGAGAGTGGAGTAATAATGTAGTAGGGTTAACTTTTTTAAAAGGAACTTACATATTTTCACAACATTAACCAAATAAAATCTACACTCAATTAGAAGAATTCAACCTTGGGAACAATATAACACTGATTAAACTAAAATGATCTATTCTAGCTTTATCAGATGTTATGCAAAGCAATAAATAATAGCTAAATAAATAAAGTAAATGACCCAAGAAACTAAGTAAATGGAAATATGAAACCCTAATGAATAAGGAGGGTTAGAAAGTTCTTAGTTGATTCAACAATGCTTCAAGATCGTGTCACAGAGATGACCGAATTAAAAAGAATGCATGAATGACCATCTAAGGGCTCAGAAAAGAACATATCCAAGTTGTCTAAGTAGATTGGGGTGCTTAGGGAAGGATAAGGGTGTCTAGGGAACCCTAGTCTATGCGGGAGGTCCAGAAATAAAACTTTCGGGGATGTTGGATTATCTCGAGGCCTTTGCTGCCCATCACGTATATTTCATTACACTATATCGATGTTGTTGGTATTCAAAGGTGATGAATAGGATACCTGTAAAAACCCAATCCAAGCATCAAAACCATAAAAAATAAAGATACAAATGAAGGGGTCAGATTTTCCTCAGTGGCCACAATGGTGGATTTACTAATTGAGTGTTGCACTACATCTCGGACTCGATGTAGTTCGTGTGTGTGTGAAATTCATGCCCTAGGTTCTCTTGTGCAGGTCACACACTTTGTGAAGTAGCAAGCTATAACTAGATGTAGAAATCTAATAAATGGTGGATGGAATAGAATAAACTTCCCTCCTATGTAGTTTTGGTGGCGAATCACAAGCACCCACAGGACTCTGCAAGCAACACGATGGGTTGAGAATCTCAGTGCGATTGCACAACATGGAGCTTTTCTCAAGTGTGGGACCTTGCGAAATCGGAAAAGCTCTCCTGGATGAAGGCCAGCTCCTATTCCTCTGTTCAGATGCATGAATAAAATGCAGAGGGTTTACCAAAAACCTAATCTAACTTGCCAAGGAGACAGGGTAGAGAATGCATAAAAATAAAACCTAAACTACGGAGGTGATGCACCGAGGAATGAAGAACATATTGTCTTGCCAATAAACACAAGCCATTAAAATGCAATGCAAGATCATGCACAGGTAACCAAATTCACAGTGAAAGGTCAAGGGGATACAAATTAACACAGAAAGGGTTGATAATCATCCACAAACATATATTATTTGCTCCAAAGATTGGCACAAAACACTACAAAATGCCAAGAGGCAAAGTTGCATTTACAATTTTTAATGGGAGGTTTGAACTCCACAATTCCACCTGCCAAAGAGAAGAAGGGAGGGGCAAGAACAAGAATGTCCAACCCTTTACAAAGAGCCCCCTTTACAATTTATATGAGGAAAAATGAGGGAGAAGAGAATGATTCGAATTCTGCCCCAACCACCTCCAAGACTGCACCTAACTCATCTCATCATGGCGGTAGGTGAGATCCCCAACAACTCAAAATATGGCGAACTATATTTTTGCATTTTTAAGAACTTGTTCCCACCCAATTAAATATATCTAGTCGTAGTTGGGTAGAGGACGCCGAGAGATTTCCGAAAATTCCAACCTTGTGTGAATCCGAGCTCCCTATGAAAAGTTATGGCGATCTGAATATTTCCTGCGGCAGGGTCTTCTGCCTGTCGGGTTCGGGGTTCTCCTCTGCATTTGCATCGGGTTTGGAAGGTTGCTCGACATGTTTTCACCCCGTGCTTCCCCGCCATGTTTTTCCGACTCCGAGACCCGATTTCCTTGGAAGTGTTTTTAGGTTTGCGGAACCCTCGAGCATCGGGACATCCTTTGCGATCTGCATGCTTCATGTTTCGTGTTTCTTGAAACCCGAAACCTGATTTTCCTTTGATGTCGGGTTTTCCAACCCTTCCGACATGCCTCCTTGCCATGTTTCCCGACTCCGAGACCTGATTTCCTTGGAAGTCGGGTTTTCAACCCTCCGACATGCTTTTGATGTCGGGTTTCCAACCCCTCCGACATGCTTCGATGTCGATTTTCCAACCCTCCGACATGCCTTCTTTCCATGTTTCTCCGACTCCAAGACCCGATTTCCTTGGAATTCGGTTTTCCAACCCTTCGACATGCTTCGATGTCGGGTTTTCCAACCCCTCCGACAAAATTCTGATGTCAGGTTTTCCAACCCCTCCGACATGCTTCGATGTCGGTTTTCCAACCCCTCCGACATGCCTCTTTTCTGTGTTTTATATTTACCCGGGGGTAAATATATACAACAATTTGGTGACTCACGGGGTTACCTGCCTGCTAGGTAGAAGATCAATGGCCTTTTAGCGATCCATTGGGCATGGAGTCATAAGAAATAACTCTGAAACCAACCTGATATCTGATCCCGATCCTGATACCGCAACTCCTTCTCCGAGAGCACGCTAAACTATAGAAAACCAACCCAGGAGCAACAAAACCTATGCCAAAGCACTTAGGGAAACTGAAACCTAACTACAACAAGACAATGTGCATACGCACTTAGAGGAATTGAAATCTAGGCTAATATTTACAAGGGTAAACCTTTTTCTCTTTTCAGTAGCAATGTTTAAGATAGATTCCGTTGACCGGAATCGGGAGTTATTCTCCGTCCAATGTAGACAATTGGAAGGAATTGATATTATTACATTCCATGACCATGTAGGGGCAACTCCAAATGGCATCAAACTTGGAATGCCTTCCCGGTTTTTCCCGATCTGCATCCCATTTCAGAACTAAGTCCCCTTCCTGGAAGGTCCTTGCTCTTGCTTTCTTATCAAACCACCTTTTTACTAAGGCCTGATCTTTCTCAATTGTTTGAACTGCATGTTCTCTAATTTCTGCCAATTCCATCAACTCTGCATACCTGGCCTCCATTGGTTTGAACTCAGCCAACTCCAACTGCTTCATGAACTCCAATGCAGGCAGTTCTAATGATATAGGCAATCGCCTCTTTTCCATAGACCAACTTGTCGTCGGGAGTTACCTAGACCTCTTTGGTGTTATTCAGCACAGCCCATAATGCTGATTTTAGCTTGGTATGCCATGTTCTTTGATTTTCATCCAGAGTCCTTCTAATGATTCTTAGCAAATTTTTGTTCGTGGACTCTGCCTGTCCATTACCTTGTGGGTAATAATTGGAAGAGGTGCTCAAGTAGATTCCATTCTTGATAGCCCATTCTATGATCTTGGAACCTACGAATGCCAATGCATTGTCTGATATGATAGTGGTTGGCACACCAAACCTAGTCACTATTCCTTCATAAAATTCTAGTATATTAGACTTGTTTGCCTCTTTGAGCGCTCATCGCTTGATCCACTTGGTGAAGTAGTCCGTTGCCATGAGAATCCACTTGTGGCCTTGGCTTGAGTTTGGATTGATGACCCCGATGAAGTCCAATCCCCATTGCATAAATGGTTGGTCAACCAAAATTGGGTGCAATGGAAGTGCCACTAGTCTTTCTTTGCCTGTGAAGAGTGCACATTTCTTGCACTTTCTTATCCATGTGTAACAGTCACTGAACACTTTGTGGGCCAATAATACCCTGCCTTCATTATCTTGAGAGCTATTACTCGTGGGGCGAAATGTCCTCCGGAATCTCCATCATGAAAATCTCGTAACACCCTCTCAATTTGACCTATCCTAATGCACCTCAATAGAACCCCATTGATGTCTTTCTTGAACAGAACACCATCAACAAGCACATATGGAATGGCTTGTAATCTAAAGTATCTCCTCTTTGCTTTGCTCATTTCTGAGGGCATAGTCCTGTCTATAGGAAGTGTATCATATTCTTGAGTCCAACAAGGAGTAGGCACATCATCATTTTCATGTTCTTGACCATCCTGTAGTACCAAGACAATCTCTTTTTCATCACCTGCTTCAACTTGTTGACTCAAGGCTAGTTGTTCACATAGTCCCTTTCCACGTACTAGCTTAGTGACCTTAATCTCGATGTCATATTCCATGACACGAGTGATCCATCCTGCACGTTTCTCATTCAGATCCTTGTTTAGAAGGAATTTCTTGACTCCCGCATGAGAGACCAACAATCGGATCTTGTTGTTTGAGACTAGGTGCTTGAATTTATTTAAACTCCTAATCACTGCAAGGACATGCTTTTCAATGAAAGAGTACCTTGTTTCATATTCCTCCAAGCCTTGATCAAGAAAGCAACTGGTTGTTCTAACCCTTCTTTGTTTTGTTGTGCCAGATTGCAGAAATTGTGTCTCCACCACCAAAGGCATACAAAGCCACGAAGTCCTTGGAGAAGTCTGGATTGACAAGAGTTGGGGCTTGAGATATAGCCTCTTTTATTGCCTCAAAACTTGTATTCCCTTCGATGTCCACTTAAATGCTATGCTCTTCTTTAACATCAACGTTATTGGCTTTACGAGAGCTGCAAAGTTTGGAACAAACCTATGGACGAAATTGATCCTTCCTAAGAAGCTTTGAAGAGCCTTCTTGTGACTTGGCAATGGCAATGCTTGAATTGCTTCAACTCTTTCTGGGTCAATCGTCAACCCCTCCTTTGAAACAATATGGCCTAGAATTTTTCCCTCGTGAGCCAAAAATATGCATTTTTTGGGATTCAATGATACCCCAAATCTTCTACATCTCTAAAATACTTGCCTCAAATGAAAGAGGTGATCCATTGCATTTTTTGAGAATACAGTGATGTCGTCAAGATATATTAGAACCATTTTATTGATCAACCCCTTAAATGCCATATCCATTTCCCTTTGGAAAGTGGCCCCAACATTTGATAGCCCAAATGGCATCTTCTTGTAGGCATAGGTCCCCCATTTGGTGGTGAAAGCCATCTTGAATTGGTCATCTTCTTTCACCATCACCTGATTATACCCTGAGTAGCCATCTAGGAGAGAGAATCTCTCTGAACTAGATACTACTTGCAATATTTGTTCCATTGAAGGAAGTGGGTAATGATCTTTGAGAGATGCCCTGTTGAGGTCTCGGAAATCTACACACAACCTGATTTCTCCGCTCTTCTTCCTGACCGGAACCAAGTTTGCAACCTAGCTTGAGTGCTTGATCGGGAATATAATGCTTGCCTCTATTAGCTTATTTAGCTCTTTCTTCATTAGAGGCTCAATGTGAGGGTTGACTGGTCTCTACTTCTTCCTAATGGGCTTAGCATCTGGATCCAATTCTATGGTATGTTGAGCCAAATTTGGATTGAATCCTCTTAAGTCTTCATAGCTCCAAGCGAAGACATCTAGAAATTCTTGGCAAAGTTGTATGAAATCTGATTTCTCCTGTTCAGTGGCCACTTTACCAATTTGAAGTTTTTTTCCTTCCCCAACTAGAATTGGCTCTGAATCTTCTCTCTTGACATGTATGTTAGCCTTTTCCTTACGAAACTGGTCGTTAGGGTTGAAGATAGACTCCAACATTACTAAACCCTTGGGAAGCTTGTTTATCCATAGCTGCACTACTTGATCCCCATACTGCTGCTCTAGTCTGTCCTGATTTCTAGCTGAGAATTCAGCTTCTTCTTGTAATAAATTGACAATCTGTTGATTGTTCTCAAACACCGCCGACTTGTGTTATTATCTGAATCGCTGGCCTCACAATCACGTGGATATATGGCTATGTTTTTTCTCTTTTGATGCTCTCAACCACATCAAACGTTGCTCCAACCGGGCTGCGAGCCTATCTGCGGCTTCATTTTCCTTCCTGGGTATGGATACAATGTTGAAAGCTTCGAAATCCACAATGAGGTCCCATACCCTATTCTTGTAGCTCTTTAGCAGGTCATTCTTTGTAGCATGTTGTCCCCTAACTTAGTTGATGATTAGCTCACTTTGTCTCCAAACACCTACAAGTTCTTTATGCCCTTTTTCCTGGCCCAATGAAGTCCATGAATCAAGGCCTCATATTCAGCTGTGTTGTTTGAACAAGAAAAATGGAAACGAAAAGCTGAATAATATTTGATGTCTTGTGGTGAAATCAACACTGCACCACCTCCAGCACCTTGTCTGCTTCTCGAACCATCGAAGAATAATTTCCAAACTTTTCTTTCATCTTTTTGTTCAGGCTAAATGATGTTGGGAATGGGTGAATTTTCTTCGTGTATACAATACATGCCCAATTCGATTCTTCAATTTCCTTATATGGGTCAAATTCATGACTCTTGTTTGCCCATTCATCCAAAGTTAAATCGGGATTCCCTCGACCTTAGTACTGCTTCTAGATCACTTGAACACTCCTCCCGATCAAAAGCCGAGCAATTTGCATTGATAGGACTCTGTACATGAGGCTCAATATGGAAATTGGCAATTGGTTCGACATGATTGTTGCTCGGCTCCATACCTTGTCCTAAAAATCATGTGTGACCAATCTATAGATAAATATCCACCGATTTTTGCAGGTGAAGTCCCTTAATAGACACAACACAAAGAGTGGCGAAGGTCAATCACAGACACATCTTACAAAACTATAACATTAGGACATGAATGTAGTGTTAGGCTTAACCCCTTGATGACCCCAACTGTTCCCACTGCCGTTCCATCTAGCTGCACTACTCCTTTTAACACTGGTTCATACTTCAAACCTAGTTGATCCGCTATTTGCTTTGGCATTACTGAACTACTTGCCCCTGAATCTATCATGCAGTTGTGTACCAAGTGGTTTCCAACAATCAATGAAACATAGAATGGTGGAGGCTTCAAATTTTTTCTTGTCTGGCCCCCATCATGTTGCACTGCATTAGTGAGAACTTTCTCATGCCCCTAGTTTGATACATTTGTGGCAGACCAATTAGCCATTGCAGCTTGCAATAAATCTCGTTGCCCTAGGATCGCCAGTGATTCCCACATGGAAATGTTCACATGTGTCTTCTTCATTTGATCGATGATGTTGAAGGGGGATGAATTGTCCTTTTGTTGTCCCTTACTTGGTGTAAACTTTTCTGGAGCTTGAACAGGTGCGTGTGTTGCTACAACAGGTACCTTAAGCTGATTTTGCACATTTGGAGCTATGTTTGGTCTACTGACCCCTTGTTGTGTAAGAGTGGGTTGAGAAACAACTGGATTAGATGGTTGTCCCTCTTCTATGCTTCTCTTCTTTGACCATGTGTTGGCAGCCATGCCTTGAAAAGGTTGTTGGTTAACTCCACAGAAGTCTTCCGTTTGCCAATTGGCTAATGTGGTTTCTGTTGGAGGTCCTTCTTGTTGCGTTTCTTCTTTGTTGATTCCCTCCTTAGCTTGGTTCTTGAGGCACACCAATGGTTTGCACCATCAAGGCCTGATTTAGTGCACCATTGAAACATCTTTGACTGATTGTGAGGTAGATTCCAAGGGTAACACCGGTCGTACTCTGTGCCATGTTATTTTGTGTTGGGACCAAGGCTCTTGAGGACGTTGTTGCATTTGGATCATACGGTTGAAATGGCCTGGCAGCTTGAGGTTGTCCCTGGTTTTGGTTTTGATTTGTAGCCTGAGCTGGTGGTCTATTTTGTTGGTATGAGGGCCTAGCTTGCAGTACGTGCTTGAGGCTGATATAGTCTAGCACTTTGAGCTTCTTGTCTTTTGATAGTCACTAGCTCATTTCCAAGGTTCTCCGTAGCTTGTTTCATAACCTCCTGTAATTCCTTTGAAGTATTTGAAGAATTCGATGCCTCATTATCTTGCTTTGATTTCTAGGAGTTGGAATGGGATTCAACTCAGTGCTTGATTCGTTGTAGGATTTCCCATACCCGGATAGAGAGGCATTGGTGGCCTTGGTGCAAGCTTGTCGGCTTGGATCAAACACTTCTCTGCTCGATCGCCGTGTCATAGGCCCCCAGCAACGCGTTGTCCCTCCCATTGATTGGATCATCATGGCTATGTCGAATTTATAGCGTTTAAGAAATAAAGGAATGCTCCTTCGGCAGGTTGGCCTAACATGACTATTGGAATCTGTCCCATGTCCGTTGGAACTCAAGTTGAAATCAGTCATTTGTTCGTTAGGAGCCCTTTTGATTGTTGTCAACTATTCCAATAAGGAAAAATTGTCCACCCTCTCCCCGAACTGGTTGCCAAGAGCTGAAAAAGTTGGTTCCAATTCATAATAGACCCTGCTTTGTAAGGCTCTAGACCATTGTAAGGCCTTGCCTTTGAAAGATGAAGCCAACAACTTGACTGCAACATCCATTTCATTTATTTCGTGGATTGCACATGCATTAGCAATATCCTGGATGTGATCAATAGGAGTAGTATGATTTTCTCCTATAAAATAGGGGATATTCTTTAGCGCTGCAACTGGAATTTGATTATGAGAATTTAGGGCAAGTGGACTACTGCGCCCGTGAAAATGACAAAGGGATTCGGTGGTAGATGTGCCATTATGATTGGCTCGAGAACCCTGGTTGATGCGAGAAAAGGTCTACCAGGTGGAGGCGTAGACAAAGTCCTGTTAGGTGGAGATGGTGATCTTTGTGGTCTTCTTCCTCTCCTTCCTCTGCCTGGTGAAAGTTGTAAGTGGGAAAATAGCCCCTCTTCTCGAGTATTAGACCTGGTTCGAATTCTTCTCATGTGCACAGGCAACGTGTGCTCTGACACACCGCTGAATTCTATCCTTCGAGTCACCGGATGTGTTAGATAAAAATCCTCTAAAAGGCTAGATTTTGCCAAGTTACACACCAAACTTGACAATATTGAAAATATAATTTAAAATTTGAAGGACCCAGAGGAGACAATCTTCAATTCGGAATTCAAGCCTTGCTGTGCAGCTGCGGATCCCCGAAAAGTATAGGCGAAACTCACGTCATGCGATGCAACTCACAAAACTGAATTGTTATGTTTCAGAACCTAGAACATGCCCGACATCCTTCAAAACCCGAATTGCTGCTTTGATGTTCTCGGGCCCCGAAAACCTGAAATCACTAAAAACCTAAAATTTTGAAATTCGAAATATCAAAAATCTAAAGATACCCTTTTGAAGGTTACCCCCAGATCTACCAACTGGTGAAATTTTTACTGGTTTTGAGCAAGATAAACCCTTGAAAAATGATTTTGGAGTTTGGCCTGGTCGGAGCGAAACTCAAATTTTAAAACTTGCAATTTCTCAGTCCGAATTTCATGAGAACTCCTTCAAATTTTTTCGAATGACCTCTTGGTCCCACCGAGCGTGCCAAAATTGTTGGTGGTGAATCACAGCACCCCTGGGACTCTGCAACACGATGGGTTGAGAATCTCAGTGCGATTGCACAACATGGAGCTTTTCTCAAGTGTGGGACCTTGCGAAATCGAGAAAAGCTCTCCGGATGAAGGCTAGCTCCTATTCCTCTGTTTAGATGCATGAATAAAATGCAGAGGGTTTACCAAAAACCTAATCTAACTTGCCAAGGAGACAGGGTAGAGAATGCATAAAAATAAAACCTAAACTACGAAGGTGATGTACTGAGGAATGAAGAAAAACTGTCTTGCCAATAAACACAAGCCATTAAAATGCAATGCAAGATCATGCACAGTAACCAAATTCACAAAGTGAAAGGTCAAGGGGATACAAATTAACACGAAAGGGTTGATAATCATCCACAAACATATATTATTTGCTCCAAAGATTGGCACAAAACACTACAAAACGCCAAGAGGAAAAGTTGCATTTACAATTTTTAATGGGAGGTATGAACTCCACAATTCCACCTGCCAAAGAGAAGAAGGGAGGGGCAAGAACAAGAATGTCCAACCCTTTACAAAGAGCCCCCTTTACAATTTATATGAGGAAAAATGAGGGAGAAGAGAATGATTCGAATTCTACCCCAACCACCTCCAAGACTGCACCTAACTCATCTCATCATGGCGGTAGGTGAGATCCCCAACAACTCAAAATATGGCAAACTGTATTTTTGCATTTTTAAGAACTTTTTCCCACCCAATTAAAGATATCCAGTTTTAGTTGGGTAGAGGATGCTTGAGAGCTTTCCAAAAGTCCACCTTGTGTGAATCCGAGATCCCTATGAAAAGTTATGGCGATCTGAATATTTCCCGCGTCGGGTCTTCGCTGTCGGGTTCGGGGTTCTCCTCTGCGAATTTGCATCGGGTTTGGAAGGTTTCTCGACATGTTTTCACCCCGTGCTTCCCTACCGTGTTTTTCCAACTCCAAGACCCGATTTCCTTGGAAATGTTTTCAGGTTTGCGGAACCCTCGAGCATCGGGACATCCTTTGCGATCTGCATGCTTCATGTTTCGTGTTTCCCGAAACCCGAAACCCAATTTTCCTTTGATGTCGGGTTTTCCAACCCCTCCAACATGCCTCCTTTCCATGTTTCCCGACTCGAGACCCGATTTCCTTGGAATTCAGGTTTTCCAACCCCTCCGACATGCTTCTGATGTCGGGTTTTCCAACCCCTCCGACATGCCTCCTTGCCGTGTTTTCCCGACTCCGAGACCCGATTTCCTTGGAAGTCGGGTTTTCCAACCCTTCCAACATGCTTCTAATGTTGGGTTTTCCAACCCTTCCGACATGCTTTTGATGTCGGGTTTTCCACCTCCGTCATGCTTCGATGTCGGGTTTTCCAACCCTCCAACATGCTTCGATGTCGGGTTTTCCAACCCCTCGACATGCCTCTTTGCCGTGTTTTATATTTACAGGGGTAAATATATACAATAGTAGTGTGATGCGAAGAACCAGTATGGTCCCTTGTGATGGAGCTAGATGGATGCAAATGGAGCCTTTGATGGATGTGACCTTAGGTGATGGTAGTAGTGCCTAGTGCTTGGTCCCTCATTATGGTATCATAGCTTTATATGTATATGGTTATCTTGTTCTAATTTTGTAATTAACCCTGAAAATTTTGGCCACTAAAAATATGGAAATCCCAAATGGATAGAAATTTCCCAAAAGATGAAGGTAAAGTAGGAAAATTCTCGAGGCACCTTAAATTAGACCAAGATGCAGGGTGCCCCAATAAGGGATCAAGCACCCTAGTTAGAGGTAGAATGATGAAAAATGATCAAAAAAGAGTGGGTAAGAATGTGTTGAAGGTTGGTAGTGATGACAAAAAGAAAAGTAAAATGGCCAAAGGACATGGGTTAATTAGTGCTTTCTTGACTCAAAAACCATATGAATAGTACTAGGGACTAAATAATACCCAAAGTGTGTTATTTTGTGTCTACATGTTCCCCCACTTTATGTTGGTGAGTGCAACACTCAGTAACATAAAGTAGATAGAGATGTGAACTTGATGTCCATGTAGAGTGATGTATAAATCATGCTGAAGGAATAGACAAAGCATGGAGTGACAAAAAGATGGAGTGTGGAGACTAAAGATGTAAAAGAGAAAAAAATGATGAGAGTGAACCTAGGGAAAAACATGTGTGTAGCTGCTGATGTGTGTGATGTACTTGCATTTTAGTATGAGGTGTGTTCTTCCACAAAATGTTGTTTTTTACGTCGATGTTGTTATTTTTTACTTCTTTCTTCTCATACAGTTAGACCTGTAAGGAGAAGACGATCAAGTAGTCAAATACCCATGTATATATGTCAAAAGTGTATGTAAAGATGCATGCATATAGTAAAAATCATGTAATAGAAATGAAAAATGTAGAAGGAACATGTGCACCTGATCCATGATGAGAAAAATAGTGTAGAGAGGATATATTATACTACGAGTTTTTGGGTGATTTCATGCCACCATGTCCAAAGAAGTGGAGGGGGAAGCTGCATTATTCTCCAACCTATAACTTCTTCCCTAATATTGTATGAAGAGATCTTTGTATTGCCTATTTTTTGGGTGATCTGACACCACTAGTTGAAGTAGTGTAGAGAGGAAATCTGATGTATCCTCTAACATGTAACTACTCCCCAGAATGCTAAGGAGAACCATGTCCTTTAAAATCATTGTTGTTTACGGGGTTTGTAGAGTGTTCTAAACCCACTCATTTTATAACCCACAATGTCAAGGAAAAAATCTGAATTGAACTATACTGGTAAAAAGCGTTTAATAATGTGTAAAAACCCAAATAATTCCCCCCTCTTTGGGGTGGTATGCGATGTCACTGAAAGGAGAATGCAGCCCCAAAAGAGGACCAACCACATAAATTGTTCCCTAAAGGGGGAATGGAATGCACTTGGTAGAAACCAAGGCGTGCACAAATAAGTGGCTATAAAAAAGTGTTATTACGAACAAGAATGCATGTAAAAGACAAGTGTATGTTACACAGACAATGTAGAAGCTAGAAAGCAAGTAATCATGCAAGAAGGAAATCATAGACTACGAAAAGTGGGTTACAAACATAGGACATCACTCTTGATGCTGCAAGACACTCAAAGCCATAATGGTCACCTACAAATAAATAAGTGTGCACACCGAACAAAGGGCAAGTCCACACACAATAACAAACAAAATAAGCAAGTACAAACAACAGATAACCATGGAAGTAAGTAATCCTACAAACAAATGTTACAAATGAAGAACTTGTTTGCATGTTATAAATATAACCAGTATGTCAAAATCATGTATAACTAAGTAATTAAAAATTTCTAAGTACAAAATGAAACAATAGCATCTATAAGAGATAAATTTGGATTCCCCCAAAGAACCATTGTAGGTGTGGTGGAAGGCAATCTTCCATGTTGTGTGTAAGAGATCTGTATCTATGATCACAACTAGAGAAAATGTGAACATGCATGTGTGTATGGTAGAGATAATGACATACAATAAACCTATCTAGCATGTGTAACAAGATGGCCATATACAATAAAATGCAAGCAAGAGTAAAATCAACCAAGATATTTAATATGCTATGGATGGGTAGAATGGAATGCAAGATGGATGAGAGGAGCCACATCCCCATGAGTGAATTTAGTTTTATGCAATGAGGTTCATTTAGTTTCCCCCCTCGTCAGTCAAGAATGAACCGTAAACAAGAGTGTTTTATCGAGAAATGGTTGAAGTGTGTGGTGTGTCCAACATGTTGTGATGATTGTGTATGTGTGTTGAGGATATGTAACCTAGTGATGAAATGTGTACATGACACTATAGACAAAGCTTATATCACGACAAGATAATCAAAGGAGTGATGATGTAGCCTAAAGAGTATACCACTATAAGATGAAGGAATAGGTGACCATTTAGCCTATAGTATATGTAACTAACCTAGTAATGTCATATGATAGAAGGTTGAATGATGAACATTTGAGTATTATGATTTCCATTTGATTTATAAACCCTCGATAGTCAAGTATCGACCAAGGAACTAGAGTGCATCATAGGGTAGTTAGTGCAACGCTTGTGAAAGAAGATGTAGTATATGCAATGATGATGATAGATGACCATATGATGTGTAAAAATGTGTAATATGTGATGTGTAGAATGTAATGCCAGATGTGTAGATAGCCTAATAATGTAGTATGTAGGATGATTAGGATGTAATGCTAGACTCGTAGAAAATAGAAGTGTGACACATGTATGATGAAGACTAATATGATATATGATGCATAGATGTGCAAATGTCCAAATATGGATGATATAGACTAAATGTAGAATGTAGAATGTAGAATTTAGAATGTAGAATGCAAGACATATGATGCAAGATGTGTGAATAAATGTATTGTGTAACACCTATGGTGAAGTGTGTGGGGTTCATTTGAAGTATGCCCTCAACAGTCAAGTGTGAACCGAAGCACAATATTGTGTCATCGGGTAATGTTCGACGCTAAAGTGTAGATGAATATGCATATGTGAGCAGATTTATGTAAGATTATACATGCATGAGAGATGTGTTGATGCTAATGGGGGGAAGTATGTGTGGATGTTATGCCCCCAAGTATGTGGTAGTGAATACAGTCATGTGACATTGTCTAAAATATCATCACTTTGTTGGGATCGAAGCCTCTTTGGAGCGGTACTAGAAATTTGATAAGAAATATAATGGGGTGAATCATATAGAGATCCATTTTAAGGTAATGTGTAGATAGTCATGGCATACTCTTCATCAATAAATGGTATTGGTGGACAATCATGTACATACCAACAAGAAATATTTAGAGCATAAGTTGGAGATGAGTCATTACCTATGGAGACATTGTTGAAGGACTTAGGAAATGTGAGATAATTATGGATTAAATCTATAGTAATGCCATTGTAATCAAGCCAAGATCTCCCAAGTATCAGTGGAGAATTTTGAGGAGTGCGGGTAATAAAAATTGTCAAATACAACACCTTAAGGCCATAAGCAGATGTGATGTGACAATAGCCATGATAAAGATGAGGTAAGTGAATTGGTGGTAAAATATCATTAAGTGTCAAACCAAGTCTAGTTAAGCCCTCAAGTGTGAAAATAGTATCTATGGAAGTATGATCAATTTGAATGTTATGTCAAAAGGATTTTATGATGGGAAGAGTTCATGTGAAAGGAGGTGATGAAGATGTAAATTGTGCGGTAGAGGATGAAATGGTTTCTACAGTGTTAATAGATCCTGATAAAGTATCATAACATTGGTAGAAGGATGTGTCTTAAAATTATATTCACCTAGGCCATTGGCCACAAATGTGTCTTTGAATTAGGAATCATATACATCAATAGGTGTGAAATTTTGTCGACCTAATGCTTCATTGGTGAGTTCTATAGTGTCAAATTTGTCATCATATTCCTCAGAATCATTGGTGTTAGCATCATCATATTGTGTAGTGTTATCAAGTATGTTGGTAGGTAACACGGTAGGTGGAGAAATGGAAGGTTCCTTAATATGTGGAGAAGGGACACTAATTCTGTAGGTGAACTAATAGCCATAGTGTGAGTAGAAATAGGTGGGGTATGTGTAGTAGTAGAAGAATATTGTGAAGCACTAGACTGACCAATGTCATATGTGTCAAGACTAATGTATGGAATACGTTGTGAAGGTGGGATGGGCATAGTAGTAATAGGGTCTATGTGACAATATTTGAATGGATCTAGATCTGCAGTGATAGTATGTTCATAGCCATCATGCAAAAATTTGACACATTGGTGAATAGTAGATGGAACTACTTGCATTGTGTGAATCCAAGGTCTACCTAACAAGAGATTGAATTGAAACGAGGCATCTATAACAAAAATTAGTGAGAATAGTCTTAGGCCCAACCTGGATATGTAATGAAATAGTTCCTAAACATGTATGAGTGGTAGATTCATATCCTCGGATGATAGTAGAATTCCTAGAAATGGTATTATCACTAATACCCAGATTCTTTAGAAGAGAATAAGAACATAAGTTGATGGTTGATACATTATCAATTAGTAATTGTTTAGTGGAATTGGTGATAATGATAGAAATAATAAGAAAAGGTGCGCATGGATTGCTTTTAGCAAAAGGTGATAGATCCTTGTTAGTGAAAGATATGGCATGTGGAAAATTGTGAAGAGATTGTATGAGATGTGTAAAGGCCACTGCATAGTTATTACTTTCAATATGAATATCACATAGGGAAGCTTCCAATTCTTTATGAAATTCACGGTTCATTACATTAAGCCATAAAGAGAAATCTTAGCGGGCATATTTTTAATTTGTTCAATGATGTCATAGCCCTTAGAAGCAGCAACAACGGGAGTTGTTGAAGTAATGGGTGGAGGAATAGAATCGGGTAGAGTCATAGGAGGATTAAGACAAGTATGATGAGTAGTAACTACATTAATAGATGTATTCTCCCCTGGGCATAACAAAGAAAGGATGATTTTGAGTACACACACGCATGAAAATAGTAGTAGTAGTGACTATACTAGAAACCTTAGTAGGCGCAAAGTAGGGTAAGATTATTAAGTTGTGACTTGATAAGGTGAAGACATGATCAGAATAAAGGGTTGGATATGTTAGGTTCACCAAAATTATTAAACTAAAATGGAAAATAATAGTAATATATTCTAGCTTAATTAGATGTTATGCCAAGTAGTAAATAACATCTAAATAAATAAAGTAAATGGAAATGTAAAACCCTAATAAACAAGGAGGGCTAGAAAGAGCTTAGTTGATTCAATGATGCTTCAGTATTGTATCACAGAGATGAATAAATAAATAGAATGCATGAATGACCATCTGAGGTCTCGAAAAATAACATATCCAAGTTGTCAGAAAACTGGGGCACCTGGGGAAGGATAAGGGCACCTGAGGCACCTTGGTCTAAGATCTAGGTGACCCAGTCTATGAAAAAGGTTCAAAAACCAAACTTGTAGGGTCGTTGGATGATTTGAGGCCTTCACTTCCTATCATGTATATTTTTTTGCACTGTGTCAGATGTCACTAGTAATTGGTGATGAATAGGAGACCTACGAAAACCCCAAGCCAAGCATCAAAACCCTAAAAAATAAAGATGAAAATGAAGGATTCGGATTCTCCTTAGCATCCACAATAGTGAACTTACTAACTAAGTGATGCACTACATCTCAGAACCAATTTAGTTTTATGTGTGTGTTTGAAAATCATGCCCTAGGTGCTCTTATGCTAGTCACACTTTGTGAAGTAGTGATCTATAACTAGATTTAGAAATTTAATAAATGGTGGATAGAATAGAATAAACTTCCCTCCTATGCAGTGTGATGCGGATGAACCAGAATTATCCCTTGTGATGGGGCTATATGGATGCAAATGGATCCTTTGATGGATACAACCTTAGGTGATGGTAGTAGTGCTTAGTGCTTGGTCCCTCATTATGGTCTCATAACTTTATATTTATATGGTTCTCTTGTTCTAATTTTGTAATTAACCTTGAAAAGGCCGACCACTAAAAATATGGAAATCCCAAATGGCTAGAAAGTTCCCAAAAGATGGAGGTAAAGTAGGAAAAGGCTCAGGGCACCGTGAATGGAACCAGTGCACCTGGTTACCCTAGTATGAGACCGGGCACTCTTGTCGGAGGTAAAATGACATAAAATGACAAAAACATACTAGGAAAGTATGTGTTTGAGGTTGGTAGTGATGATAGAAAGCAAAGTAAAATGGCCAAAGGACATGGGTTAATTAGTACTTTCTTCACTCAAAAACCATATGAATAGTAGTATGAGACTGGGACTAAATAATACCCAAAGTGCGTGATTTTGTGTCTACAAAGACTAACAAACAATAAGCATAAAATTCTATTGATTCATTTATCAAAGGCACCAAAGTATCTTTCTTAGCTTTGCAAGATCATCATGTTTACAAAGTTGAGCATGTAAGGAAATAGAGGAAACATAGATAAAGTGGAAAATAAAATAATGTAATCTCTTTCTTTTATTTAGTAGTGCAAATATATCTACTAGAAACTTTCAATTGATAAACCTTTGGAATGCAAAATTCATTCCAATTTATAGCTTTACACAAAATCTTTTCATCTATCCTCACTTCCCCTCATCACTTGTGAGATTTCATATTCTAGAAAACAAAAGTAAGTATTTTCTCATTAATTTAAAATAGCTTGTTACAATGTTAGACTATAGGTCACTTAAGTGAATAATACAAAATAGTGAAAATTACCTCCTTAATGAAGAATTAGAACATGGAGAGAGAAAAGGAGGAAGGAAGAAGAGAGAGAGATGATCACTCCGATGAAGATAAAGCCTCTAATGAAAAATACTCAGCTACTAATGAACCCTAAGGGAGTATGCCTAGAAATACATTTTCACCTTTGAATTCCTTACGAATTGGGTTGTTGCAGTGACACTTTTAATAGTTGTGAAATATCAACAAAGCTCAAAGAATTGATCCAGGTTTCAAAATCATTTTCAATGGTCTTACATTGGTTGAAAAAAACCTATTGATCCTTCCAATTATTAGAAATTTAACATATTATTTATGTGAGAGACTCCAAAGTATCTTTTTTCAATGAGAAGGGATATTCTACCTATTTCTTGACCATATCCTAGAATGATTTCAGAATATCTTGTAATGATGAATTTTCACTAATTGGATTTGACCCAAGATTTTGCACATTATAGTTTATACCTTCCAAAATATATGATGTGAGATATTCACAAGAATCAATATCAGTGCTAGAATCATTCAACATGTCATACCAAGCACTCATCGTGCGAGACTAGATAGGAGACAAGTTATCATTTATGGTAGTGAACACATTTTTACTCACCAATAAATGAGAATCAAGATTGCTCATTTCTAACACCAATGGAAGCACATTTTCCCAATGGTATTTCTCCTTCTCAATCTTCTCCTTAGTCATTTTCACTTTAGAAGCAATGATGAAGGAAAACTCAAAAAATGAGTGAATCTCTGGAAACAATGTTTTTCCTTTCTCAAGAATCTTCTCAACCCACATGTCATTATCCCTTCCCTACATCTAGTAACCTTGATCTTTATTGATTGTTTTAGGGTCAAATATATTAATAGGAATGATGGCTTTCATGGGAGGAGGTGGTACTTCCTAAGATCCAAGAATGCTTTCACATAAGCAGTGAGATTTCTCACATGCTCTTCCAACTGTTCTATTGTTTTCTTGTACTCCTCATTTTGAGAAAGCATGCAGAAGAATATTCCTTAAACATGTGTGCATCATCCTCATGTGTATCTTTACCCAAAGAAATTATTACCATCTTGTAGTCACCCTAAGTCATTTATTCCATAGGATTTACAGCCTTTATTCCAGTAATATCTACATATTGGTCACCAGAAGTGCCACCAAGAAACAAGAGGTTACATGTTCCTTCTTCCCTCACTTTTCTTTCATGATATTTGACATCGCTCTAAAACTAGGTGTCAAAAATTTTGCACTATCATTAACTCACTCTTGTTCATCTCTTAGATCCAAGGGAAATTCTCCACCAAAGTGTGGGATAAATATCATGCATGGGATCACTTTCAAGCTCATGATGGGGAATTGTATCTTACAAATGTTGGGATGACTTAGCTACCAAAGAAGACACATTTAGGAATTGATGCAAAACTAGGGAATATGAAGGATCAATATCACCTTGTTCATGTGGTTCACCAGGTATTTCAATGAATTTTTCTTTCTTACGAGCCTCTTCATGTGAGAATATTCATTGTGATATTCTTCTACCATTTTTCTATTTGAGGTCTCTTCTAAGTAAGTAGAGCTCACGATTTTCTCGGATGTCTTCATAGAGGAAATGTGATATTTCTATCTTGATAGAGTTAGGATTCCACCAGACTCAATGAAATAAATTATTTTTCTCTTGAACCATTCTCTCGACCTCCGAATTACCAATTCACATGATTTCTTCCTTGATGTCACCTGATTCTCTTATATTCCTTTAGATCAAAGGAAGGGGTGAATTTTTTACTACTTGATACTCAGGTTCAAACAAGTCTGGTCCATTATCCTATATACCCTCGATTGTGTATATGCCTAATTTTTCACTTTTCATCTTTCATACCTATTACTAACAATGTCTTTGTGTAAATTAAGGGTCACTGATGCATCTATTTCTTGAGTGGGTTCCTTAAGGGTCCTACCGGGAATGGGATATGACTATTCACATGGTCATTATGGGTTAGAGCCAGTATACATAGAGAGTGTCATTATGTGGTCCTAGCTTTAGTTATCATTGTCCCTTTATATCTCATACACATTGTACTCCCGACACCTTGCTTTCATTTCACCATTTGAAACCTTGTTCACTCATTTACTTGATCCATGACACCTCTTTTGCACTTTACATGACACTTAGACATCATCGGCTAACACCATCACCTGTGGGGTGTCGGTGTTGGGTTTTTCCCTGACCGACACCATCACCCATGGGCGATGGTGTCAGTGAGATGTTTTTTGCTGACCGATGCCATCACCTGTGGATGATGGAATTGTATATTTATGGTCACCACACCTAGACATAATAAAGGAAGGAATCCAAAATTCACATAAACTAGACATTTTCTCTTCTCTCTTACACCAACTTTGCATTTGCTCACTTTTCCCTTAGTTCATCTTGCACTTGACTTAGATTGGATTGGAAACTCTTCTTGGTTAGATTTCTTTCATTGTTGGTTCATCTATAGTGATTCTATGACATGAACGGTGTTCCCCTTATCCACCCAAAGGTGATTCTATCTCGTTTTTTTCTTCTTTTGAGAGATAGACGCATCAGTGACCACCCCATAGGTAAGTTCACTAACTCTCTTTTTCATTTTAGATATCTAAGTTCATTTCTCTTCCCCATTTTTATATGTTAGCTTAGCAAGTATATGAACATCGTGTTATTTATCATATTACTCTTATTTATTTCAATTATATTGTAGTATTATAGATTGTGTATGCTTGACTTATCCCCCATCGATCTATATCTTTCCCCCATCTACTAATATCCTAGAAGGGTACACTCCTTTATATTGAGTTTGGGCCTTATAAACCCTATGTTGACCTAGTGTAGGTAGTACTACCCTCTAGATATGTGACCTTAACACTCGTCATCGCCCCTTTAAATCAAATCATTGTGTGTCGGTTCATGTGTGTCTCATATTCATTTTCTTAATACCCTTGTAGAATGGAAGGCTTAGGAGTGTAAGTCATTGAGACACATCTTGGCTTGCCATACATTTCCTGTGAACCCAAAGTGATTCCTACAAACCTCTTGATCAATCACAGCTCATTAAAATCATCCATCTCTGAACTTGATCTCATTCCAAACCACTAAAATCATAAAAAATACATCAAAAACTAGTTTACATAGACACCTTCACCCCATAGCAACCTTGTTTGTTTTACAATACTCATTTTTAGACACTTTCATCCCCCATGCAAACCTACTTTCATGGAATATCCCTTATGTTTTTCCAAATTTGACTCTCGATACCATCAACCCCTGTAAACTTTCATGCATGGCCAATTGTGTCTATAAGATCCATCTTAGAACTATCTCTCTGTCATATTACCACTCCATCATGAAGTATTTGAGCCTAAGGTATTTTGATTTTGTTGTGCAAACATTCCCTAGAACCTATCATCCTAAAGTTGAAATCCCCTTTTGTATATATTGTTTTATCATAGGAGAACCTAAAAAGAAACCTTATACCCATCACAATGGCCCACTTGGGGATGAAGAATAGTAAAATCAAAATGACAATAATTTTGACCATCCTCCTAAGATTTAGAAATTCCTCACTCAATTTCCTTAATACAAGGATGAATCAAAATAAATGTTTGGAAAATGTCTTCTTGAATTTGTCTCCGAACAACTTGAAAATAGGGAAGAAAAAGGGAAAGGTCTTGAAGTAGGTTCATTTGAGAATACCTCCAATTATGACCCTACCAACCTTATTCTCCAACTTATTGATAGTATGAGCCAACAACAATCTGCTTTCTGATAGCTCAATTCCTTCAAATGCAAAATAACATCGCTATGTAGTTAGTCAATCGTCTTACAACGGAATCTTGGGTAACCATGCCTCCTTCTTTTCCAAGTGGGCATAATGGAGTTCACATCACCCAGCCTCCTATCCAAAACAAAGTATTAAGAGCATTCTAATAGGATATTCTAACACCTTACATTGCTAGCATGGATATTGGTGGCATTGCTCCTTCTATCTCCTATGATAGGTCTACTGATCCCACCCTTCACATCAAGGCCTTTAGTAACCTTTACAAAGAATGGATCATAACCAATTTATATGTTGCAATAAAACTCCTAGCAAATGCACTCACTGGAGATTTTTATATTGGAATTATACTTTACCTCCTAATTCCATAGTTGAGTTAGAGTCCTTGGTGAAAACCTTGGTAAATGAATTTCAATATCATGATCTACCTGAGAATAATATCAATGCTTTCATTAACTGCCAACAATCTGAAAATGAATCAGCACAAGATTTCATTAAGTGATGGAAGACCCTAATAACATGACTAATGATAGCCTCTTCCAACTTTTCCTATGAGCTCTTGAACCTCGCCTTCAATACAAGGTTAGGTCTTTCTCTCCCACATCTCTAGAAGAATCTTTTGAACAAGATAAAAGACAATATTATCTCATGAGGGAGTTTGAGAAATATCCTCCTAAGATGCAAATTAATAAAAAAAAATTCAAAATCCTTCAACATTAAAAGAACAAGAATGCAACAGATAGATGATTCTCTAATACTCCTCTTGTTGCTTCTTTGAATAGGATTGTTTTCAACATTGACCAACAAACTAACAATAACAAAAATCATCCTAACTATCATCAACCATTGAGCAAGGAAGATTTGAAATGTTGCTTACCTAAGCCATTTACCGTGATCTTAGATCCTTCTCGACCTATTCCTCAATGGCATGATGAAAATAAATTCTATTGGTGGCATGCTAATTGGGGTCACTCTCATGAAAACTATCATACACTACAAAAAAATTTCCATCAACTTTTTCCTAGGTTCCCAATTTGACCATGATACCATCACTTGAGAGCGTTTGACTGAAGTGATCAAAGCCCGTGATGCACCCAAAAAAAATATCTCCATGAAGCTATCAACCAAGCTAATGAGAAGCTAAAAATATTCTCTAATCCCATGCCTAACCATATTGTTGATGAGATTTATAAGAATAATTATCATGCTACATCTAATGTATTTAACACAGACTATCCTCCCGACGAAACACATTCGAAATAATGATGTGAAACATGTCATAGCTTATGTAAAATATAAATATATTGCATCATTCCAACCTCGAACTCACAGGGTTATATATCCCTTCATACCTTAAATCTAGGCTTCCCAAATAAAAACTTTCCTCCTCTATATGCCATCAGGCCTTGTGAAAAATATTCTACAGGGCCAATGGTACCTAGATCTACTTTCCCTAATACATACACTATCCGCTCCTCTGAAAATAAAACTTGTAAGGTTGATGGCATAGAAGATGAGTAAACAACAATTTCATAAGTATCCTTGATCACACCTAATTCTTACGGCTCTATTTATTTCGAGGACTCCCATCACTCTCATCCTACTACATAGCTCAGTCATGATGAGTGGGATCCTCTTAAAGCACTAGCCAAGTTTCCTATTTAATTCCCCTTTTTATAACTCATGCATACGTCACCTCACCACCGTGAGTGTCTTATGACAGCATTTTTGACGTGAGCATTCCCTTTCCTCCATATTTTTGGTAGAGTCCCACATTTAATGGCTCGGAGGAAAGCATATGTCGTCAATGTAAGGAGCTCTTCATTTTTACCAACCTTGTCACAAACGCTCAACCTTGCATTTGTTTCCCGATATCTTCTATGATCCTCAATGAGCTCTTACTCTAAGTAGATGATCTTCTTATCTTCATTTTAGTTCAAATTAGTCACACTATAGTCAAGTGTGCTCTCATTGACGAAGGATAAGGCACATGTGTGGCCTCATTAGACTTCATTAAGGCTCTTGGTTACTCCATAGATAACTTGAAATCTACATGTACCACTTGCCAAGGGTATGATCGTTGACAGATGCCCCTATGGGATGCATTTTGTTTCCTATCACCATTCCCTCTAGGACTATTCGCATCATAGTAATTGTCTTCAACTTTCCTCTATCTTATAATATTCTCCTAGGATGACCTTAGACTCATCGCATGTGCATCGTCGCTTCTTCTGCGTGTCAGTGTGTCAAATTTGCTCATCGGGAGATACTTATAAGATTAAAGAGGAATTAAATCCTTGGAACTATGATACACTCCATAAGAAGGGGACATATAAACTCTCAACCTTGGATGAGTTATCACTTATCCCCTTTCATGAATATCAACATTTTAACTATCATATAGATTCTCTTCATGGCAATGTCGGTCATCCCAAATTGGTCAAGCACACGCCTTCCCAATCTCTTGGAGTAGGAAGAAAATGATCCCAATGAGGTCACACTTAGAATTAACACTTCTGATCTTCCTATAATGATCATATCCCAACTACCTCCTTTCTCGCAAGAAGGAGCCTTTGGTTCCCATAGTCATCTCACGCACAACACGGGCACCACTAGAGCATGTGGTCCGACTAGAGACTATAGTTGACTCTTGTGTGATGGATGCCTCCACATCATATTATGATGATGGTTACACTTTAGATGACCCCCACCTATCTATTTATTCCATAATTTGAGATAGGGAATTATTGTGTTACCAAGAGACTCTTCACACCAAATTCACTCACAATGTGAACTTCATCCTCACACAAGAGAAATATTTGAGTATAGTTGATCCTTATTCCCAACTAGTTCTTAATCCTCATACTACTCCACTTTCTATGGCTCCAAACACTACCATCAACCTAGCCAATCCATTTTCCATTACAAAATCAAATGGTCGAGATCACAAGTTTTGACCACGAAGTTGATGACATCATGGGTGATAATCCTATATACTATGCCTCGATGACTAAGTGACAAATTTATCCTTTGGTGTCATCTTCACCCATTACATTGGTACCTTCCCCACATATTATTGTTATCCCTCCACATTCTTTGAGACTTCCCCCTACCTCTTTCTCTTATGGATCCTTGGTCCTCTACGATCGAGCCAAATTATACATGCCATGAAGCCCCGTGTCATGATGTTTTATACTATAGATCCTATCGATGCCATATGAAGAAGATTAAAGTGAAGGTTAAAATAGATCAAACTATAAAGGCTACATAACCTTATGCTTCAATGTTAGGAAATGAGGGATAAAATATGCGGAATAATCCCTCAAAAAATCGTAACAGTAGAAACTAATATGCAGAAAATATTACAGATCTCAAATAAAAGTGTAGAATAAAATAACACAACACAAAGAAATAGTATTTAACATGGTTCACCCAAGTTGGGCTACGTCCACCAAGAATCACTTGCTTAAATTTTATTACAATCCACCACTCTCTCAATACAATACCCAGATTTGTTTGGAGCTATGCTCTACAAACTCTACAGAATTCACACCCGAATTCAAAACACATTTGCAATGTTACATTAACCCCGCCATATTCAAAAACCACATAAGTAGACAACTTCTTAAGTAGTTTTACAAAACCATGAGCCAAAACTGTCCCATAAACCTATGCGTCAAAAATCCCACTCATATGAGAAAAGAACGTTTCCCGGTATATCAAGCACGTTTTAAGGCCAAAAAAATTCTTAAGGGTTGCACCGCTGGACCCCGCTCAAGGCCCACTGGCCCCAAACCCCAGTGAGACAACTATGTAAAGTGTACAATACTTTTATTGTACAGTCTTCAACACTTTCTCACATGAAAACAGGCTCCACAACCTAACAATATCCCACTTGGAGACTAGTTTTCCTCTGAGAAAGCTTATTAACCCTTCTCTAGTTTCCATGAAGACTAACCAAAGCTGAACACAACTTCATTTTTTCCCTTGTAACCACCTTGGTCATTATTTCTATAAGATTCTAACTAGTATGAATCTTCTTCAGCTTCAACTACTCTTCCTCCAAAGTTGTCCTGATGAAATGGTACCTTAACTATATATGCTTCGTCCTAGAGTGGAAAGTAGAGTTCTTAGCTAGGTGTATAACACTCTGACTATCACTATGTAACTTTCCTTCCTCCTGCTTATGCCCCAAATCCTCAAGTAATTTTTGTAACCAAATCATTTCTTTAATTTCCTCTATGGCAGAAACATACTTAGCCTCTATGGTTGAAAAATCCACCAGCTTTTGTAGTTGTGAAATCCAGCTCACTATTGTCCCACCTACATTGTAAACATAACCTGTCATGCTCCTCCCGTTGTCTACATCTTCATCCATATCTAAATCTACATAACCACACAAAGTGGTGTCTCGATCCACTATAACACAAAACTATCCCCATGGTCCCTCTCAAATACTGAAGGATCCACTTTACTACCTGCATGATATCTACTGATCACTCATAAATCTACGACGGCTCCCACTACATGGAAAATATCGGGCCTGGTGCACACCATGGCATACATCAAACTACCAACCGTTGATGATTAAGGTACCTTGGACATTTGTTTCTCTCATGCTCTTTTTGGGACACTTTGCTCCTTTGATAACTTGAAATGGACTGCCAAAGGAGTCCCAACTAGTTTAACATCCTGTATATTAAACCTCTCTAAGACCTTCTTAATGTACTCTTCCTGAGATAAAGTCAGCTTTTCTTCCTTCCTATCCCAAGATATCCTCATACCAAGTATTTTTTTGGCTGCCTCCAAATCCTTCATGGCAAAGGATTCACTTAGTTGCTTCTTGAGTACTTTTATTTTCTACATGTTTTTACCTACAACCAACATATCATCCACATACAAACACAAGATAATATAACTTCCATCCTCAAATTTCTTTGTATACATGTGATGGTCATAACGGTATCTAATATAACCTTGCTCCATCATGAAGCTATCAAATTTCTTATACCATTGACGTGGAGCTTGTTTTAATCTATACAAGCTCTTCTTCAGTTTGCACACCATCTCCTCTTTACCTTTGATCTCATAGCCCTCTGGTTGTTGCATATATAGATCCTCCTCCAAATCACCAAGGATAAATGTAGTTTTTACATCAAGCTGCTCTAAGTGCAAGTCTTCATTCTGCACTATTCCAAGAATAGTTCTAATAGAAGTCATTTTTACTACAAGAGAAAAAATCTCATCAAAATCTATACCTTTTTTCTCTGTGTAAACCCCTTGACCACCAACCGGGCCTTGTATCTTTTCTTTCCTCCTTATTCCTCTTTGACTCTAAACACCCACTTGTTCTGTAATGCTCTTTTTCCTTTGGGTAGCTTCACCAAATCCTATGTTTGGTTCTCCATGAGAGCCTAATGCTCCTCATCCATAGCTTGCTCCCACTTATTCCTAGCATATACTTGCATTGCTTCATCAAATATTTTTAGATCTCCACTGTCAATGAGTAACCCAATAATAAAGAGAAGGAGAAAAATGTTCAGGTTCTCTTCTTACCCTAGAAGACCTCCTCAATATAGGAGTTTGGGGTTCCTGTTGAGGAGGTTCCTAAACTAATTCATGTGTCACTTTCCCATTCGGAAGATCTTATGCCACTTTGCATATTCTTTCTTGTATTCTTCCCTATTTTCCTACAACTACTATTTATACATGAATTTTTCATTAAAGACCACATCCCTAGATCGAATGATTTTCTTGTCCTTAATACTCCAACATTTATATCCAAATTCATCACCACCATAACCAATGAAAGTGCATTTTTCTTATTTAGCCTCTAGTTTGGTCCTATCATCCTTGTCTATATGGACAAACACCTCACATCTAAAGACTCTAAGAAATGAATAATCAACTTTCTTACCATACCAAGCCTCCTCGAGTATGCCTCCATCCAAGGCACTTGAGGTTCCTCTATTTATCAAGTACACAGTTGTGCTCACCACTTTTGCCCAAAAAGAAAGAGGTAGTCCTACATGTAACCTCATGCTCCTAACATGTTCCATTATTATTCTATTCATCCTTTCTAACACCCCATTCTGTTGTGGAGTTCTTAGAACCATCTTTTTCCTGTGGATTTCATTCTTAGAACAATAATCATCAAATTCATTGTTGCAATACTCCCCTCCATTATCTAACCTGGGACATTTTAGCTTAATACTTGTTTCATTCTCTACCAAGGCTTTCCATTTAACAAAAGTGTCAAATAAATCATATTTTTTTCTAATACAATAAACCCAAAATTTTCTTGTTGCATCATCAATAAAATTAACATAATAACTTTAAGCCCCAAGAGATGATACCTAAGCCGGCCCTCATACATCAGAATGCACCAGCTCTAACTTACTCTCTTTCTTTGTAGGTCTAACCTTGAGAAACCTTACTTGCTTTTGTTTCCCATATATGCAGTCCTCAAAGAACTCCAAACCTATTTCTGTATATCTAGGCAAATCCTTCTTTATGATATCCATGCCCTTATGGCTCATATGATCGAGCCTATAGTGCCACAATGTTGTATCTACTTCTGAAGCCACAAGATTACAAAAATTAGTGCTATAAGTGGTTAAATACAAGGTTCCAACCTTCTTACCTCTTGCCACCACAAGAGCACCCTTGGTAACCTTCCAAGAGTCTACTATAAATATCACAGTACAACCATCACTTCCCAACTTCCCTACCGATATCAAATTTCATCTTAATGTAGGCACATGTCTGACATCCTTTAATAGCCAAGTATTCCCATTTTGCATCTTAACCCGAATAGAACCTTTTCCAACTATGTTGTAAGGCTCATCATCACCAAGAAAAACATGCCCAAAATCTCCTTGAACATAATCAACAAAATAATTCCTATGTGGAGTAGCATGGAAAGAAGCCCCCAATCTAAAACCCAAGATTTAGTAATATTGTGCAAAGAAAGAATCAAAGCATCCTGACATACATTACCCGTTGCCACATTTTCCTCCTTGTTTTCTTCTAGTTGTTTCTTCTTGTCCCAAAGTTCCTAATAGTCCTTTTTTGCATGCCCAGGACTTTCCACAAGCCAACATACTATCTTGCTTCATATTTTGGCCTTTCCCAATCCTTTGATTTTCCATGGCTTTCTTTATTCTTCTATCTCCCTCTAGTTTCCACTATCAAAGCATTCCTGAAGTAGAATATTACTCGAGATTTTTCCACATTTCACTTAGAATCACCCCTACACATCCTCAAACTTCAAATTTGAGTTAGTTGGAACCGAGTTGCTTACCGTCATTACCAGGATATTCCAACTCTCAGGTAAAGAGCATAGAACTAATAAATCCCTAACTTATTCATCAAATTCTATTGTAACTTAAGCTAGCATATTTACAACCATATTAAAATCATTTAAATGATCTTCTACTAAACCATTCTTAGACATCTTCATATTAAACAACTTTTTTCTTTAAAAATATCTTATTAGAGGCATAGGGTTTTTCATACAACTTCCTAAAGCATCCATCGGTTCTTTTGTAGTCTTTTCCTTTGAAACATTAAATAATACCGAAGATGTAAGACACACGATGGATTGTCCCAAGTTCCTTCCTATCCATAAAATCACATTCGCATCCATCATGCTTGAGGGTTTGTTCACCTTCTCAGACAGCAGAATATAAAGATCCTTCTAATAAAGGTAATCTTCCATCTACATCTTCCAAAGACTGAAATTCTACCCTTTGAATTTATCAACCCTAGATCTTCCATCATCTGCCATAGATCCCACTCAATATAAAACTTTCCTATGATTCAACAATTTAGCAAACCAAACCAGGATTTGATACCAATTGTTAGGAAATGAGGGATAAAATATGTGGAATACTCCCTCATAGAATCGTAATAGTAGAAAATATTACAAATCTCAAATAAAAGTGCAGAATAAAATAACACAACACAAAGAGATAGTATTTAACATGGTTCACCCAATTTGGGATACGTCCACCAAGAATCACTAGCTCATATTTTATTACAAGCCACCACTCTTTCAATACAATACCCAGATTTATTTGGAGCTATTCACAACAAACTCTAGAGAATTCACACCTGAATTCAAAACATATCTGCAATGTTACATTAACCCTACCATATGCACAAAACCACATAAGTAGACCACTGGTTAAGTAATTTTACAAAATCATCGGTATCAAAACCATGGGCCAAAACCGTCCCATAAACCCACGGGTCAAAATCCCGCCCATATGAGAAAAGAATGTTTCTCGGTATATCGGACGTTTTAAGGCCAAAAAGAACCCCGAGAGACAAATGTGGAAAGTGTACGGTATTCAACACTTTCTCACATGAAAATAGGCTCCATAACCTAACATTCAATTCTTTTCTTTTGTTCTCATCTTGGGTATTTCATGCACACCAACGCCTTGTTGTCGGATATTATGTAGCATGCGTCAAGTCCCCAAAACTTATTCCCATAATCCAAAGCATGGGACCAATTCCTCTTGAACCGACCTCCTTCCCCTTGACCAAATAGACTACAACCTACTTACAGACCACCACCTTTTCCTAATCCTCATTCCTCTATGAATGACATTCGTGTGACATTCTCACACCGGCTGGAGGATCGGACTAATGACACTTTATTTTCCATGAGATCTAAATTTCATCGGCAAGTCACTATTACATAATTCCATAGAGGACCTCATGACTCATGCTAGAAGTCACATCTTAAATCAAGTTGACAACATCATCACCAATACCTTATGATTTTTTTCCCTCATGTCTAGATATTTATACACTACCTTGACAAAAAAATTCTTTCCTTCTTTGGCCTGAGCTCTCACCTTCACTTGGGCTCTTAGCCCCCACTTGGGTTTTCACACACTTCCTTATATCTCATTACATCCTTGCTTGGGTTGATTTCCCTGTTTGGATTTATCATCACGTACGCCCTAGTTCCTCCTACAATTAAAAAGACTTTATATTTAAATAAAAAATACAAATATCCCAAAGATCATCATATGGATAGGTACTTGTACTATAGACATAATCAAAATGAATTTGGAAGGTATGGCACCTAAATGAGAATGGGAAATTAGAATCCCAATTCCATTGGCGTTGGAGTTCCTTATTATCAATTCTTCCTATCTTGGCTTCAATTTTCCCTAGTCTTTCCCATTGGATCACCTCTGTACTTTGTGCATCCTTGCTTAGGCCTATGTCCTTGCTTGAATTTATTTACCCGATCACTCCCGACATCCTACCATTGGATTTCTTGGCCTTGTTCAAGTTGACAACATCGTCATTGATACCTTGTGATTTTTTGCCCCTCATGGCTACATATTTATACACTACCTTGAAAACACTTTTATTTCTTCCTTGTCATGAGCTCTCACATTTTCTTGGGCTCTCGACCCCTACTTGGGTTTTCAAACACTTCCTTGTATCTCGTTATATCCTTGTTTGGGTTGATTTCCCGCTTGGATTTATCATCACGTACGCCTTGGTTCCTCATTCCGTTGGAGTGCCTCAGTCCCAATTTTTCCTATCTTGGCTTCGATTCGCCACAGGTATTTCCCATTGGATCACCGTGGTATTTTGTGCATCATTTCTTAGTCCTATAGCCTTATTTGGATTTATTTATCGATATCACCCCGGCATCCTACCATTAGATGTCTTGGCCCTCTTCCCCCTTGGCTTCTTCACATCGCATGGGTTGGGCTATCCTACCACTCTTCTTCCCATTTTTTACTTATTTAATCACATTATCATTATTTCAAAGGACCATGGGTATCATTACATCCATACATGTGGAAAGAAAGAAAATGATAAGAAAAGCAACATACACACAACAAACATCCAATATACAATATCACCAAAATCATCATATATTTATATATATCTTGAATCAATTTTATACATTGACAAAATAGATCAAAATCAATACATGGCTCTGGCCCATCTACAATATGTCTTAAACACCCTCACCCCATGTGGGGGGTATATGGATGATTTAGGCCGATGGGGTCGTACTAGTAGCTCTGGTTGTGTAGGCTAGAGACTCCACCCTAGATCAAGCTCTAGAGGCCTCTCCTGTGCTCTTGATAGTTGTTCCTCTAATGTAGTGATCATATTTTTTTATCTCTCTGCATCTGACAGTAGACTTCCTGCTCTGAACTAGGGTCACTTTCACTTGTAATAAGATTTGCAACCTCACATTTATATTGTCGGTAACTTCTAGTTCATGTTCATCTCTATATCTCTGCAAGGTCCTTGATGCCTCTCCAACCATTAAAAAGCACTCACTTTGAATCTTATGTCGATGGTATTGTTGGATCCATCATCATTGTAGTATCCTGGACATCCAACATTGGATCTAGGATTTCATTATGGGAATTCTCTATCAAAGAGTGTCATTCTTCCACCGTCCTCTTTGTAAAACCAAATAAAAGATACATGTCACTTATGATACACATACAAGAACTATTCTCAATGCATCTAAGCTACATCATGACATACATACCTAGTTGTTTGGGCTTCTCCACAATGGTCTCATGATCCCCACAACCACTCAATACCTTCTCCTCATCCTCGTCATCATGATGAGGTATAGCTCCTACCTATTGTGCTCACCTATCTTGGGGCACCCATATCACATCCCCTTTTTGCGGTTTGGGCCTCTATCTCAAGTATATGGCCATCTCGAACCTCGATTAGCGTTAGGTAATCTCCTCTTGGTCACCACATATTAGGCTCCCTCAGCCATGTTTTTGGCATCCCTATTAATCCCCCTCCGCTTCTAGGACTAGCTCCACTTGTACCCCGACTCCGTGAACCTATGTGGTGGATCCCTCCTTGGAGTCAAGAACCACTTTAATCTTTTGTGGGCCATGAGCATCCTCACCACATGTACACTTCCTCTGACCATGTTTTCCCTCTACTTGTAGCCTATGGGGCCATAGTTTTGGTACCCTCACCTCTCCTCCTGCGGCCTCTCTAGTATGTCGATATTAGTCTGAAGTAATTTTGGTATCACCAGAGTGTTGGTGAAAAAACTTCCTCGGGACCCTACTCACTGCATGGGTCTCCACCTAATATAAGTAATTTCATGTCACCTCAATTATGTCCTCTAAGTACTCTTCTTTAGGCTAAGCGGGCCACTCATCCATGTTCCCTGCGCATAAGGATCACATATACATCATTCGGACCCACATGTGCTAGTGGCAAAATGTTCTAAGTGCTCTCACTTTCGGCCCATGTGCCCATTGAAGTACTCTCGGGGCATCTATCACTACTTCTAATGGTGTATCTATTAACATTTACATCGGTAACCTCTCATATTTCCAAGTTGTTAATAATATGATGGGTCCCACGACCCTCTGTCCCTGCGTCGACCCTATACATGTCATGCACCAACTATAACCATTTAGTGGTTCCCAAATGAACAATACACCTGGTCCACAACATATTTATAAACGGCTATCAAAAATATGTTAGAATCATAATGGACTAAGATGGGGTAAATCAGTCCTTACAAAATTTCTAATTATATTTCAAATCTGAATACTCATAAACGCATAACCATTAAATCACAATATCCTCTTAATCATTATTAATTATGTGTACACCATAAACCATCAAAGAAGCAAGCAACCATGAAACAAAGAATCAACACAAGAACACAAGATGTAAGTGGGAAACCCTCGGGGAAGAAAACCCATTGAAAAATAATATTATATTAATATGTTTCTAAATTTAGTGAGGCACCAACCCCACAAGGAGCACCAACCCCTAATTTTGTGAAGCACCAACTCCACAAGGAGGCTACAACCCCCAAGATGATCAAGAACCCACTCAACCACCTTATGATGTTCAAATATCTATTTTTTCTGCCACAACTAATGGAGATCCAATATCCATCTCACACTTCTTCACTCAAACCCTAGGTGATCAAACTTCTCAAAATAAGCTCATCAATCACTCCAAAAATCATCAAACCCTTGCACACATGTCCTCTAATTTTTCTTCACCTGTAACACACTTTAATCAGCTTTAAATAATGTTCCAACATCTTCAATAAACTCTCACCTAGGTCTCATTTCTCACACACACCATACACACACTCAACTAGCTTACAAAAGCACCCAAAAACATGCTTTTATAAGCTCCTTATGATTTCAAACATAAGCACAATTTTTTTCCCTCCTTTGGCTCAACCCATACATCAAGGAAACATCCCAAATTTGAATTACAATAGTCACAAGTGACCCAAGTAGGTTGTCCTAGCTAAAACCCTCATTACATGTGCCAAAAATGGCTCAAAACCCCATGGGCACAAAGATAAAAATGCCCTTACATAAAATCAATACATAGTCATGACCCATAACCATTTACATATGATTAAAATATCATTTTACATTCATACATGGTCATACATTTTATCAACCAATCAAATTATTTCATTTAATGGGGCCAATTCACATGCATTCTCAAAACAGATTGTTTCCTACACCCTTCAACACCCTAGAAAATTCATAAGGCCACCAAATCACTTAAACATGAGAAAACCATGCCATGTAACCACTTTATAGGAATTTAATAACAATTATAAAACTTCTAAGAAATTTATAAGCATTGAATCAACCTCATTATCAAACCACATCTACTTTTGTATTCACTAGATCAACCTGCTAAAAGATTTATTTCTAAAGGTTAGTTCATAAAAACATTTATAAATACATTAAAAACCTACAAATAGATTCATTGGATGAAAAAATAATCCCTCTTCACATTCCATGTGATAGAAAGCATCATCAAATCCATCTCATGCTTCAAACAACTCCAAACTTGTACCAAAACACACCATGTCCTACAACTCAAGCCGAAAATATTCTTGTCCCAAGAATGAAATAGAAACCCTATCAAATGGCCTCATCATTATTCAAATATTGTATAACTTTAAAGCTCTCTAAATTATATTTCCAACACAAATTTCATCATATTCAAACTCTACCTTTAGCTCAAGATATGAACATTTCTCGAACCCTTTTATTTGAGATCCCAAAATTGCCCTTTAACTAGTCAACCTGTATGGACCTAAAATGACCATGTACCTACATGAACTTGTCCTAAAACCTCCATAGAAATCAATAACAACTTCTATACATCATGCACCATAAGTTTAGCATGCTACTCCTTTGCACAACCTTGTCTCAAAACTTTCTTTTTCATAAACTGACATGTTCGAGTGGAGCCCACTCATCACCATAACCTCAATCATACATTTATGGAAATATAAGATATTCCTATACAACATCCAATCATCACTTTTTATGAATCAATAAAAATTGGGTTACTATATCTCTCTTTCTACAAACTACTCCTAACTAGGGTTTTAGACCACTTTATCTTCTTAACATTCGTTCATAAAATCCTAACAATCAAAAAACCTCATTATTTTTGTGAAACCTTATAAATTCACCATGGAAGCATCCCTGAAATCCAAAATGTCCCATCAAAATCACACTATTCACAACAAGCATTTGAAGTTCAACTTTGAGTTGGAAATTCACTTGATTTTGACCTTGTCTCACAAAAATTGTCATAACTTGAAAAATACATATCATGGGAACCTAATAATTTTGAAAGCACTATAACACATCCCTCTAACATATATAATCATCATAATTTCAATTTCATACCTCAATATCTCCAGTCATTAAGTCTTACCTATGTTTGCATGTTTGTTCTTCTTTCTTGTAGAAGCTACGATCAGCTAAAAGAATGCAATAAGTGAACATAGAACGTCTGAAAATGACTCAAACATACCTGATATGTCATGATATACTTGAATTCATGATTACACGAGATCATATGGATCCAAACCACAATGTCACACCTCCAAGTTGTTATACTTGTTCCCAATGAGTACATGTAACATTGTGAACCAGTTGTACATGTACCATGCCACTGCAGTGAGTGCCTAAGCACCCTCAAAACTAGATATCCATCATGTCAACATGCTTCCCAAGCATCCAAGAATATCCTACCTCCATGCAACATCACCTAGGCACCTGAATAGGCTTGCAAGAGCAAGAAATCCTCACTGAATTTCATTATACCAGCAATTATACATCTAAAACACCATGGTAGCATCATATACATCATCTATTGATCCTATTCCAACATCCACTTTGTTATTAATATGGTTTTGCATTAATGATAGCACTGGTAGGACCGCATGCCAACAAAATAGGGAATGGCCCCATCTCCTTGTGACACAATATTTGTGCCACAACAATCCCCATAACTACTTTCCAGGATAACTAGAATCCCTACACCTATATTATGTTGAGTCAAACGCATAACATACCCTCGTTGTATGTCTCACTCCAAATATCCCATACGGCTAAGGCTCTTTGCTCTGTAGCATCATGTGTCAAATCATAGTACATATGGGTCCCTCCAATGGGTAACCCAAAATCCCATGAACATCCTGCAACATTAGGGCCATCTCCATGGTATCATGTCATGTCCACCACCGAAAGGTGTTGGACCTAGTCTCCCATGTAGCCAAAAACATCTGGATTAGGCCCAGATCTAGCGATGATTCGGCATCACGTATAATGCCCCAAATCCCCAACCATGTAATTAGGCCGCCTCCACCAAGCTCAATATGGATATCAAACCACTAAGCCAAGATACATCCACACTCCTCCATAGGTGGATCCTATGATCTCCCTGCACCCACAAAATAACAAAAAAATAATTAGTAGAATTCTAAAAATTAATTTGGATTGAAAAATCAAAAGTTAAATACCATATATCCAAACATCCCTACATCATCATCCCTCTTTATTACGCCATTAGCCCCTAGAAAAATTTCTTCACCATCCCAACACCATCGGCCCTCATACTCTAGGGTGTCGATGGCATCTCGCCAAAAGTATTTTTCAAAACCAAAATCTCAACTAACGACAAAATAACCAAACGAAATTTAAATCCCTCTCAAACCCACTTGTATTTTTTCTTAACCTACCCTATGATGCAAGTTTGGACAAGAATGATGCATGTAGACATAATATCATGCACTTGGGTACATTTTTAGGTCCTAAACACATATTGGCATTCATATGATTCTTAAGAAGGAAAACTAGTACTTGACAGCTATCTTTGCCCTTTTTCTGTTTCTTTTATGTTCTCTTTGGTCTTACACACCCTACAACCCAATCGAACTTTACTTGTTTATATTTTATGACTTCGGACACTAGCGCATAGGCGCCCTCATCTCCTCTGGGCACCCCTAGCCCTTTTTCACCTTACTCTCTTCTTTTGGGTCTCTTTTATCTTTTGAGCATCTTTTTCACTTATGGGTCAGACCTTCCAGTTGTCAATTACGAAATTCAAACAAGGGAATCATATAAATACATACCTATGGGTTCAAAATAAAGGACCAAGCTCTAAGCATTACTACTATCACCTAAGCTTACATCCAAAAGGCATCTAAAGCACTTCCAGGCATCCATCTAGCATCCATTCAAGGGACAAGGGACTGCATTTTCTGCATACATTGAATAGCAAGGGAAGTCTATTCTATTTCATCCACACATTTGCATATTCTAGCAAATCTAGCCCATTATCTAGTGCATCTTGCATAAGGGCATCCTAGGGCACAATTTCTACACACACTCACAAGAACTACATGGAGTTTGAGATGTAGTGCAATGCTTGGTTGTAAGTTCACTCTATTGGATGACCATCGAAGTCACCAACTCTCCATATTGCATCTTTCTTTTTGGATTTGATGTGGTTTTGTGGGTTTTACAAGTGAACTTCTATTTTGTAGGTTACAGGTACACTCAACAATCAAGGTGCGACATACAGGCGATCAATAGTGAATATCTATGACACTTGTGTGACACTATAAAAATCATGTTTTGACCATTTTTCGTAGTTATGGGTGCCCAAAGAGGCAAACTCTAGTGTCGAGGCACTCGACCCAATCCATGTGCCCATGTCTAGCTTGTTCCGTGACCTACATAATTTATTTTGAGCATTGATGACACATATCACCTCCTATTCAGCACTTTTCCCAAGATATATCGCTTCCAGATCAAACATAAATCAACTAAGTCATTCTTTCTACACTTCTTGCTTATGGTTTTATACTTTACTTGCTTTTTCTTTGTGTCATATTGTGTCTAGTAGTTGTATATCATAGTTTACATTCAGTTACTCTGCAATTAGGGTTTAGCATAAAATCAACTTTTGTTAAATCAATGCCCTAACGACTCCAAAACGCAAAATGCTCAAATAACACCTAATTTACCCAACAACATTAAATTCAATGACTTACACTTGGTCACACCCCACCGCGTGCTCATTTTTGTTTTCCTTCCTATTACCTTGTACTCATGCCATGTCATCAAAATACACTCAAATTCGAATTCTAGAGCTCAGTTCTCTCAATTCCAAAAATAGTAATAAGCAAATAAAAACCAAATCACTATATAAAACTAAAATTTTCTATTCAAATTCAGTCACAATAACCCTAAATCTTCTAACGACTTCCATTTTTGCTCCCAAACTCCAAAAAATGTTTTTTTTTGTTACATCTTAATCATGTTCTCATGTCGTTCGCTTCGACCTATTACATGTATACATTTGACGACTTTCAATTTTCCTATTTTTGACACCATATCACCATATGATATATATATATATATATATATATATATATGACATTACGACATCTTGACACTATGACATGACATTCGTCCCATGGGCCCCTAGCTAGGTGATTTATGTCTTATTTTACTAATGATCCTCTAGTGTTTCCTTTCAATTTTGCTTCTTCAAGGTTCTTATAGCATTGATTGTGCCCGCACATGGTAGGACAAGCGATACTATCAGGTATACATTAGTGGGTATATTTCATTTCAGCTAGTCCTTTCTTGCTTTTAGTATCTCCTTTTGATATTGATGTCACAGATTGATTTCTTTCTGTTGACCACCCCATGTTTCGTTATTGTGGCATCCGGTGATCAACGATTTAGGAAATATGTATACACCTAATTTTTACTTTTCATCTTTCATACTTGTTACTAACAATTTCTTTGTGTAGGTAAGGGTCATTGATGCATCTATTTCTTGAGCGGGTGCCTTAAGGAGCCCTCGAGAATGGGGTATGACTATTCACATGGTCATTATGGGTTAGAGATAGTACATAGAGAGATTATCGCTATGTGGTCCTATATTTAGTTATCCTTGCATTATTTATCCTTGTCCCTTTATGTCTCATACACATTGCACTCCCGACACCTTGCTTGCATTTCAATATTTGGTACCTTGTTCACTCATTTGTTTGATCCATGACACCTCTTTTCACTTTACATGACATTTAGATATCCTTGGTCGACACCATCGCCCATGGGCGATGGTGTTGATGTTAGGTTTTTCCCTAGCCGACACCATCTCGTGTGGGTGATGGCATCATATATATATGGTCACCACACCCAAAAATTATGAAGGAAGATAGAATCACATGAACTAGCCATTTGTTTTGCTCTCTTGCACTAACTTTGCATTTTCTTAATTTACCCTTGGTTTGTCTTGCACTTGACTTAGGTTGGATTAGACACTCTTCTTGGTTAGATTTCTTGCACTACTTGGTCATCTATAGTGAGTCTAGGATAGGAACGATGTTTCCTTTATCCACCCAATATTTATTCTCTCTCGGTGTGTTGTTTCTCTAGAGAGATAGATGCATCAATGACCACCCCACATGTAAGTGCACTAACTCTCTTTGCCATTTTGCATATATTAGTTCATTTCCCTTCCCCATTGTTATATGTTAGCTTAGCATTGTATGAACATCGGTGTTAGTTAACATACTGCTCTTATATAATCAGCTCCTTAGCTTTCATTTTCTTTATTTCAGTTATATTGCAGTATTATAGATTGTGTATGCTTGAATTATCCCCCATTGATTTGTATATTTCCCCAATCTATTGATATCCTAGAAGGGTACTCTCCTCTATCTTGACTGTGGGCCTTGGAAACCCTAGGTTGACCTAGTGTAGGGATTACTACCCTCTGGATATGTGACCTTAGCGCTCATATAACCCCTTTAAATCAACCATTGTGTGTTGGTTCATGTGTGTCTCCTATTCATTTCCTCAATACCCTTGTAGAATGGAAGACTTATGAGTGCAAGCCATTGAGACACATTCTTGGCCCACCATATAGGTTCCTCTCTTTATGAGTGAGTTGTGGGTATTCCTCATAGGCAAGTGATTTTGGGATACACCGAGAGCAGCAATTGGCCCTTGAAGGGTCTTGTGCAGGCGAGAACATATACCAGATAGGAATTCATGGTGAACTTCCTAGTAGAAGGCAAGCTCAAGCAATTGTTGATGAATATTATCACTAATAATTTTCCCCAATCCATTACTTGGTTCCCTTCAGTGGCAACAAGGATGAATTGAGCCATCTAATCCTGGAATTCTTTTGTTGTTTCCTCACCCATCACCCTGCTTAGTAAAATGATGGCATTTGAATAACCTTCATGGAATTCACTCTTAGATAAGTTCTTGGGAACACGAGAAGGTTTTCTTCCTTTCTGAAACACGAATTGAGCACAAGGCCTTACAAATATGAATCAATATTCACCCACTCGATATGCAAATTCCTTGGTGATGATGACCATGTTACTACTTGGTGGGAATCTGTAGACATTGTAAGATTCCCTTGGGAGTGAGGACTACAAGGATTAAATTGTCATCTACCCACACTATCCTAGAATTAGTTTCATAGTGTTGTGCATAGGACAATACCAATTCAATTCCCTAAATAGACATTGGGTGGCCTCTTGCTGAGAATAACCCACTCGAGAAGATTTTCTCTTCCACTAGCTCATGAGGTCCACCAAGCATCATGTTTTTCAAGTCTTCAAGATCCATGTGAGTGACATCAGTGTCTCCCACACCATGATACTTGGTAATTAGGGTTGAAATGGGTTCCAGACTTGAGTATTTGAACTTCATAGTGCCAAAAAGCACTCAGATAAACAAAATAGGAGTCACCGCAAACTTTCTGCACTCAAATCTAGAACTTTCTATTTTTAGTAGGTCTTATCTAAAACTGCTATTTTTGATAAGTTTATATTGTTTTTGTTCTCTGATGTTTCTAGCTCATTTGGATTATTGCAAATGTTGAGGGTTTTCTATTTTTAGAAACATAATATTTTAGATACCCAGATTAAATATGTGTGGGATGCAGACAAGCTAATTGGGCAATCTGATGTCTTCGACGCGCACTAGTGGAAATTGTGAATCTAAGGCAAAGAAGGCCCTCCTAACTGAACTAGTGTGATAGATCGGATCGCAAGGATGACTGCTCGAAGGCTCCAATCAATATCGAGCTCTGGCGTGATTCGGTCTATAGGTTGTGGAATACGTGGAAAATGTCCTGGGATAGTTTCGTGTATATCTCCAGATAAGGTCATAGGGTGGATGGTAAATATAATTGACTCTATGGGTGATTCTCTGGCCTAGTCCAGAACTCCTTAGCTTTGTTAGCTGCTTTGTGTCTAGCAAGGATAACTGTTTGATGATGATAGGTGGAAGTGGAGTAGATCTGAATACTAGTGTACGTAGGCCAACATCTATGTCTGATTCACCTATGGGCTCGTTGGGCTGTGGGATTTGTGGGTCACAACCATAGATTCATATTTGTTGTGGTCCTACTATGGTCATGTGTGGGATCAATCCCTAATCCCTAATATCCAATAGTCATATGCCTTTTCAACTATATTCGAAATTAATAATTGTGTGATCTTCTCAGAATATCTTACAGGCATTTGTGCAACCTAAATTCTCAAGCTGGTATCTATATCTGTGAGAGTGTCTCCTGCGTCTGGCTATGGGACCAAAGGATCACAACCAAAGGTCTCTCTCTTTTCAAACCCTTCTACAGTCATGTGGATATGAATCTAGGGTAATCTGTAGTTTGGTTGATTTGACCAAAATGTGTGTGCTTGGTCGTCTTCTATGTTTAACCCGTGCAGTTGGAAACTGATTTGTTGTAAGTTTACCATTGTTTGGAAGACTTGGATCCTGAGATTCTGATCTATATCAGTTATGGCTGTGATGAGATTGGGTTGGGGCACGATTGGCTCGAATACGTATTCCCTAGGCTCTCTAGGTCCCGTGATTGTCATACAAAAAAGCAATAATGTAAACTAAATGCAGCAAAATAAAATTAACTATGCGAAGTATGTCTATAACATATATAACTTCTATATTTTTGTTATTTTCTGATGAATTTTAAAATGAATTTGAAAGAGCAGCTATTTTAATATATCTAGAAATTGACAATTAACCTAGTGTCGAATTTTAAAACAAACAAAGTAACCGAGTATAGCTACTTGCCTGTGCAGTTGTAAATCTATTCTAAGCAATGAAATAACTGATCTAATCTATTTGAAAGACTCTCGATCCTACCTCAGAAGTGAGGAAAGAATCATAGTCTCTCAGAAACTATCAATCCCCACAGCTTCCCTGGCAATATCGAAAGTAAGATTGACTGAAATAAAGTAATTAACTACTCTATTTGATATGATTCTAATTAGAACTTTGAAAGCTAGAACCTGGATTCTACAGAACAGTGGCGAATCCGATGGTGTGTGTGATCTTGTCCCCTCAGTGTGATCTCCTCATTCCTTCGTGTTCACGTGGATCCAAAAAAGCATGTAATGCTAGCATCAACAGAAGTAGATATTGGGACAAAGGCAGCTTAAGATACAGACTGAATACAATGCGAGTAGGAGAGGGATAGCGCAAGAGTACAGAGCTTGGCTTATGCAATTCCTAGCGGGATTTATTGCGAGTCATGCAACATAAAACGTCCAAAACCTGAAACTATCCTGTTTGAAGAACAAAACCTGCTAACTTTAATGGCTTCCTATTGAAAACAAACTATTCTACTCCAATGGATTGGATAAAATATCAACAACACTTGCACAAGATGGATATGTGGCTTCCTAACAACAAAACAACACTAACTAAGCATGCAATGAAAGAAACTAAGAATTCTAAGTAAAATGAAAGACTAATCTATTGCAATGAGAAATTCAGAGGCAAATTTGAGGGGCCATTTGCTTGAGCACAAGCCAACTATTTATAGCATTTGCATTTACCCAAGGTAAAAACCAAATTGATCTCTTAAACTATAAACAATGGCAAAACACTATTCCAGGGAACCAGAATCATTAATGCAAGCTTATGGCGGTGAAAAAAAGCTGGTAAATGTTGAAATTTACGTGAGTCGTGTTAAAAGAGCATTCTGGAAAATGCGTAAAGGACCGCCGCCACTGCGGGGCGGCGGTTCTGAGGACGCCCCCTGCTTAGGGCGGCGGTCACGAGACCGCCGCCGCGGGGGGTTTTCAAATGGCTGAAGAGCAAAAGGCCAAGAAAAGAGGGAAAAGAGAAAAACAAAGCATGGGGGCTAAGCGGGGCATGCGGGATGATAACACATACTTGGAGAGATTTTCCGGATCCCGAACACCTTGCGAGGAGACTTGTATCATCATTGGGGTACGTGTTACGTTGTTCGATGGTGCAGTACCCTTCAATTTTGGGTACGTACATATTGCCCCCTCGGAGAAGCATTTTAGCCATGAAGAGGCGTAAAATGGTGGGTCAGTATGGCGGTCCCGAAATGGGAAGTTGGAAGTCATACCTGGTACGTCCATGTGTCGAAATGACGCCATCCAAAATTCCTGCTTCCTGCAAAATGAAAAGAGAACTCAAGTGCAGATAGACAAGATAGATCGGAAAATAAACGCTAAAATAATGGGAAATGAGGATGTACCATTTGTGCGGGGTAAGAACTTACCTCCGTCGGCGCTCCAAACCTGCGAAAAAAAAACATTCAAAACAAGTCAGGTTGCTATATATATGAAAGTGGGCCCATTTTCCTATTCATTTGCGCGTGTTGATTTGATTGATTATGAGCTCTGGGACCCACGGTGACGGTTTCTTACGAGAGTAGAGTCAAAACGTTCATGGTGAGATAGCGATCATGCCTCCGCGAGTGCAGATCATCGACCCGCGAGATCACAGGTTAGTTTTCCTCAATTTATCATTTTTACCTCCTCAATTTTAAAATGCTAAAATCTTTGTCATGGGGGGGTTATTTTTGAAAATGTTAGGTTCAAAAGGTCCATCTAGGGGGCGCCTACTGGGTAGGCCTTGTTTTAGTTAAAATGGTCCTCTTTTGGCATTTTTAGGCTTCTTTTAGGGTATAAAACCCACGTGGGTTTTGGGACACGACCGCCGCCCTGCCCAGGGCGGCGGTTACACGACCACCGCCCTGTTCAGGGCGGCGGTTACAAGACCACCACCCTTAAGGTGGTGGTTACGAAACCCTCCCTGCTCAGGGTGGCGGTTTTGAACAGAATGCCAAAAGAACACCTGTTTGAGATTGTTTTTGCATTTTTAGCATTTCTATGTGTTTTCATGATTTTTCTAATATCACTCGGATGCTAACTTGCTCTTGTTTTGTGTGTTTTTGGGTGTATGCAGGTGAGGGAGGAGTACATTCGGTGGAGCCGAGAGAGAGAGTGTGACTGGCTCCCAGCAGTACTAGATGCACTTTCACAGGATGAGGAGGACACTCTTCAGAGGGCCGGGATACTACGTATCTCACGCGTTCCACATGTTGCACCATCCAGTCACATTCTTTGTGACTTATTCTCCTATTGGGATGCTTGATCGGAACACCTTCCGATTACCAGGGGTCCGAGGTGAGTGGACCATCACACTAGAGGATGTTTACCATATCTTGGGGGTCCCGATCATCGGGAGATGACTCACCCTCGAGACAACAGGTTCACGGGCCCAGATAGCACAGTGGGCTTCCTATATGGGAGATGCAGTCATCTCCACGGGTTCGAAGAAGGGGGTCAGAGTTCGATCTATTCCTAGTTTTCCCATCCCCTTGCTTCGCCAGGCTATTATGGGGATCCTTGCCTCGAGATTGATCGGGGACAAGGGAGGAGACACATTACTATACTGCTGGTCCCCCATCATTGCACAGATTGAGGGCCATGGCCGGATTTACGCCTGGGGAGCAGACATACTTGGGACTACCTACCATGACTTGTATAGGGTAGTCCATTTACAGGGGCAGTCTTTGAGCCACCCGACCCTAGTCATGAGTTGGGTTTATGAGCACTTCATTCCTTATGGTAGAGGTGTAGAGGTGACAGATCCCGGAGCTGTGAGGGCAGCCAGATGGACAGATATGTCGGTGCTCAGAGCACCTCATCAGCCAGTTGCTTCTCTGACCACCGATGACATGGAGGCCACACCATATCAGACCATGGCAGGTATATGGGGCGAGGAGGCTCTTACTTTGATCTCCTGCTCCACCACAGGGCAGCTTATTGACAGAGTGGGGCGAGTGGAGATACACCCCTTTGGCCGAGTTCCTCAGCAGTTTGGCCTACCCTACATGGGCATGCTTCCCCGGTAGCGCCAGTATACAGGTCAGTTCGAGAGGCCAGAGGGGGTCCTAGAGGTCGGGGTTGGACAGTTGTTACTCCTGGCATTCCTATTGCGGCCAGGAGGGTAGTACGTGCTCGAGGGAGAGCCGGTGCGCCTCAGGCACCCTTGCTTTGGATTGCCGTGGGTCCTGCCCATAGCAGCGATGACCCCATCGACATAGACTCTCGAGTCCGGAGTTTACAGGGGGAGAGATAGAGGAGGAGACTGAGGAGGACAGTGATCCTGAGTGGCATGACACTCAGGATATCATGCAGGCTAGAGAGGGCCGAGCAGAGTGTAGAGAGAGTTACTCTGGTTTCAGAGGAGCCACTCTCCCAGGGCCATGGTGGGGAGGATGAGTCCATTGTAGGATGCTACGTTGCTCCAGCCATGGGGGAGCACCTCAGTCAGCGGCGGCATCTGTGGCAGGTGCTGACCCTAGAGATCCATCCTGGAGGCCTGGTGATCCGAGTAAGTTACCATCCTTCCTTTTAATGTTTGTTTTTAATTAGGATTTCCTTAGTTGCTATCTCTCCTTTTGTTTGCTCTTGTATTTTATCTCTTGTTTTGTTTCTAATTTGTTTTCTCCTTTGTTTGCAGAGACCACCGATGAGTGGCGAGCCCTGATTCGCAGAGTATGCACGGATACCCTGATGATCCCCATGGAGAGGACCCATGCAGAGTTGTCTATGGATGCTTGGGAGCCCTCAGCAGCTGGTAGACACACTGACATCTTTTCCCCAGTCTGGCATGTGGCCAGGATGGTATCGACTCTCCGCACGGAGCTAGCGGGGTATAGGACAGCCGAGCGCCTGATGAGGAGTCATTCTCGTGGCGAGACTGCGGCTGCCCCTCGGGATCCTGAGCCCTCCGTGCACTCGGGCGCACGGCGTAGCCGAGTCCTAGGGGTGGCGTGCCCTTCGAGAGGGTCTCATAGGGGTTGAGAAGCCACTTGGCTCTCCTAGATTTTGTATGATATATTCTTTTGTATATCCCGGGCTCTTTGAGCGTTTTGACCATGCTTAGCGCATGATGGCATTGTACAGAAATTTTGATATTTTATATATATATATATATTTTTTTTGATCAGACTTTTGGCATTTATGGCTTTGTTTCCTTTCCGTTTCCTCATGTAAATTATGATGTTATGCATGTATGCTCTTTAGAATGTATGCAATGGAGAACAAATGATACAAATGTTTACTTTCTTTTTGTATTTCATGATGCTGATATATGATAATGTAGATACAATGTGATTTTGAATCTTAGTTTCTGTAAGCAATTTTGGATACTTCATATTTGTTTTGGCAAAGTGGTGAAGACAAACCGGTATGATGAGCAGATAGACTTGCCCCTCTCCTAACTCCACACAACTAGTAAGATGCGAGGGCTCATCACCGAGAGCTAGAAAGGGCACAAGTTATGAAATGTGTTGAAATGATATTGATGAGAGATAGACAAAGCTTTGTGGAATCAAATTAGGATGCTACAAGCCCACTCCACTCGAGTGACTTCATAGTTTTGGGATGCAACTTGCTTTGCGGTTTATCTAGACTTAGATCCGTAGATGGCCACATGGTAGACAAAATCTGGGTTTTTAGGATTTTTAATTCTCTTGGAATTTTGGACATCTGATTCATTTGTTTTTGACTCAAGACTTCAAGATTTGAATTGTTTGTCTATGACCTTTTACGTTTGTTTGTCATGAGGACCCCCTACACCTTGCCCCATGCTACTAGTAAGAAGCGTGGGTTTATCACCATAGGCAAGGCATAGGCGAGTAAGGGCATTTCCATCCTTTCCCAACCCTACGTCACTAGTAAGAGACGCAAGCTCATCACCAAAGGTTGGTGGGGCAAGGAAATGTGTAAATTTAAAATTTTCTGTTTGATCTATATTTGACTTGTTTACTTGAGCAAAATGTCAGTGTGTTCTTATTTCCAAAGAGATATACATACGGGATAGATGTGACACCATGAAGCTTCAGAGAAGACCATAGGCAAGACACCCATCCTAAGAAGAAACCAAAAGTGAGAATAAACCCATAGATCTTGGCATGGTTACCGTTAAGACCTTGTCATATCTAGCTTTATTTGATGAAATGATTCTAAAATAGTTTGATGATATCATGGAAATAGAGAAGTATGATTAGAGTGTTTATGCCAACAACATCATGAGTTTGTAATGAATTGCTTTGAGAACAAATTCCTTGATCACAATTTTTGTACGAAACAAGCGGACAAAATGATCCTAATCTATATGAAGATGCAATGTAGATATAATTATACAAGTAGTGCTAGTTGCTTACGCGTAGAATCATTTGAGGTGTAGGGAATTGACTGTTTCACCAAATTCCTCACCTTCCAGCGTACATAGGAGATATGCACCATTTCCATAGTCCTTCATGACTCGGTATGGGCCCAACCATTTGGGCGGAACTTCCTTCCTTCGCCGGTCTTTTTATCGATCCGGTTGTCTAGCCTTAGAACTAGATCACCTTCATATATGTCACGTTCATAGACCTTTTTGTTATACTGCCGACATCCGGTCAGCATAGACTCTGTGCCATTGTTCAGCATCTAACCTAGCTTCATCTAGGCTTTCTAGTTGGGAGAGACGTGCTTCTCTATAAGCGTCTTCATCCAGAATCCCTTGTAATGAAATGCGGAGACTGGGTATTTCAACCTCAAGCGGGAGAACTACTTCTACCCCGAATACTAGCGAGAAAGGAGTCACTCCTGTTGGTGTCCTTATTGAGGTTCGGTGGGCCCATAAGGCCGGATATAACTTTAAATGCCAATCTCGTTTGTTTTCTTTCACCGTTTTAAGGAGAATGGCTTTTAATGTTTTGTTTGTCGCCTCAGCCTGTCCATTGGCTTGAGGGTAATACAAGGAGGCTATATGATGGCTTATTTTAAATTTATTGCATAATTCATGAACTTCGTCATTCTTAAAAGAAGTCCCATTATCTGAGATAATGACTTGCGGGACACCGTACCTGCAAATGATTTGGTTCAAAATGAACTTGGCGATTACAGAACCCGGTACAGTAGTAAGAGGCATAGCCTCTACCCACTTGGTAAAATATTCGGTGGCCGTGATTATAAAATTATGGCCATCTGTAGATGAGGGAGAGAATTTCCCTATTAAATCTAGGCCCCACGTAGAAAAGGGCCATGGAGTAGCGATTGGTTGTAGAGCTTGTGCCGGCATGTGAATCTCATGAGAGAATTCTTGGCATTTATGACACCTTCGTACAAACTCTACTGCGTCGTGCTCTAGAGTGGGCCAGAAATAGCCCATTCGATGTATTTTACGAGTGGTGGCATGGCCACCGAAGTGGCCTCCACACATTCCACTGTGAGATTCATGGAGAATCTTCTTGGATTCTTCTGTGTCGATGCATCTTAGAAGCATTCCATCGAATGCTTTTCGATAGAGGACTTGTTCTATGATGACGTATTTAGCTACGATAATGCGTAACCACCTTCTTCATTGTGGTGTAGCACCTTTTGGATATGTATGGTCCATGATATAATTAATGATATCGGTGTACCAAGGACACTCAGAGATAGAAGGTCGGGTTTCGATGTAGTATACGCACTCATCTGGAAAGTCCAGATCTACTAGATCACCTCCATCTAATGGATTATCAGCTAACCAATCCATGATGATTTGTCCTTTAACCGACTTCTGATTTACGAATGTTAATTCAAATTCACCCATTAAGGTTATAAAGCGCCCAACCTTTTTAGACAAGGACCCTTGCGTGAGGAAAGTTCGTAAATGGTCTGTTTTTACAATGACCTTTGTTTCTTGATTTAACATGTAATGTCTTAAGCATTTTGTTGCAAAGACTATGGCGAGGCATTCTCATTCCACTTGTGTGTAGCGTGTTTCATAGTCGAGCAATGTCCGGCTGATGAAATAGATCACACGTTCTCTATTGTCATCATCTTCTTGAGCCAGCATATAGGCTAGCGAGACATTGGTGGCTCATGAATATAAAATTAATGGGTGATCTGGCTTAGGTGGCATTAGCGTAGGTGGTGATAACAAGAAACGCTTAACTACGTTGAAAGCTTCATTGCAGTCTTCGGTCCAATCAATGCTATAATCTTTCTTGAGTAGATTGTTGATTGGATGAATGGCGAAACTTAAGTCCGGGATGAATCTCCGGATCGCACCAAGTTTTCTGAGAAATGATCTGATTCCAGATTCATCCGAAGGTGGGACCATTTCGAGAACAACCTTAATTTTGGTTGGGTCAACATCGATCCGCGTGATGATATAATGTAACCTAGGAGCTTCCCTCCTGTCACACCAAAGACACATTTTTCTAGATTTAGCGTGACTCCGTATTCTATCAGACGTGAAAGAATGATGCGAAGCACTTCCGGATGGTCACAACGCTTGGCCTTGGCCAACAAGTCATCTACGTAGGATTCCACAATTTTATGAATAAGATCATGAAATATATACGTCATAGCCCGCTGGTATGTAGCGCTAGCGTTCTTGAGACCGAATGGCATAACAACATAGCAATAGGTTCCCCAAGGAGTTATAAATGTGGTTTTAGCTTGGTCTTGTTCGGATATTCTGATTTGATTGTATCCCGAGAATCCATCCATGAGAGACAAAAGCTCAAATCCAGTTGTTGCATCAACAATGACGTCTATGGATGGTAATGGGAAGTCGTCTTTAGGACATGCTTTGTTAATGTCTCGAAGTCTATGCAGATGCGTATCTTTCCATTCTTTTTGAGAACCGGAATGATATTAGATACCCACTGAGAGTAATCGACTGGTTTGATGAATCCTACTTGGAGGAGCTTTATTACCTCCTCTTTTACCATGAGAGCTACCTTGGGTTTCATTGGTCTCGATTTTTGTTTAACCGGTTTTGCATCTGATTTAGTGACGAGGTTGTGTACCGCAATGTGGGGTGCAACTCCTGTCATTTCCTTATAATTAAATGCAAAATGCCTTCTGATGTTCCTTGAGGATCCGAGTGTGTATTTCTACTTCTAATGGAGTTAACGAGGATCCTAACTTCAGTATCCTTGGTTCATCTTCCGTTCCGATGTTAATATCAATTGTTTCTTCGATTAGAGAAGCGTTACCTTCTTCAAACTCAGGCGGGGCTGGGGGTAGCTCCAGCTCGTCTCCATTCTCGACTGTGTATATGTTGAGTTCCTTTTGTGGGGAAGCTCTGTCATGGGATTCCCATAATAGGAAGATGAATGCGGGATCAAAGATAAATCTACTTGTGATGGGCGAGATGTAATGCCGCATAGGTGTTTAAGAAATCAAGAGTGGTTGTATCACTATCGATGTGGTCTAGGATAGTAGATTTGTTTTCATTTCCATTTAAAAGAGGATTTGACATTGTTTTTATCAATGGTTCATCACGAAGGGATACCATGAAATGGGTATCCTCTAACTTACTATTTGGAGTAAAGCGTGATGTTGAGGTTGCTATTGAATCGGCGAGAAGATTTTGTTCACGTGGGATTGCTTCAATTGATATGAAGTCAAATTCCTTGCTTAAATTCAATACAACCATTTTGTAGAGCTGTAAGTGCTCAGCTTTGGTTTCATATACTTCAGAGACTTGGTTTGCTACCAATTGTGAGTCTCCTAACACTCTGATGTTATCAACACCGATTCTCTTAGCTAGGATGAGGCCAAGGAGAAGGGCTTCATACTCGGCGCCATTGTTAGTGCATTCAATTTTAGCTTAAAGGAAAATGGTAGGACTTTTCCCTCGGGAGAAGTAAGGATTACACCTGCCCCAGCTCCGTAATGACATCTAGCTCCATCGAAATGGAGAGTCCAATACTTAGCTGGGAACATGGATGTTGGGACACTTGTTGTGTTAACGTTCTCTACTTCTATCATGCAGAGATCCACTACTGGAAGAGAGCCAACACCTAGGGTGCACCCCATGCCTACAGAATCAAATGGTAGGAACATTGGTAGATCTTGTTCTAGTAATTCAACAATTTTTGCAGTAGTTCCTAATGATATATTTTTCTATAGTGTTAGCCTCATCTTTGGGGGCTAGGGTTGCCTTGGCTAGGCTCATAGTTTCGAGATCTGTCGTAGGTACCAACTTTTCTTCTAGTTTTGCGTCGGTAGGTTTATTAAGTTGGTTCGTTGGGAGTTCAAACTCCGAGTGTATGCCTGGTCTTTTCTTTAGGTCAGCCAGGTGTACATCGAATGGTTTTGGATCACCTTTGGCTATGAACACCTTTCCTAAATGCAAGAATCTTACTTCTTGAAATAGCGTAGAAGGGATTGCCTTCATACGGTGTATCCATGGTCGTAGAGGATCATATTATAGTTAGTTTCCCGATCTATAATATAAAACTCAGTCAGGATTGTTTTGGGTCCTAAGGTGACCGGTAGTATTATAGTTCCAATTGAAGTGGCTTTAAGGCTTGTCATAGCCTCTTAGCGTATTTCGAGTCGTGGAACAATTGGTTTCTCCATACCCTAGCTTTTGAAGGAAAGAAAAAGGGACTATGTTAACTTGCTGCCCCATCGTCAACCATCGCGCATTTCACATAATTGTTATAAACCCACACTTGCAAGTGTAAGGCCGGATCACCTTGCGCGTAATCTCAGCGTCTGTGGGCATTTTGTTTATTTCGAATATGAATTCGGTGTCCCTATCCGGCTGCCCCGGAGGATGGATATCAAAGTCTATATGATTTACCTATGTTTCGGGAGGTGGAGTGATGCTAATTAGATGACCTAAACCCAATGCTTCTAAAAGAGCAGCCCTGTGAGCAGGGGAGTTCTTTAATAAATCCAAAAAGGAGATGTGTGAGAAGGTTTTTGTTAGATCATTAATTAAATCATAAGCACCTACGGGTTTTGTTAATACTTGTTGGATATTGCCTGTTTCTAGCGGGTAGCTTGGACTTAGCTGAGAGGAATACTCTCGTGTCCTTGTTACAGCTTCTACGGGTAGTTCGGCATCTAACTCCACTAAACCGACTATCTTAGGTCGTGGCTGACTTCCTAATTGTGGCGCAACTAATGGATTTAGTGAAGTTGAAGCTTCATGATCATTGTTTCCTGCAATTACACCCTTGTTTGTCCCACTTGGATTTAACTTGTTATTGTTGTGATTTGGGAGCGGATCATTGAAGATCTTGAGGGGTGCATTTTGAGGGGAAACTACCCCTGTAAAAGTATTTGGCGCTGGTGAGGTAGGATCTGCCAAGAACATATCTATGAAAGGTTGTCTTTGTTCTTCTGGAAAATGTTGCATGAATTTATTGTAGTCACGGCATGTTCTAGTGTCATGGCCTCGGATTTTGTGAAAACCACAATAGGAGTTAGGATTGTAATTCCTAGTTTGTTGGCTTGGTGTATATTGTGGCCTAAAACTTTGATCGAACCGTTGCCTATTAAAGTTTTGCGTTTGTTGTTTTTGGTTTGAATTCTAGTTTTGATACCTAGTTGAATTTTGATTTGGATCCCGTGTAGGGCTTCGCCATTGTTGTTGTTGTTGTTGTTGTTGTTGTGGATGATTAAAATCCACTGTGTTGATTGTTGGAGTAAAGTTATTGTTTCGTTGATTGTTTATTTGTGGTGGAGTATTCACAACATTTACCTTTCTAGCCTGATCGGTTACTCCATCCGTTGTCACTCCGTGATTTTTGTTAAGAATTTTAGGTCCTTGATTGACATTCGTGGTAGTAGGATAAGTTGTAGTGTTTTGGTTGGAGGTGATTAACCTCCCGTTTGCTCCATATGTCTTGCGACCACTATCAATTGCCGCTTGATCTATTCGGAGAGCACTCTCAAGTACTTCATCGTAAGTTCTTAGTGGGAACTTCTGGACTTCTTCCTTCACCTCTCTGCTGAGAGAATGAAGGAATAGATCACATAGTTCCATCTGATCCATGTTCGGAGCACTTGCCGAAGAATAGAGAACTGTGCGCCACCTCTGGATGAAATGGGTGATAGATTCATTGTGTTCTTGCTTAATGTGCAAGAATTCCCTGATTCCTGTCCTTAATAGTTTGTTCATGTCAAAGGCCTTGATGAACTCTGACACGAGTTGCTTGAATGAATGGATGGAAGCTTCAGGTATTCTATAATACCAATCGAGAGCGATGCCCTCCAAAGTTTTGGGGAATATTTTAGCAACAACCCCATCCCATGGGAGTAGTTCTCGGATGGTTGTAGCGTAAGCTTTGATATGTGCATTCGGATCTCCCTCACCTTTGTATTTGGGAAAATCGGGAAGAGGTCTTGGAAGCATGATGCTTCGTATGGTGAAATCTAAGGGCTCTTTCAAGTATTCTGAATATGTCCCTATCGCATAGGTTTCGACCATTGATGGTGCCTGTTGAGGGAGTGGAGGTGGAATGGGTTGTTGATATGGCATTGCATATGCATTGGTAGGAGCATAAGGGAACCCCTGTGGTTGAGTAAAAATACCGGGAGAGGAGAACATATCCCCTTGTGGTGATTTGGAGTACATGTTTAAGTATGAAGGGGTATTGTCCAAGAATGGATTATTTTGTACTAGACCGGGAGGTATTGGAATGGTGTTAGAAATGGTGGTTCTAATCGGCATTTGTTGTGAATACTGAGGGGTCATGCCTAACGTACCTATTCCTGTGAGGAGGTCTATTTGGCTAGGTTTGGAATTTCCTGCCTGCATGAGTTGAGAATGGTGATTTTCTTGGGCAAGTTCTAACCCTCTCACTTTTTCTACTAACGTTGAAATGACTTCATTTGGTGAAGTCACGGTGTTTTTCCTTAGCGGCGTCTGTTGTATATCATGGTGTTGTATAGGCATGTGATATCCTGCTATGAATTGATCGCTGCCTGCCCCAAGTTTCCCCGAGGGCATTTCTATATGTAGTGGCATGGAGGTATTTCCTTGAAAAGAGACCTCGGGTTGTGTTTGTAAACCTCCTATAGGTGGGTACATACTTTGAGAACGTTGTTCATTCTGGCATAACGTACCAAATGTTCATCATCTAAACCCAGGTATGAGTCTGATTGTCTACTAATTTGTGGTCTAAGTAGTACCTGAGGAGATGAACTAGACTCTCCTGTGAGCGTCATATTGTTCGAGCCTGAAGGCTCTGTTTGTTGTGTTTGAGCGAGCTGATCCAACTCCTCTGTTTGGAAAGATGAGCTATATCTGACCCTTGGAGTTTGTGTTGACAACTGGTTAGTTGAGTAGTTGTCACCCCATACTGAGAGCGAGGGTGATGATTGTCCATTCAGTTGAGCGTAGTATGCCTCAAGACCTAAGAGAGGCCTACCATATGCATCGAATCCCGACATATTCGGGGGTATATGAATACCCGCAGAATAATGGGAAGGAGCGAAGGTGATGGTGAAAGCTAATGAGGTAGTAAAGATGAAAGAGTCATTTTAATTTGAAAGAACCAGTAGAAATCTGACTCCAGACCAGAGAGTAGAAAGTTTCACGTCGGGTTCACCAATTTTGTATGATGGAAAAGTGACAAGCGAGCATGGGAATCTACAAGTAACTTTTCCTCACCCGACCTCCCGAGGTCGTGCCGAGACAGCCGGTGGGGATTAAATATGTGTGGGATGCAGACAAGCTAATTGGGCAATCTGATGTCTTCGACGCGCACTAGTGGAAATTACGAATCTAAGGCAAAGAAGGCCCTCCTAACCTGAACTGGTGTGATAGATCGATCAGCAAGGATGACTGCTCGAAGGCTCCAATCAATATCGAGCTCTGGCGTGATTCGGTCTATAGGTTGTGGAATACGTGGAAAATGTCCTGGGATAGTTTCGTGTATATCTCCAGATAAGGTCATAGGGCGGATGGTAAATATAATTGACTCTATGGGTGATTCTCTGGCCTAGTCCAGAACTCCTTAGCTTTGTTAGCTGTTATGTCTAGCAAGGATAACTGTTTGATGATGATAGGTGGAAGTGGAGTAGATCTGAATACTAGTGTACGTAGGCCAACATCTATGTCTGATTCACCTATGGGCTCGTTGGGCTGTGGGATTTGTGGGTCACAACCGTAGATTCGTATTTGTTGTGGTCCTACTATGGTCATGTGCGGGATCAATCCCTAATCCCTAATATCCAATAGTCATATGCCTTTTCAGCTTCTATATTCAGAATTAATAATTGTGTGATCTTCTCAGAATATCTTACAGGCGTTTGTGCAACCTGAATTCTCAAGCTGGTATCTATATCTGTGAGAGTGTCTCCTACATCTGGCTGTGGGACCAAAGGATCACAACCAAAGGTCTGCTCTCTTTCAAACCCTTCTACAGTCATGCGGATATGAATCTAGGGTAATCTGTAGTTTGGTTGATTTGACCAAAATGTGTGTGCTTGGTCGTCTTCTATGTTTAACCCGTGCAGTTGGAAACTGATTTGTTGTAAGTTTACCATTGTTTGGAAGACTTGGATCCTGAGATTCTGATCTATATCAGTTATGGCTGTGACGAGATTGGGTTGGGGCACGATTGGCTCGAATACGTATTCCCTGGGCTCTCTAGGTCCCGTGATTGTCATACAAAAGCAATAATGTAAACTAAATGCAGCAAAATAAAATTAACTATGCGAAGTATGTCTATAACATATATAACTTCTATATTTTTGTTATTTTCTGATGAATTTTAAAATGAATTTGAAAGAGCAGCTATTTTAATATATCTAGAAATTGACAATTAACCTAGTGTCGAATTTTAAAACAAACAAAGTAACCGAGTATAGCTACTTTCCTGTGCAGTTGTAAATCTATTCTAAGCAATGAAATAACTGATCTAATCTATTTGAAAGACTCTCGATCCTACCTCAGAAGTGAGGAAAGAATCATAGTCTCTCAGAAACTATCAATCCCCACAGCTTCCTTGGCAATATCGAAAGTAAGATTGACTGAAATAAAGTAATTAACTACTCTATTTGATATGATTCTAATTAGAACTTTGAAAGCTAGAACCTGGATTCTGCAAAACAGTGGCGAATCCGATGGTGTGTGTGATCTTGTCCCCTCAGTGTGATCTCCTCGTTCCTTCGTGTTCACGTGGATCCAGAAAAGCGTGTAATGCTAGCATCATAAGTAGATATTGGGACAAAGGCAGCTTAAGATACAGACTGAATACAATGCGAGTAGGAGAGGGATAGCGCAAGAGTACAGAGCTTGGCTTATGCAATTCCTAGCGGGATTTATTGCGAGTCATGCAACATAAAACATCCAGAACCTGAAACTATCCTGTTTGAAGAACAAAACCTGCAACTTTAATGGCTTCCTATTGAAAACAAACTATTCTACTCCAATGGATTGGATAAAATATCAACAACACTTGCACAAGATGGATATGTGGCTTCCTAACAACAAAACAACACTAACTAAGCATGCAATGAAAGAAACTAAGAATTCTAAGTAAAATGAAAGACTAATCTATTGCAATGAGAAATTCAGAGGCAAATTTGAGGGGCCATTTGCTTGAGCACAAGCCAACTATTTATAGCATTTGCATTTACCCAAGGTAAAAACCAAATTGATCTCTTAAACTATAAACAATGGCAAAACACTATTCCAGGGAACCAGAATCATTAATGCAAGCTTATGGCGGTGAAAAAAAGTTGGTAAACGTTGAAATTTACGTGAGTCGTGTTAAAAGAGCATTCTGGAAAATGTGTAAAGAGCATGTCTAGACAGAAATGAGGTTTTGGAGGATGTTGCAATAGCATATTTCATGAAAAATGCTTTAGTGTTTGATGAATGAGAGTTAGTGAAGTTTTATTATGAATCTTAACTTGCTCGCTAACTACACTGCTGCTAATCGGGGTTAAGTGGAGTGAATGTGAAGTTGCACATGGTGCAAGGGAGACAGAGGGGACACCAAAGTGTGACTTTCACCAGATGGTGACAAGTGGCAACTTGTGGTGTGTGGTGGATGAGATGTGGGGGCTAGGAAATTACACTAGAGGAGTTGGAGGTGGTCACATGGGGTCCAGGAAGGCTCAGTATGCATGAATTGGGTCACACTTTTGTGTTCCCTTTGTTCCTTGGGGATAGAGGGGATAGAGGGGACACCAAAGTGCGACTTGGGAGAAGGAAGGAGGTTGCACTTTGGTGTCCCCCTTACACCATAGGGCAGAGGGGACACCTGGGACACTTGAGAGTCCAAAGTGCGACTTGGGGAGGAGAGTGAGGTCGCACTTTGGTGTCCCCTTGTCCCCTGGGGGACAGAGGGGACACATGGGTGTCCAAAGTGCGATTTTGCCATTCTGGGAAAGCATATTTTGCCTTGGATGTCCAAATTTGGACACAGACTTGATTTTTTCGCCAAAGAAGCTTAGAAAAATGTTTTGGGGTCAAATCTTATATGATTTTGACTCCAAATCACATTTTAAGATCAATGGAACCATTCTCAAAATCCAATTCTTCTTGCATTTCCAAATTTATGGCCTATTTCATTTTGAACTCGTAGGGGCAATCGTAGAGTTTCAAAATACCTCAAGGAATCTTTTAGCCTTGGAGCAAATTTGATGTTTCCACCTTGTAGAGGATTCCAGTAGCTTGTTTATGCCTATTTGTTTGCTTCTTAACTCATTAGAGAACTTCCAAAATCATCCGGAGAAGTCGGCTTTCACCAAGGAACTTTCATTTCCTACACCCTGAATTACCCGATATTGAATAGATTGTTCCTGGATCAAATTTTCTTTCCTAAACTTTCCTAAATTGCCTTGGACACCTTTAATATCCTCCAACATCACCCTTAGATGCTTTAGATTTTTCTGAGCAACGCTTCGGAGGAGGGTGTTCAAGTAGTTGCAAAATGGCCAAAAATGACCTTTTTAGGCCTTCTAAGAAAGTTGTCTTTCATCAAAACTAAATGAGTTGATCAATCACCTTAGGCACTCTTCCCTGCACATTGAAACACATTGATCTTGTTAGGACTTTCCTCTAAGCCTAGGTGAGGGTGGCACTAAAGGCAGGCTAGCCAAAGAAAGGATGCACAAAGTGTCGAGAAACCTAGTTTTCAATTAGTTGTTTAATTGTCGCTTAAAATTTTCCATTTTTCATGTTATTTATTTTGCATGACAACAAAGAGTTAAAAAAATAAAGTGTATATAAGGAACAACTTCCTATAAACTTGCAATAAACTATAGAAAAGCAAGGGTGGGTTTCATAGCTCAAATTAGACAAAAAGGGTTGTCAAATCAATTTCACACTATCTAATGATTACCAAATCTGTACTTGTAGGATTTGGGCATCGCCGTTAAGAGCAACACATTTCTAATTGAGGTTCTTTGTTTCAATTCATTTTTCTTGGTTTGCTCCGCTTCATTACCTATTCTTGTTATCCACTATGTTTTTTTGATGACCATCCCCAAATTACACCAAACTTTGTATCTCTAAAACCCTATTTTTCTTGAGCATTTCAGTCATTCCAATGAACATGTGCTCTAAAATAAAGTAATACATATTTAGTTTGTTACATTATCATTGCAACCCCACTATTCACTATTACAATCCCTCACATTCTATCTTTTGAAATTGAATTGATTCCGTACGTAAAAATCATTTAGCCAACACTACGCTTCGATGGCAATTTATTTATCACTTGGTCCTCCAACGAATCCTACATTTTAGATTTGGGTGCAAAACATGACTGTGCAATCTCATAAATTTCTAAAAGGTAGTTGGAATCATCCGGCTTCTCAACAAACTTATACAGCCTTATTACTTAATGTATAGAAACTAACATTCAACTAATATCCCAACAAACCAATTATTAAGTCTAAACTTGGCCCAAAATCAACTTTACTATAAAAAGATATATCGAGTGCACTGCATGAAAAATTGCTTCAGGCACAAATACAATTGAGCTTTGTAGAATTCCCATTAAAACTCTACCTCGTTGGGATAATCAGGAGCATTGTCATGCAGATGGTACTCAAAAATTGTTCTGACGGAATGATAACTTAAATACCGATGTAAGCACGTGATTTTGGCAATACCACAACATTTACTAATACATGTTTGAAATTAGGTTTCTTTATACTTGGATTTTAGCAATATGATCCAGAACAATTTTTATCAACGACTATATACTTGGATTTTAACTCGGGATTAAGTACCAACATTATCGTACACCCTCTCCTTTTATATGATTCTAGAAGCAGATCTCACACTTTATGCCATAAGAGGAAACTACCGAAGTGCAGGTGCCAATACAGAAAAAATGCAGGAGAATAAAAAGATTAAATCCCCTCCAAAGTGGGGTAAACATCCAAATGCAAACTAAAATCTTAAATGGAATTTTTTTTGCTTGTTTGGATTTGATTCAATTAAAGTAAACTACGTGCTGGAGTAATTGATTCACAATTAAAATACAACTAAACTGAGTTGAATAATAATAGCCTTGTTCATTGCATAGAATCCATTTGAATTTAAATTTGCTCCCATTTGATATTTAGCATGAACATTTAATAAAGCCGTGCACTCAATCTGAATGTGTTCAGACACTCCAGGATATCAAATGCTGAATTCTTTCCATCTCAAAGGACCAGAATGTAGGTGAAATCCTACTAATACTATAAATCCATTCCATTCTTTTTGAAATCAAATTTCTTTTAGTAATGACATCTGCTAATACAATGCATTTTTTCAAAACACAGAACATGCCCATTATATAATGTGGCGAATTATAAAAAGCTCCAATCCACTGCTTATCCCTGGGGTAAAAGGAATTTGGGATTCTAAGAGCAGAAATTTGATCCTCAAAGGGCAGGAATTCTGAGAAAACATCATACTGTAAGCCAAACAGGCAATATTGCTTAAGACTAAACATGGAATGAGTACTAAATTTTTGAAAACCAATATAGGAAAGACAACTCAACAGATAATTGCCATTCTATGATTTCTGGTGACCATTTTTATCCTTAAAGGGCACCAAAACTTTACAAATCTCTACCGTCAGATTGGAGGCAACTGATAGACTAAGATTCCAAATGGTTAAAAGTTATCAGCAGATGTTCAACATCAGAAACATCTGTCCACTGACATCTGCATTGAACAATGACCTCAATCCGGAATGATTGCAAAAGGAGTTAACCCTATAGATTCTGTAACTCAAGAATGAAGGCATTCTGAGTTGACCTGTAAGCGAAGTTAGATTACCCTTGTAGGAAAAGAGATTAATCTCGTGACTACATCAATCACCCTCCATACAGGCTATTCTGCAAAAAAATAAGACATACATAATTAAATGTTCCACGACAGATCCATTTATGGATATGAAAAATATTATGCGAAGCTTGACCGATTATCTAAATATCCAGTCTACTTATATGCCCTTCTAACTACTATTGAAATCTCCCTTTGGCTTTACTTCTAAGTTATTTTTCCAAAACAAAAATATTATATAAAACCACAGCTTCAATGTAGAAATTAATACTACGCTTCTGAGCCTCTGCCTCAAAACATCCACCAAATCGAGGCCAAAAACTAAAAATTCTACAACACAAAATCTACAATCTGGAATCCACCTCCAGCTATCACCTTCTACCATCGTGCTTTTTCCGGAACCAGCTATCATGCAAGCAGAAGGCATGTTGCTCTTAAAAACCTCTGAACTTCCATTCCTACAGGTCATTCCATCTTCATTTTTATTGACTCCCAAAGACAAGCCCTCCATTTGCTTCACCATTCCAAAACCACCACTTCCTAGAGTAGGCTTTGACTCTTGCTTCAAAGTCCCAAGATTCAACTTGCTGAATGGCAACTGCTGCAAGTCAAGATCTATAGAAGTTGGCATTTGATGAAGATGACTTGGCTGTAATGAAGAGTGTTGCTGGAATTGCTGCTGTTGGTACAAAAGCTTCAATCTTTGTACTTCTTTTCTCAGCAATTCATGTTCAGCTGCATTCAGATAGCAAAGGAAACATAAAGACGACAAAGTAAAATATGCTGTGATCTTTCTAAGACAATATATACATTCTAATATTCATTTAGAAATAACAAGCTCTTTACTTGAGCCATAACCCCTGCTTGATAAGATTATCTGCAACAAATCTATAGCAGGAGACAACACTTTTGTAAATTTGTTAACCACGGATACAGGAAACACTAACCACCATAAAGAAACCAAATTCTGGCCAAGTAAATATTTTCGCAAATTCACCCAATTATATCATTCATACATAGCTGGAAGCAATGAGGCTGTGTTCTATTAACCAAACATATAAAATGCTTACCATCTTTGATCATCTTCTCTTGAGCCAGACCAGCTACACGCTGCTTAAGAGCTTGGTTTTCTAGAGTCAATATTAGGCGTTGTTGATTTAGAAAAGCCACTTCAGCTGACACTTCTGATTCCTCAGCCTGAATATGAGAAGAAAAAAATCATTTAACCACAATATCGAAAAATAAAATTGATAACTTCAGACAAGAAAAAGTTTTTAAGAATGGAGAATTTTTATCACAATACCTGCAAAGCACTGACATTTCTTTCAAGTTCAGAAATGTACTGAAGCTTCCTAACGCGAGAGCGCTGAGCAAATTGCCTGTCGGAAACGATCCTGAAAGGGTTATGTACTACTTAGGATTGGAAGATATAAACATCAACACCATAAGCCAACACTTCCGAGGAACAATTTCTAAAGAAGGAATCAAAGATATGGCATAATCATACTTCTGCAAATATAGTAAGAAGCTTCTCAAAGGGAGCACAGTTAAGAATTGCCATAATATACATACCTTTGTTTCCAATTCCGAACTCATAAATGAATAGACAAAATGTGTGTTTCAGGACATTCAATTAATTGAATTTTCAATTCTAATATAACAATCATAAATCAATCAATATCCAGTTACAGTGACTCCTGTGTCAAATGATAAAATTTAGGCAAAGAGTTTGGATCATTAATGACAAAGATGCCTAAATTAGTGAAACGTCCTTCCCTAGCTGTGCAAGGGTTCAGAAGCTTTTTGATATCAGGTAGTGACATGACAATAACTTTCACAAAATTACACCAAAGCTACACAAGAGCTGTCAGAATATTCTGGAGCACCAATCACACAAACAATGAAATCCAGCCCCACCTAGAATATATTCAATTCCAATTATGTCTTAGGCCAGTCAAATGTACAAATTTGACTTTGTGAACAAAACAGCCCCTCTCAATGGCTTGATGCCACTCTCATAAAGCTAGCTATGGCTCAATAGAACCTTATCAATAGTCAGTACGGCAGTAGCATACCTAACCTCTCCAGGTTGGGCACAAGAATTGCAAGAGAGTCTACTTGATTGCATCATGATCAAAGATAAAATCTAAAGTGAATTCTTGAGAGAAACCCATATCCGATATACAGAACTATCACAAACCAATTGGCCAACTGATTTCCCTTCGCCTCCCAATTACAGTAGCCATACTCTTAATATATAGGAGTGCATCAGACCATTGTGTTTGGGGTGATTAGTCAGCTGCATAGTTTCGTCCTTCAAAAATTGCAGTTCACGTCATCCTGACTTTTCCCAACAGAAAGAAATGTTATAACAAAACTTCTTATCTTTTAAACTTAAAATCAACTTCCAAGTAAACCCTCTTAAAATAAGCATTGAAGCTTAGAAGTTCATAACCAACTAGCTGAGCCACTGTGCAAGGAGTATTCTTTTGGAGTTATTACTTACAGCTAAAACACAGAAAGAATTTGTTACAAAGGTAAGGACATTACTTTATGCAATGGCCAGACACATTCAAGAAGAGAGTATTCTCCTGAAGCAAATTACTACTAGATATGCTGCACATAGAAAAAAAAATAGCAGTGAATATTACTCACTGTTTTGCACGCTCGGATCCATATCAAGATCGGCCAATTTGTTGAATGAAGAATCCATGCCTTCTAAACCAGAACTTGTGGCATTATAAACATCGTGTTCCTGTGGCTCTTCCCGTGAAATTGCAGAGGCTGTAGCATTATCAGCATCCTGTGTAGGAGTTGATGTCCCAAGGTATGCAATTTTACGACTCTCCTTGCAGGGGCATCCCAGCTTTTAATAGGTGGCTTTTTGTCTTTGCCTGATAATAGTTAGATGCCCGATTCTCCTTGTCAAGTCTGTCGAAATTTGAAGACCGTAGAGATGTGAGATTGCTGATATCAAATTCCTCCTCTTCTGAAATGTTTTCTATTCTTGCAGCTGCAATGGGAACTTCCAAAAAGCAACAGAGTCACTTGAAGAGCGGCGATGAGAACCCTTTTTAACTGGAGTTTCAGGTTCATTAAGCAGATCATCGAGCCAGGAAGGCTGCTCTTCTATAAGAAAACTTTCTGAAGAAGTTCGTTGATGCTGTCTATATCCTCCACTTGCATGTGGAAAGCTTTTCTGTCCCACGAAAGGACTAGGGCCATAATCTACAAAAGCTGGTCCCATGCTTGGGAAGGGACTCTTTGGAGGAAGATGAGACTGCCTTGGTGAGTAAGACCAGTTTACAGGCTGTGCTTTTCCTTTCATGTGACTTGCCATAGTTTACTTGTCCTTAAACTGTTCAGTCAAATCAGGAAAAAAACATGTTAATCTAATATTATCAATGGCAGACTATCTTTAACTAAGCTATTAGGGACGTTATGCTTCACAATCACCAAGTCCAGTAAAAAAAATGAAATTCAAAGAAATATATATATAACGATTCAGAAAAGGAATTCCCGCTCCTTTTCTTAATCCTTCCTTCAAATAACCTGCATGAGTACAATTGTACTGGCATCCAATGCCATATCTACAGTAAATTACTACAGTCAACCAATGTCTAGAATAAAAGTAGCAGGTGGACAATAATATATGATTCTGATGTGCTTGGTGATATTATTCAATTTTGTAGTGCATTCTGATAAAGTGCACATGAAATATAGAAAATAGTAACCATCAAATATTGAGGAGGAAAAACACCCATATCCAATACAAATAGCGTCAAGAAACAGAGATGTAAATTCTGATTGCAGGATTCCTTCACATAGCTATGTGTGCTAGCATTTTTAATCTTCAAAAGGGCACCCATATTTCCCCTTCCACTCTCAAACAACTCATATTTTAGCAGGGGAGTTCAAGCCCATATACATTGAACTGGGATCATCCAACATTCTCTTTGAAGAACAGTGTACCATCAAAGCAAGTGGGATAAATGATAATAGCGACAGAGAGTTGTTTTACAACCGAGGAAATGAAAAAAGAGCTCCTAAACGGTCAGAAGATAAATAACAACTTAACATCAGATATTAAAAACCACAAGACAAAAGAATTGAGTTTGGACACCCCTCACTCATAGTCAAAGTAACTGTTTTTTGTCAGAAAACTATGACAGTGACCAACAAATTATAGACATATACAGAAGTCCTTATATAAATGTTGTGGCTATATCATCTTGTATGGGAGACAATGCACTTACAGAGCAAGAGGACTAAGCCATCGACGCCACAAATATAGGTACATTCTTTGTACAAAGGTAAGCAAAAGGCAGTAGGTAAATTATGCTATTAATTTTTCTATCAGGTGGTTAGCCATACACAGCAGTAAATTATAACTAGGTTTTTCATTTTTTCCAAATACAAGCCATTACCTGTAAATTATTATATTTATGTACAAGTGAATAAAGAATATGCAAAGCTGAGGTAATAAACAAGTAACAAATTACTGCAATGAGAGGCGTTTGTTCGAGGTAGACAATAAGCCAAAAGCATTTTAAAAAAATTCAAAAGTCACAATAAATCTGGAAGAGCCTAAGAGGGCTTCCATTAGTAAAGCAGCGAATCTGGAAACATCATTTCATCTGCAAGCTTATAAAGCACTTCTCTCTAATAGAATGGCTCTTGAAATCAGCGAAAAAAATAGAGAGTCCACCAACTAATTGTGTCTTTTCAAATTCCTAAAAATTCAGATAATCAATCATCCACTTTAGCAACAAACTTGGAGGAAAATGCCGTGGTTACAAAAAAATATGCAAAATAACAAGGCCCTTAGATCCGATCAACCAGAAATAATAAATAATTGCATTGCTATCCCCAATAGTAAGGTCAGCGAAAATGATTATTAAAGCCTAAAACCCTACAAAATGACCATATAAGAAAGCTAATGAACTCTTAGGCAGAGTAAGACCTAATGCCCTTCATTCATTTAAGTAAGCATGTTTGGATGTCCTCTTAATTTTTGAGTGAGATGCGGGTTATATTTCCCATTATGGCTGCATGTATGAATTTTGAATTAAGAATGTAGCTTTTTATGCATAAATAAATTATCTGAAAGAAACAACTTGTTTGGCATGAATCAGAAGCAATATACCACTAAGCCAAATCACAAACAAATGGAAAAATCGCCAGTTTTCATTAGCATAAATTTTCATAGGTCTACATTCACGAAGCTAAAATTCCACAAAATAGAATAACAAATACTAAGCCAAAAATAAAACATGTAAATGAAGATAACTTAACTCTGACAGAAATCGCAGTAGTTGCAATCAGTTGCTGCCACCACAATGTGAAAACCACTCCTGCAGAACGGGACCGGTGAAATTCCTGTACCGCGATCCAACTCTAAAAATGGGTATAACCACCTTCACAGATCTGACAAACCCATATCAATCCGCTGTGCCATTACACAGGGATTTGATCGGTTTCATAAGGCTAGTTGTTTTCTTTTTTTCTTTATTTTTTAATTGAACAAAACAGAATACAGCTGCTGCGATTTATAACAGAGGCAATGCACTGGAGAAACTATACAGTATGAGGATTCCCGTATTTTGATTGTTTACATAAAGAAAAGGGAAAGGAAAGCTGTGGAAAAAACCTGGGATTCAAGGGTATATGAAGTCTGAGATTTTTGAACGGCTGGGGAAAACAATAGACGGGCGGTGCAGAGAAAAATGAGGCAGAGGGGCAAATAAAAATGAAAAGCAGGCAAAGGGTGTAGAGAAACCTAGGGTTCGAATCCACTTGTAACCCTCCTCGCACTCGCCATTGCCATTGTCATTGTCATTGTCGCCGCCACCAACCCTGAATATCTTCCTTTGCGTTTCTCCGCAGAAGAAGTGAAAAAGAGGAACAGATAGTTTACCCCAGACTAACCCACACCTGTGCGTCACTGCCCCCGTGGCTCTGACATGCCGGTCGACTCTATGCCACGTTAGACTAATAGGCAGGGGTGGCGAAAGGCCTCGCCACGTCAGACTGAAATTTGAGAAGGCCATGGGTGGGTATTTCCTTATCCTTTCCGTAAAATCTTATCCTCCTACTCCTACCTAGTAAAAGCCCGTATCGATTTATTAAGTCCCATGATTATGTAATTATATCTAGCTTCCAAATATAGGATTAGTACCATTAATAACAAATAAGTTAAATTTAGCTCTCAAAAGAAATCTTCTCTACTCTATTGTGATTATTGTAGTCTATGGGCATGAATGAAAGTTCACACTCCTTGAAACTCTACACGGTTGAAATGATTCATTAATGGCGGATGTTGAAGGTATTGTCCTATACAAAGTTGGGGAGGGGAGGATCAACCACAATGAATGTTTAAAAAGTGGTGAATACTTTAATGTAGGAAAACAAATCAACATTTGAGAAAGTAGTGTGGAAACTCATCGGCACCTATGAGAAGGTATTGTTCATCGTGCGTCATGCTTACTGTTTACCATTTTGTTGTGCAAGAAAATTTGCCCAATGGACAAATCAGCAAACTTCTTGCCAACACTCTAGGAATCTAAGTCCCTCTACTTGTATGGTGCAACTCCATGTTTACATGCGCGTGAAAAAGTGGTTTCTACGTGGTGGCCTTTCTAGGGGATCCAACAGGGCACTCCACCGACCACTGCGGCAAAACTAACAATTGCTTGTTAGAGAGGACTTTTCTTGGAGAACGGGAAAGGGAGTGAGAAAAGGGAGAGGGATTAATGTCGTAGGTAGAAAATCAGATTCCTACACCCATTAATCGAAAATTCCATCACACATGAATTAGAAGAAAACAATCCTGCAAACGACAACAAGACCAATTAAGATTTAATGAGCACAAAGTATCAATAAACCTCCTAGTCAAAAAGGCTAGAAACTCCTTGTATTGATGCTTGAGCAAAAATGTACATAGCAAGAGTGGAAGAATGCAGAAAATGAGAAGTGGAAGAAATTTCTCTCTTTGTTTCCTTCACAAGAATCACTCTCTCATGAACTCACAAAATGACCAAATCTTTGGAAAGTGAAGGCCTTTACAATTTATAGAAAGAGAAGTGACTCTTCACCTACCCCCAATGACTTTTCATATGCCTTTGCACAACTTAAAACTTTTCATATTCTTAGGAAATATTAAGTCCCTTTTTATAAAACAAAGGTGACTTATTACATTATAATCCTAAAGTTACTTTTTAATTACAAAAATTAGGCATTATGAAAAGTGCAACCCCAACGAAGAATTAGAACATGAAGAGAGAGAAAGTGGGGGAAGCGGAAAGGAAGAAAGAAGGGAGAGAAGACTAAGCCGATGAAGAAGTTGCCCCTGTTGATCCTGCCTCACTACCTAGTCTTCTCGACCAACTCCAAATAGGAAATCTCAACTCCTTTTGAGGAATGCACATGCAACTCAAAGATTATGTCCAACCATCAGTAGCATCGTTGACATATTTGCATTTCTCAAACCACGACTAATGTTTCTCCGTGATGGATGCAATGGTGGCTCGAATCCTAAACAATGACTTCAAGGTGTTTTCATTGAAAGACAATGGATCTCTAGCTACTTGGTTAACATGTTCCTCCAATGGACCCAACAACTTATCTACAATGGTACATTCCTCCATCACAAACACTTCAAGTTTCTAAATTCTTTGGTTGATGTGATCTCAGTAGCTTGTAGGCCCACTCTTCGTTCGAGTCCAACTCGTTGATGGCCCGATTGATCATTTCATATCTAGCGATGAGAGTCCTCGCCCACACACGTGATAAGTCCTCTGATGGGGCATCAAAGATCTTTTTACTTATCAATTCTTTGGAATGAGTATTCCCCATCTCCTCCACCAATGGGAAAATTGGATCCCAATGCTCTGTTGTCAAAATTTCACCTCCCCGGGTAATTTTGATAACATGCATCGAATATTCAAGTCCTGGGGAAAATTGATTGATTCGGGCCAAAAATCATGTTCTTTAGAGTCCCCCAAATATTTTCTAAGTTCCCATGTCGAGAGAGGAAAAGAGCAAGTTCTCGAGAAAATGCGAAAAAGGTTGCGAAAGGCAAGTAGGTTGATCCAGAAAAAATCATAAAAATGACTAAGTCCTAGTCCTAGGGGCGCATCGGGACATTTGGGACAAAAGGCCCGAACTGCCGGCTCGGCGAAGTAAGCACAAATAGCCCACGCAGCAACAGGGACATCTGGGACAAAAGTACGCGGCGGGCGCGAAATGCCGGTTCGACCGAGAAAAAAATTGGCTAATGCTGAGAGGGACGCAAATGGGACAATCAGGCCAAAAGGCGCGAATCAGGCTGAACAAGGCGAAAAAGGGCCACCCAAAATCAAATGGGACAATCGGGGCCAAAAGCGCGAACCCGAACCGGCCGAAAAGAGTCAAGTCAGTCCGAAGCAAAGTGGGATTAGCGGGCCAAAAATGCCCGAACCGGCCGAATCGGCCGAAATGAGTCCAGAGGGTCCAAAATCAAATGGGACATCTGGGACAAATGGACGCGAAATGCCCGAACCGGCCGAAATGAGCACAAAGGGCCCAAAATCAAATGGGACATCCGGGACAAATGGAGGCGAAGTACGCGAAGGAGCCGAAGGAGCCGAGGACCAATCAGAAACTGCCACGTGTCCTCACAGGAGAAAAAGTCAAAAGGTCAAAGGGGCGAGTTATCGAGCGCTGAACCGAACCAATGAAATGGCGCCACGTGTCCAAGTTTAAGGGGCCCCAAGAAATTTCAAAAGGAAAGCCCATGAAAGACGGAGGAGAGAGAATTGCTCGTCAATCGGCACGTGCCACGTGTCGTCCGGGATGGCGAAGAGCGGAAAACATTTTAAAATTCGTTTTGATCTGTTCCGTGCCCTAAATCTTCAGATCGCCATATCTTTTGATCCAGAGCTCGGATTTCCACGTTCTTTATATCAACGGAAAGCTGTTGAGATGCTCTACATGATTCTGGGATCAATCTCGAGTTTTGGTGTAGTCTGAAGAGAGAAAATCGAGAAACGGATCTGACGTGTGGTAATGGCCAGAAGCAACCTTTCAACAACCCGTTTTAATGCTAATGGGTCGCATTCTTCTTCTGCACGGCCAGAAGTGACATTTTAGCGGCCAAATTAATACAAATGGGTCGCATTCTCCTCCAAAATTGCTCAAAGTGACAGGGTATGGGTTGGTAAGATCCTCCATGCTGATTTAATGCATCTGCAGTCAATGAGGAATGGGCTTGCACGTTTTCCCACATTTTCTGTCCCCTGGGCTCGACCCATGCAATGTAAAAGCCAGATTTGGCTCATTTTTTTTTTTAAAAGTTGTTCATTCTTTCTGCTCTGCCCTCCCTTCTTTTCTTCTCTAGGGTTGAAAATGGAGTTCGAACCTCCTCCCTTGCTCTGTAATGGCGTTTTTGCCTTTTACTAATGGAATGATGTTCTGTGCAAACTTCTGGAGCAACAAAACGTGTTTTGTGATGCATCTGTCCATCCTTCCTTGTTTTTGCTTGTCCTCTTCTTGCCTCTCTTCATCATTGCAGTATTTGTGCATGTTTGAATGTTCATTGCAGGTTTGGAGCTGTGTTCATGGAGTTTTGGGACATTTTCTGTGTGAAATCTATCCTTGGGCTGTGATGCATCTGTCCATCCTTCCCATTGCTCACCTCTCTTTGTCCCATGGCGCTTTTGATAGATGTCCAACATTCTCCTTCTCGGTGTATCACCGTTTTAGTGTAGGCTTTTGCTGTTTTTTCCTTTCTCTCTCTCTCTCTCTCTCCTTGGCACAGTTAGATTAGGATTAGATTAGCTTGCCTGCATTGGAATAGCTTGTGGCAGGTAGTTTAGGAGCAGGAACCAGCCTTCTCTGGAGATTCCTCTCTTAGTTTCACAAGTCCCACGCTTGGAGAGAGGTTTCCATGTTGTGCAATCACACTGGATGCCTGAACATCAACCTAGAAGCCTGATGTGCGTCCAGGGGTGCTGTGATTTTGCACTAACAGTTTTGGCACGCCCGGTGGGACCTTAGAGGTCTTTCACTTCATCTTTTGCAGGTTGATGTGTTCCTGTGAAGATTTCAGCCTTTGGAGGCACTTGCAAACACATATGGCGACTCCATCTGGTCAACAACCATCTCTGAAGTTGCAGACCTTCCTTTCCATTCATTTTCATTCATTTTCCATTCATCCTTCTTTCCATCTCTTTCATTCTTCCTCATTCTTTGAAGTTGTGCAATCATGACTTCATTTCCATCATGGATTTCACATCAACAACAAAGCAGATATTCCACCTCCAACACGTTTTACAAATCCTCCAGATCAAGCATGCATACTCATATGAACAGCAGTGCAAAAAGCGGTTTAGCGTGGAGCTTTCAAGAGCAAGAGTGTGCATATACAATGAAGACCATCGAGATCCAAGATGCTTTGAGTCATTGGAGAAAATCCAAAAGATGGAGGTGGGGATGGTGCGATCCTGGTGGCTCAAGCACAAATGAAAGCTTTTGGAATCGGTTATGGAGCACCATGTCCATGGGTGGGACCTTTTCCAAGGCATTACAGCCCTCAGGAGAAGCTTGACTTCATGATTGCAATGCTGCCTTTGCTTGCACAATGGACAGCAGAAATAGAGGCCTACAGACTTGTTGTTGAACAACCTTGTCAATGGGTAAGTTCTACACCATCATCTGGTTTTTCTCTTTCCATTACTCAAGCAGCATCATCTCATTTAAACTCCTCATCTGTTGTCCCATGTGTTGAATCCATCCCTCCATCCCCTAGTCTTCCACCCCATCTCGATTCTTCTTTTCTTTTCCCTTCCAAATAGTCATCTCCTCCACAAGAGCTAACAGAAATACCCCCTCCTCCAAAGAAACAAGAGGTTTCACCGCCTCCACCACCACACAAAATTGTCAAATCGGTTGAGTTTTAACCTATCCCTCCTCTTGCATTCCCAATTCCATGTGGAAAGAAGAAATTGAAAAAATCAGTCATCAAGGACAACAAGAGGAAGAGCCAAAAAGAAAAGAAGTGACAGACAGTCTGAAGAGTTGGGCTCTTAGATTTGGGATGACAAAGATCCCCTTGATGGTTAAGCCTACAGAAGAGGCTGAGGTTGAACAAATGGTGGTGAGGACTGATTTTGTTGGAGAAGAAGATCTTGCAGTCCCAACTTGTCCTCTAGAGCAACAAATTGAAGAGTTTGACTTGACAAACTTCATGCTGGAGGAGGAGTTCAATCAAGAGCAAGATTCTCTTCAAACATTGGAGGAAGGAGAAGATGCTCCAAATCCAAAAGAAGAGGAGCACAATCTAGCTGTGGAGGAGAAAAGTGCAGATCCAAGGGCTTTGAGCACAAAGCAGGCTACAGGAGAACCTTCAGTTCTTCTTTCTACTTCACCTCTCTCAAGTTCTAATACTGAAAAGGAGTTTGATCTCTCAAACTCAATATTGGAGAGTGAAGGAAACCATGGTGGTCAAGTTGCAGATCAAGAGGACACCATGGAGGAAGTTGAAAAAGAACAGCGGGACAACAATGAGGCAGTTTACTGTCGGTTTTGGAGGATCTGCTTTTGATGAAGAAGAGCCGTTGAGCTTTCACCTTTCTCTCTTTCATCATCCACATTCCAAACACAAGAGCTCTTTGCTACGTGAAGGAGAGCTTTCATTTGCAGCACTGCGCATCTTACAAAGACTCTTTGGGATCAAGATTGGAAGATTTTTATCTTCCATGTTATTCATTGGAGGAAGAGAAAGGACGAAGAATTTCACCATTTCTTCCACACCATCCATTCAAGAGGGTCTACAAGAAGACTCCATTCTTGGAGTTGAAAATCGAGCTATGGGCATATCAAACGGATCGACCTTGCCCAATCGGTATTTGGCTTCATTGGAGCCAAAGGAGAAGCCACAACCACCATGCTTGCTTCGAGTATGAGGATGAGCTACAAAGTACCAAGGATCAGCCGCCATACCTCTCCAATCCAAATGCGAGCAACTAAAAGAGGTATTGGATTTTTCGATTGATACCTTGATGATTTGGATAGAAGACCAGCTTTTGTTGATTTTCCATCCATCCAAACAGCCATGATCGAAGTGCCAAATCAATTACATGGTTGCCAATTTTGAAGAAAGGAAGCTATTTCTCACAACCAGAGGGTTTGTTTAGCTTGCCTTTGCTTCCAGTTAGAGTAGAGTAGCTAGGTTTGCTTTCAGTAGAAGAAGTGCTTGTGCACACTCTGCATGTTCCATTTGGGGCATGTATGATTTTCAGTTTTGTACATAGTTTTAGTGTTCTTGGTTACGCTCTTGCACGCCATTTCAGTGGCATCTTGGTGAAGACACTCCAGGTTCAATGGGTTTCCAAGTGGCTCAGAGGAGGTTTTCAAAGTTCAGATCAGTTGCAGGTTGCAACTCATGACTCCATGCCCAATGGATGCTTCAGGCTACTGATCATTCATCTAGCAGTCAGATGACCCCTCTGAGTCGCCAAACTGTTGTCAAAATTTCACCCCCCCTAGGTAATTTTGATAACATGCATCAGAATATTCAAGTCCCAGGAAAATTGATTGATTCGGGGCCAAAAATCATGTTGCTAGAGTCCCCTCAAATATTTTCTAAGTTCCCTGTCTGAGAGGAAAAGAGCAAGCTCTGAGAAAATGCGAAAAAGGTTGCGAGGAAGGCAAGTAGGTTGATCCAGAAAAAATCATAAAATGACTAAGTCCTAGTCCTAGGGGCGATCGGGACATTTGGGACAAAAGGCCCGAACCCAGGCCGGCTCTACCAAGTAAGCACAAACAATTTCGCAAAGCAACAGGGACATCTCGGGACAAAAAGTACGCGGCGGGCGCGAAATGCCGATTCGACCGAGAAAAATTGGCTAATCTTCCGAGAGGGACGCAAAATGGGACAATCGGGCCAAAAGGCGCGAACCGACCGAACCGCGAAAAAAAAGGGCCATTCCAAAATCAAATGGGACAATCGAGCCAAAAAGGCGCGAACCGCCTAACCAAATGAAAGAGTCAAGTCAGTTCGAAGCAAAGTGGGATTAGCGGGCCAAAAATGCCCGAACCGGCCGAAATGAGCACAAAGGGTCCAAAATCAAATGGGACATCCGGGACAAATGGACGCGAAATGCCCGAACCGGCCGAAATGAGCACAAAGGGCCCAAAATCAAATGGGACATCCGGGACAAATGGAGGCGAAGTACGCGAAGGAGCCGAAGGAGCCGAGGACCAATCAGAAACTGCCACGTGTCCTCACAGGAGAAAAAGTCAAAAGGTCAAAGGGGCGAGTTATCGAGCGCTGAACCGAACCAATGAAATGGCGCCACGTGTCCAAGTTTAAGGGGCCCACAAGCAATTTCAAAAGGAAAGCCCGCGAAAGACGAAGGAGAGAGAATTGCTCGTCCAATCAGCACGTGCCACGTGTTGTCCAGATGGCGAAGAGCGGGAAAACATTTTAAAATTCGTTTTGATCTGTTCCGTGCCCTAAATCTTCAGATCGCCATATCTTTTGATCCAGAGCTCGGATTTCCATGTTCTTTATATCAACGGAAAGTTGTTGAGATGCTCTACATGATTCTGGGATCAATCTTGAGTTTTGGTGTAGTCTGAAGAGAGAAAATCGAGAAACGGATCTGACGTGTGGTAATGGCCAGAAGCGACCTTTCAACAACCCGTTTTAATGCTAATGGGTCGCATTCTTCTTCTGCACGGCCAGAAGTGACATTTTAGCGGCCAAATTAATACAAATGGGTCGCATTCTCCTCTAAAATCACTCAAAATGATAGGGTATGGGTTGGTAAGATCCTCCATGCTGATTTAATGCATCTGCAGTCAATGAGGAATGGGCTTGCACGTTTTCCCACGTTTCGTCCCCTGGGCTCGACCCATGCAATGTAAAAGCCAGATTTGGCTCATTTAAAAAAAAAAAAAAGTTGTTCATTCTTTCTGCTCTGCCCTCCCTTCTTTTCTTCTCTAGGGTTGGAAATGGAGTTTGAACCTCCTCCCTTGCTCTGTAATGGCGTTTTTGCCTTTACTAATGGAATGATGTTCATGCAAACTTACGGAGCAACAAAACGTGTTTTGTGATGCATCCGTCCATCCTTCCTTGTTTTTGCTTGTCCTCTTCTTGCCTCTCTTCATTGCAGGTATCTGTGCATGTTTGAATGTTCATTGCAGGTTTGGAGCTGTGTTCATGGAGTTTTGGGACATTTTTGTGTGAAATCTATCCTTGGGCTTGTGATGCATCTGTCCATCCTTCCCATTGCTCACCTCTCTTTGTCCCATGGCAGTTTTGATAGATGTCCAACATTCTCCTTCTCTGGTGTATCACCGTTTTAGTGTAGGCTTTTGCTTTTTTCCTTTCTCTCTCTCTCTCTCTCTCCTTGCTTGCAGTTAGATTAGGATTAGATTAGCTTGCCTGCACCTGGAATAGCTTGTGGCGGGTAGTTTAGGAGCAGGAACTGACCTTCTCTGGAGATTCCTCTCTCGATTTCCACAAGTCCCCACGCTTGAGAGAGGTTTCCATGTTGTGTAATCACACTGGATGCCCGAACATCAACCTAGAAGCTGATGTGCGTCAGTGGGTGCTTTGTGATTTTGCACTAACAGCTCCTTTTCCTTTCCCATTCCCCGCTAAGCATTCGAGTTTTCTCTGATTACGCACATGTATTTGAAAAGTGAGATTACCTCTGGGATCAATGTTTTGCCTTTTTCCAAGATTGCACCCATCCACTTACTATTTGCTCGTCCATGTATGGTGAACTCTTGAGTCTTTCTAATGGATTCCGGATCAATGTTGCTTATTGGGGCCACTTCCTCAATCTAGATTGATGAAGCACTCAAATCCACAACATGTTGCATGTAAGAAGAGAGTGTTCGCACTTGTTCTTCCAATTCTTCAATCTTATTCTTGTACTCTCGATTTCTCACCATGGGGCAAGTGGAAGATTCTTTGAAACATATGCTCGTATCCTTCATGGGTGGAAGGGCCCAATGGAATAGTACTCATTTCGTAATCAGCTAGTGTCATTTCTTCCACCAGCTTGGTTACCTTGGGTTGAACCACTTCAATGTATTGTTCCCATGTCTCGTGGTTGTAGAAGCACCTGACCGTATGAGAAAATTATCTTTTCTTTCCTCCACCAATGATGTTGTTCTGATAGATTAGGGATTGTGACCTATTGGACAGTATGGGTTTCCTTTGAAATCATCTCCCTCATCCAAGGGAACATCTCACCTTCTTCTGGCTCTGCAATTGTCATGTTTGTCATCTCTGGCTCGGGTTGAAAAGTTATTTCCTGTGAAGGGGGAGCAAGAGTGACATCAGGAGGAGGGGCATCATGCGCGATTGTTCAAGAGTTAGATTCTGACTACTTCTTCTTTCTGAACTTGTGTCACCACCACTGGATCTTCTACTTGTTTAGGCTTTCTTAGGTGACCTCTCGTGACAGGGGACTTACAACTCTGCAACCTTCCACTTTGAACTCGCTTCTGAGTGACATGAACTTGAAGTGACCTCCACGATCTTCGATGATAAATGATATGAGGCATGTCTCTAAGGTGCGAGGAAACTTCTAGATTTGAGGGCAATAGCTTTCTTCTTTTGGAACCACACCTTTTTTTTCTTGATCACCTTCTATGTTTATTCTACAATGTCACTAGACTCGCTAACACTTCAATTTACCTGTGGCAAAGGAGAAGCCTTCACCACTCTATGCTCGGGATCGTATAATTCGAGCTTACATCATCTTTCACACCTTCTTCGTACCACAAGAACTTGAATTTCTTCATCTCTCCAATCGTCATTCTCATATAGTGTCGTTCTCGGACATTGAAATCATCTGCACAATTGGCCCAATAGTCTTCTATTTGTGGAACATGATGCAACTCTGGGACATGTAATGTCTATGAATCAATCCAAATGTCAAAATTGGTCCTGTGGATATACGAATGCAAACTTAAGTGTGTGAAGGTTGCCTCCAGTGGGATGCATCATTGACATTTTTGCATGTGAAGACCCCAAGTGAGATGGGGAAGGAGACAATATTCTTCTTTTGGTTCTTGAGTTTACTGTTCACATGTACAAGCTACCTACAAAGCTCGAATAGTACTATCTGATCACTAAGGTACCAGGGTAACCTTAGTGGGGCTTGATCAAATCCAGAGACTCGAATTTAGGTGTAGTAACCACTTTTCAAACACCATAATTACGGGAATTTTTTTATTTCCCAAATTAAACATATGCCTTCAATGATTTAAATGTACAACTAACATTTAAATCCAACATCAAATAATTACAATTCTTCAAATACAAATCAATTAAGCATGTGCATATTCATGGGTCAACTAGATCCTGCTCGATCCCCCATAAGTACTCTTTCGAGTCGTATACAAGGTATACTTGTTAGAGCCCTTCATGACATTGATTTTACAAGTGTTTGTTCAAAGTTTCTACTGAGGTTCAATCAATCGAATCCCATCTAGCATCTCACACTTTAGTTAGAACTAGGTGAACTTGATAAGTGTACTGACATACACTACTTCAGCCAAAGTTTATGAGTCATGCATTACATGCTTTGTTTCTAGACTACACAATGTCTCTAAAACATGTCCCATCACCATGTCACTTGGTTCAATTATCAAATTGAATCATTTGTTTAAGTTAATCAAATTCAAGTTACGCACATGATACAAAACTTGTGCATCTAATAAGATGAACACGAATGTGCCAACTTAGGTTGCCTATGGGAGAGAAAGAGCTCACGTAACGACTTGCATTGTCACGCATCAATTTTCTTCCCATAGCCAACATAAGTTGGTACAAAGGAACTAGACCAACTGGATAGACAACCTCCACATCATAACACAACTCAATTCCATGTTGATTACGACATGCATAATAAATGGAGCTCGAGGGACAACTTAGGATAATCTGTTGTATGGCAGTATTCATTGAATGACCCACATCATTCAAAGAACACCGCACTACAACAATCATCTGAAGTTGTCATGTCGAGTACCATGTATTAGGTTTGTCATAACTATTCACCTCATTGAATTAGTTTTATGATAGGTTTATATTTCATAATGCGTGATATTCATCACATTAATTATTCAATCCTAAGGTCCATAACTTAGTTCTGTTAATTATTCGTAATCAAATCCCATAAGTTTGTTTATGTACATTCATTAAACATTTAAGATAATTAGATCAACAATTTGCATCAATTACTCTGTCCTATTATATCTAAATTATGACATTGTCATTATAATTGCTTAAGTACATAACTATTGAACTCATCAACTGCATATAACACATTTGTTCATATCCATAATGATTATATAATAACTTATCAATAATTATAATTCATCATGTAATAGTTCCATCATACAATCTATAAAATAACAATCCTCGGTTATATAATTTAGTAGATTGTTTCTTATATCCAAATTATAGCTTTAGTTTATTTCACAACATTAAAGCTAACATACAAAGGATATTATTCACACATAGTCATTATTCAATTTGAAATCAATACTTATCATGAAAATCGATTGATTTAATTCAATCACATTCACATTCTAATAGGTACATAATCTAAATAATTGATATAAACAACCATGATAAAGTTTACAATAATATTCAAAACTGAATATAACTTTTATTTTCCTTTCCAAAAATGATACAAAAGCTCAGAGGCCTTAATGCATTTAAACAATTTATTCAATGAAGCTCAAACTTGCTTTTATAACAATCAAGTAAAGAATACATCTTTTAATCATAACAATATAAATTCAACATAGCCATAACAACTCATCTGCCAGATAAGATCTAAACTTCGCCATCTATAAAATTGTTAGGCAACTAGTCAGTTCAAAAGAAATGGCATGAAAAAGTCTACCATCTTATCTTTACAATTTATAGCACTAAAATATTTCAATGAATCATAATACAACAAAACACTTAATCTAAAAATCATATAAGATAACAACTTATCCTTTCTCTTTTCATTTCTTTCATAATTCATAAGAAACAATTGATTTTCCAACTCTAATCAATAAGAGAATATTTCAGATTGCTAAGGGATAAAAATTATCATTCAATATTACAAAACATCCACTATGTCTTTTATACCCAAACAAGGTTATATAAAACATCAAACAAGTATTACTATACTTAAACATCCATACTTGTTTATAACAATATCGTATGTTAATAATACGAATCAGGTACAGTCATACAAACTACACAATTATCATTCAAAGAATATATAACTGATTACAAAAGAGTAGAGTATAATAATACTCAAGTCCCATCTTAATAATAATATTATTAAGAGTATATTTCATTAAGATAATATTTAAATTATACAACTTAATAATTAATATTATCAAACATAATCGTTAACAAAATAATAATAATTTTTGATAAAAGAAATACATTATTCTTCAAAATAATATAAGAATTTAAGCATTTGTTTAATAATAATAATTTATTAAACAATGTATTTACATCTCATCGTTTACCTTAACTTCTATGAAATAACCTTAAACTCTCTAAAAAATTAAGCATTCGAACCAAGGAAAATCAAAGATCATAAGCCTTCACCCATATGCTTTGAACGGTAATAAGCACACAGCTTCACATCAACCACGGGGTGGTCTAAGGAGATCAAAACATCAACCGAGTTTACCACAAAGTTCATAAACCTTCACCATTTTGTGATCTAGCTAAGCACGTCTAAATTAACCATGATTGGTCTTAAGAACCAAAGAAATGATTCATGAAGGGTTGAACCGACCCCAAACCCACGACACGAGCAAAAACTAAGTTCAAAATGAATTATATAAAAAAAGAACACAACCACATTAACCGTGATGACCAAGTCACATATATTTATTAAGGCAACACTATGTGAAACCTAGAGACCATTGTGAAACCCAAAACTACGTAACAATGCCATTATATGATAAGTTATAGGCATATAAGCTAAAGCTCAAAAGTGAGTTCCACAGGTCGATTTATACGACCTTTGCATAAACACTAAAACCACCCAATAACACATTAATCAAGGTGAGAACATAGTTAGCCAACCTTGCAAACAATGTTCAAAACGATACATAGTGGTCATACATATTGTGCTACAGGTTATCGAGCTTGAGCTCGAAAAATAGAACCTTACAAATCATTGTATAATCCTGCACTAGGCATAAACACAACCCCACCCTAAATGTGTGAGTGAAAATGCCATCAAAGCAAGGCCAAGTGTTTATAGAACCCCAAAATAACCTGCATTTATTCCTTCACAATCTAGGTATCACCCAAAATCATTATCATAACAATAATGTGGTTTAAGCATATAATCTGTATATAGCTCGATTGTGAGAAAAACTAGAAAAACATAGTTGCATTCACAACCCATATAGAACACAAACAGAGCCAAATAAACCAATATAAAATCACCCATGGTTTTCAAAATAGTATTTATCCATACCCATAAAAGAGATAATGATATCACAGATGATAAACCTAATTTTTCACCATATTCATTCAAATACCTTAATGTTATAAATGATAAAGATGAGAAAGAGATGATTCCATGCCTGTAATGTGTTTGCAGAAGGCCGAATTTGTTTCTTTCTTTCCTTAGAAATCCTCCAAATCTTACGCACAAAACTAGACAGAAGAATAATCACAAATCGACATAAGAGCTCGATAAAACCCATGAACATCGACTATATAATCTCCTTAACAAACTAAAGTTATTATTTCACATGCATAGTCCAACATGATGCCCAAAAATAGCCGAAATAAAATTGCATACAAATGTAGTCACAAAATCATGCACTTACCATTAGATTCTTACCACCAACTATGTTATTTTATTTATGGACCTCCCATGTATAATGTATTAACTAATGGTTCATCCCCTAGTCTTGTTGTTAGTTAGTCAGTTGTCAGTCTCACTTGTCTCACATAGTCGTCAGTTTTCTATACAGTTTCAGTCATCTCTTAGGAGGTTTTATCTATCATCTTTTGGTCATTTGTCATCTTTAGTCTCTGGCTAGGGCGCTGGAAAGGTTAAGGCGCCCTTCGGCACTCTGGTCCTCTTTTTGGGTTCCCTAGTCTCGGTTGCACTTTCTTTACATTTAGAATTTCGAGGTCGGTCTTTATGGTTTTTTTATTACATTCCCCTAGGTGCTAGTCGACATGTCGAGCCATTAGTGTCAAAATTTGAACAAGAGATCCCTATATAAACATAACATACTCACTATCTTATGGGCGGACAATCTACTATCAAGAGCTAGCTATCTACTAAGGTAAAGGACTGCATTTGGGAATCTTCTACATCTTCTTCACATAGACATAGGGGAAAAGGGTTGTATTCATTCTATTTCATCCACCATTTGCATCTTACATCTAGATAATTCCCCTACTTTTGCGTAATTGATGTTAGGGCACCCTAGGCACACAATTGCACACACAAACACACATAACTACATTGGGTCTGAATGTAGTGCAGCACTTAGTCATAAGTCCACCATTGTGGCAGCTAAGGTCAGTTTGACCCCTTCATTTGCATCTTTCTTTTTTAGGAATTTGATGCTTTATATGGGGTTTTGTAGGTAGATCTTCATCACACAACAATAGTGACATAAATGAGGATATTGCGACAACCAAGTGATCAAGACAGAAGGTACTATGAAGACCTTGTGACACTGTTAGAATCATACCACGAGCTTTTCCATAGACTAGAGCACCCATATTATATCCCGGGTGCCCTGTCCTAAATAGATCTGCATTTGCTTTGAAATTTCATGGGCAGCACCATTAGTCCTATCCTATCCGCACATCATTTTGTACAATCTTGCACACAGTGAGGTAAGTAATTTTCAAGTTAGTATCCTATCCTTTCCCATTTCCATTATTTCATTTCATTTAAAATATCAAATAAAATTATTTAGCATTTATATTGCATTTATATAAGTTGTTCCATTGTTGTTACTAGTTTAGATTAACTTACAAAATTCTTATTTTAGTTAATCATTTTGGTGAACCCACCTTTTAGAATACCTTAACCTAGGATCCGCTATGTTGGCCATTGAAAAGAACTTCAAGAAGAGCCACAGTCAGGGGACAAGAAGTCCCTCCTCTTTAGTGGGAGAGGTTCCCTTATTCAGAAACGAAACCTATTTACACATGTACAGAGTATGGTTTCACTATGGAACTTGGATATCATGAAAGCGTTTTCTAAATAGATCATAAATCACAAAAGTACAGAGGAATGAAGATGTGGAAATGAGTAGAAAAGCACTCTTCAGAATTATAGATGACAAAATAATTCCTTATGCGTGCCAGAATACAACGAATTGGAATAAGATCATTTGTACTTGAATTAATAAGATGAAATTTGAAAAGACACACAGTTCCATAAATAACATCTACAAGAATACAAAGCTTCTCAGCATAATGCAGACAAATGATCTAACAATATTCAATGGATATCTTGCGAATGAAAGAATCGGATGGACAAAGAAAGAAGATCCCTTTGTATTGATTGCTTTAGTATTTCTTACACTTTCAAAATGAGCCAAGTTCCCCCTTAAAAATGGCGAAGAGAGGCCATTATATAGTTTACAAATCAGTTACCCTTGGTAACTACTTCTTTTAATTAATGTTTAGTTAAAGGGATGCTAATTGCAATACCCCAACTAATTACAATAAATCCGAGATGAAGAAAGGAAGAAAGGAGAAGAGCCATGAGGAAAAGACAAGTGCTCACGACTGAGGAGGACCCAATGATTTGAGGATTTGCTGTCTAAATCTTTTTAACGCCTCTGCTATGTCTCTGCCACGTGGAACTGATGTGTTGGCGGTGGAATGAGTCCAAAATCTGAGACATTTCTCCATCTCTTTGTCAAATTCGACATGCGTATGATAATCCTTGCTTGCTTCTTTGATAGCAAACTGGAGAGAGTAGATTTCTTTCATCTTTTCCTTTGTGATAGAATCTTCTCTGAACAGATTATCTTTAACAAAAGTTTTGAATTGAGCTTTAATTTCTTGCAGGAGAAGGGCACACCTGAGGTCTCATCTTGGAGGTGACAATGGATATCCTTAAAAGCAGATACCACCAAAGTCTTGAAGGCCTCACCCTTCTGCCAGCTATTTTTCAATTCTCCCAAAGCCTCCTCCAGCACCTTGATTTTCCATTCCACACTGTATACCCATGATTTTGACAAATTATCTTTTGCATCATCAAAGACCTTGCTTGCCATTAAAATATTTTCATTAGCCTGCCCCATAAGGCAAAGGTCTACTATACAGCTGCTCCAAAGTTTGAGCTCTTTATCTATATTTCCAATAGTGGAGGAGAGTTTCTGTTGCAGATTATTCACCTTCTCATTGAGTTTGAAGGCTTCACTAATGAAATTCAACCCTGCAACAAGCATATCATCCACCATGGCCTCCATATCCCTTCCATAGATGGAATATCTGTGTATATCTTTGATACTCTGGACTTCATCTTGACTGAGGATTACAGGTGGTGGAAGAGTGGTCAGTGGGGTGGGGTCTAAAACTTTATCCTTGGACAACAGTGACTTGATGAAACCTGCAAGAACCTGGGCCTGCTCTTCCAGCTTGCTCTATAGTTTGTTGCCCTTTTTCAACTCTCCCAATGACCCTAGTGATTGTTTCTTGAAGATTGTGAATCTCACCTTCAGGGGTAGACTCTCCCATGGGAATCCTCGAGAGCTCTAGATCAGACGCTTGCAAATCATGCTCTGGCTTGTCTACTTTGGGCTTGGCTATCTCCAGGAATTGCTGGCCCTGAGCATCAGATACTATTCTAGAGGTGGTCTTGGCCTTCTTGGTAGGAGTAGGAGTAGTGCCTAATAAGGCCGCCACAACATCAAAATTGGGTCCTGAGATTCGGGAGGAAGACTTTCTCTTCCTACTATCGACGAAAGGTTGTACCCATGCAAAAGAGGAGGAGGAAGAATAAGGTGGGGCAAGAGGGCCGAGAGAAAGGGAACTCATGGCACTCAAAGTGTGCACTGTTGTTGCCTCTAGTTGAGATATGAGTGGGGCACTCGAGGCTTCTGGTACAGAGGAGTCAATGGTGCTCGGAAGCTCAGTGCTTTGTACTTCTTTCTCTTTATCCATTGGGACTTCTGGAGCACTCATGGAGACTGACACTTCACTCTCTTCACTTTCACTGAGAACAATAATGTTCTCTGGAACTTGAGGGCAATTTCGAATTCTTCATCATGGGATCTTCTTCAACAAGCTCCTTCTTGACTTCCTTGATCTTCTTCTGATATACTTGGGTGGATGAGGAAGGAGTGGAGGATGTAGGACCTTTAGTTGATGAGGCAGGAGGGGTCTGTACAGGGTGCTTCCGAACTAGGTGTCAATGCTTCCTTTCTTGGAGTTGAAGTATCCTTGGAGGAGGATTCCCCTGAGTGCCTTCTAAGCTCACGAACTCTCCTGTCAAACCAGATTTTGGTTCTTACTAGGACAGGAGCTAAGATTTCTGCTAGATCATCCTTCTCCTTTTTGAACCAATCCAAATCCTCCAAGGGAGTGTGTTTGACCAAGTTGTCATATTCATATGAATACAGGTCAAAATTATCATCCTGAAGCCCTTCAGGAACTTGGTACAAGTTAAGCTCTTGAATTAGTTGGAGAGAAAACCTACCATAATGTCTCCTCCTTGCCTCAAAATCATCAGCACAATCAGCCCAATAGTCTTTTGTATCTAGCCATATGATGGTAATTGATTCTAAGGTTCTGTTCAATAAATCTCTTCAAGTCAAAACAAGTTCTTGGCTTGAAGAAATGGACGGTGATGGGGGCTAGGGCTCTCTCTATGTTCTGTGCATCTAGAGCTATCTTGCAGGTGTAGTTTCCCAAAGATATAGGGAAGTGCAGGCCAGTGATTTTCTTATCTCTGCAGGTTCTGTGTAACTTTTCCAATTGCCTGCATATCTCTATTAAGGCCATTTTATCATTGCAGAACATAGGGAGCTTAAGAGGGGTGCTCTCATAGCCTGCTAGCTTGATATAGGAGAATTTTCTGAATTGGATGAAGTAAGCACCGTACTTCACTATTAGGCTCATGGCTTCATCCGAGAACCTCCTTGCAGTGTCGCTCTCCAGAAGCCTTACAATGTACATGGTGAAAGCATCATTCACCCTCTTGAAGTTACGATTGCTAGTGTCCAGGGTGAATTGAGGGTAGTAGGCATATATAGGGTCACCCTTATGAGCATCAATGTATGTGAATCCAAACCATTGCCTTGATGCTGCTAGGGTGTACATCAAATATGAAGTCATGTAGAACTTCTTGGTTTGTTGTACATTAGACAACTGCTCTACTAAGTTCATGCTGATGATTTCTACCCAGTTGATATTCTGAGTTCCTTCGCACACCATGTTGATAAGGGGGCACATCCAGAAATGGAACTCGTTGGTAGAGGGTAAGCCCATGACCCGAGCTAATAGGATTATAAAATCAGACAGCTCCTCATTGAAATCGGCACGAAACAAAGCTTTGGACAGACAGGACACCCCCTTTTTAGGGTTTTTAAGCCAAGACTTCGCCACCCTTGCCTTGTATTTTTCACTTTCGTCGTCGAAGAGGGCTGTGTGCTGGTTACGAGAGATTACTATAGAATTGTCCATCTCTAGAATCCTTATGGCAGTGCCAATAACGGTAGCATCGAGCTTGGAAATGAGCTCCCCATGCGCATTCATTAGTTCGGTCGATTTGGGATTGAAATGAGCACCGCAGGTGAGTACTGTATCTGTAAATTACACTGAGATTGGGAAACCAGTGGCAAATGCCAAACCACTATTGTGAATCATTTGTGCCATAGGAGAGGGGTTTGAGTCTGTCATCCTAGTCTAAAAATCCCCAAAGTCCAGGTGACGATTTTCACTATCCCCTATATCGCGAACAACAGACTCGAGTGGTGAAACTTGCTCCTGACCTTGGAATTTGATCTTCATGTTGATTGCAATCTGAAAAAGTCACAATCTGTACTCTTGATGAAATTGCAGGGGGAATGGGTATGCACATAGAAATTTCAATTGCGAAGGTATGAGCAATTGATAAGAAAGTAGTGTGTAAAAATGCGTAGTGGGGCGAACATTAAATAACTATTTTAGGAGAGAGAAAGGTAATAAATGTGCATGAAATACACATCTACCAACTTAAAAAGTAAGATATTCGAAAGAGAGGGAAAAAAAATAGCCCGGGTGGCCTTTGGTTCATTTGGAACATGTGGGACGTGAAAGAGTGACTACGGCGATGCGGAAACGCGGGACGAGAATGCACAAATGTTTATGGGACATGAGGGACGTGAGTACATGAAGTGCACGATGCGGCCGATGTGGGTGAAAGGTGAACAACGAGCCCGAGTGACTTGGGACATTTGGAACAAAAAGTTCCGACGGGCCCGCAAGAAAACAAATTTTCGGGTAAAGCGGCCGATCGGCGAACAGGGAGCCCGAATGAACTTGGGACATTTGGGACAAAAATGTCCGACAGACCCTGCAAATCACACAAAATGACCCAAAAAAGAATTTTTTTCCAACTTTTGACTTTTCCCCTTACCAAAACAATAGAAAAGGTGACTAACCTCAAAATTTCGATTATGAACTTCCCAAAAGAGGGAGAAATTTTGAGAGGATAACACGCTAAAACCCTAATGCCTAAGAGTAGCTCATATTCTTTGCATATCATGTCTCATTTTAGCATCAACCCTATCTATGATGAGGTTGTCTTTGCTTTGAACTCAAAGCTCTATATAGTGCTCCACTTGCTACACCCGATCATATTCAACAACAAATCTTAGATGGCCAACAACATGTGCCTACTAGTTTTGTAGATTATCCTATAGGAATTAACATTGTTGAGGATCCTATAACATTTACTCGTTGTACACCATGTTATACGACTACTTGTGATCTGCCTTCTAATCTTTCATAGGAAACTTTAGATGATTCTCTTATTGATTACTTGCTTGGTATTGACACTCATTCACATGAGCATATTGATTCTCCTTCTATTCGGCCACTAACATTGTTCCCTCTCATGACTCTACCTCTTCTGACATTGCTTCTCATGATATATCCCCTCTTAGTTTGCTTACTCCCTCACATTACGTTATTGATCTTATAGATAATGTTCTTAGTGATATCCTCATTTCTGAGTCTTTATTAGATAATGATGAGCCACTTGATGGCCACGATTCTCCTTCATTTCATACTCGCTGAGTGTGACTCGCCCATGCCATTACTATCTTCTCCTGAGATCGTATCTAGCACTACACATGATTCACCACCATATATCACTTCTTCTTCTCCTGTTGTTTCATCTTTTACTTCCATAAAGGCTTCTCCATCGGTTACTCCACCTATTAAGGATGTTTATAATGCTAGTCTAACCATCGTTATAGATATTCCATCTCTATCTCCTACTATAGCTTCATCGACACCTACTACTAGTGTGCCCTTAACATCAGACCCCTCTCCATCACCTTTGGATATCCCTATGATCACTCACAATGGCAAATTGCAACCACTTAACACATTATTGCCATCTTCCACCATCCCTTCACAAGATATCCTTTCTCTCATGCACACCATAGGATAGTTACAATCTCAAGTTTAGTCTCTCACTTTATAAAGTAGGGCTTATTATGCTTCCATTGACAACAATTCATTACATGGAAATCTGGTCCCTAAGAAGATTCATAATTTTGCATTCCCTCATGATTTCACCATGCCTACTTTCACATGTTTTGATGGTATGGGTGACCCTCATGCTCATCTTCTACATTATCACAGGGTAATGACCTCCTATTCTAATGATAGATTATTACTTAAGGCCTTTCGTTATAGTCTTACCGATGAGGCATTACAATGGTACACTCATCTCCCCTTTGGATCCATTAGTACTTTTTATGACATGGAGGACACCTTCCTCTGTCGGTTTATAATCAACAATGGCCCTAAGGTTACCTATGACCGGTTACCTACCCTACATTAGGGCTCCACGAAACCTATCAAGGATTATATTTTATGATTTAATGCTTGTATCCATCAACTTGTCTTCCAACCCATAGATCTTGAAAAGTAATTTATTTTTTCTTTGTGGCCTCATTCCTCCATTCAAGCAATAATTACAGTATGATACATGTGAGTTATTCATCCTTCTATGCTATAAGATTATTAACGTAGAAAAATATATTCTCTCCACACACATCATAGATCCCCCACACACATCTACGGATATTGGCTCATCTAGTTCTCCCCAAAGCCTCTAGTTGCACATCCTACAAAGTCTCCATCTTTTCCTCCCAAGCAAAGTAAACAAGGTCAACCCACTTCACCATAAAATCATAATCCTTCTCTGGCTCTATGACAAACTACCCCTCCCACCACTCCACCTAGGTTGCGTGAGCCTTTACATTTATCTCATCACGCTTGACCACATGATGTGTTACATGTTTTGTTTACTGAGTAATTAATTCTCCTACCCTCCAATCAACATCATATGTAACACCTATTACAATGACAATGTGATGACACTATTGTAATTATCATCATATAAATGGCCATAAAGACAATGTTTTGTCTTGCCCTTCAAGATAGATTGCAATAATTAGAGGATAAGGGCATCATCTCCTTTGGTTCTCACCCATGTGAGCGATCCATATCTCCTCTACCTCGTCAAAGAGTTTCTACCACTATTGAGTCATCTCCTACATATGGTGCTTCACTATGATATATCCACCATAGTCTGCTATTCATACGTGTTCCCCATTGCATCCATCACATTCATTACATCCACCTCATCCATCACATTCACACTATCCACCACATCACACTGTTACTTCACATTGGTTACCACAACACCCCACTTTCACACATCCCTCCACAACTCCATATGAAATTTAGTTCTGTCATACACTCATGCTGCTTCCATTCCACATGCTTCCACCACTCCACGCCACCTTGGTCTTTGGTAGGTGAGTACTCTCACCTCACCCCCGATGATGCACTTGTGTTCTTACTATTATTAGATGATCACAGAGGATTTACTTTAAGAACTTTTCATCACAAGTTACATCATTCATCCGCGTACCTTGATCATTTCCCGATGACACACTCTTGCTTTTCGTGGTTCATTCTTTTGTTGAGGGATCTTAACCAAATGAACCTAATCATTTATATGCTAGGGGCATCATTACTTTTCCCCCTCCCATTCATCACATTGATATATTACGATTACGTTACATTATTACGACATACATTCATCACAACATGTTAGTTCGATAATCATATATCATCTCTTTTCACATACATTTTTCTATCATTATCATATTAACTACACATTACGAATTCCATTCAACACACATTGTGCTTAACTCATCATCATACTACACATTACACATTTTATTTACTAAACATTTCACTTAGCTCATCTATCACAATGCATGTACATTCCATTTGTAATTATTCTATGAATATTACATCAATCAACCATCACACACATTCCAATCATAATCACCAACTCATGCAAAACCGATACAACACAAAATAACTTATCACATATAAATCATGCATGTCCATACATAGGTAGAAAATATAATCATCATTGGGGAAATTCCCCTACATCATACACAATTATAATAATCAAACCTCATCATCACTATCACTCTCGGGTACTACGAGAGCCCTAGAACTAGATGCCTCACCACTCACTCTACGCCATTGTTCACGGCCTCGATATTGCTCCACTTTCCTACACAATAAGGTATTCTCCATAGACCGCTCACCAAATTGATGCTTTGCCGCAACTCCACAAAATGTACAAATACATCTTGTGCTAAAGGACCACCACCCACCACCTCGTGGGCTCATCGAGTCTCCTCGCATGACTTATCCCTCTCAGCCTAATAATACAAGACATGTAGCCACTATCACAACCACTCGGCTCAAATAGATGGGCATGCTCACCCACAATATCATCCACTCACTCCAATATACTACCACCAAGCACATCGGTTGGCACATTCCGTGTCAATGTGCGGATAGAGGTATCAACAATCAAAACCAATACGCATTGCCTACAAACACAAATTACACAATGCATTAGACAACCACATATATAACAATATAAGCATACAACAATTAAGAAAACTATAAAAATACTTACGCCCCACTATAAGTAGCCGCTACAGGTCGAGGACATGTGTTTCCCCACTCTTCCTCTTACATGCGATAACCCCGGTGGATCTGCAAATACTAGGAATATCAATACCCATCAATGTGTCACTCACCATGCATGGTACTACTAGAATCATCTACGTCTATAACCTCTATAAAGGTATCTACCTCATATGGACCAGGAGGTTCTAGTTGCTCATTGTGGGACCTAGTCCGCCCAACCCTCTTTGGTGCTCGATAGCTCTCGGCCATATATATGACTTTAGGGGCACATTCAGAGCCATACCAAACTAACGAGATACTCTCTCCACTTGAAATGACTCTACCACACCGGGAAATCTATCCTCTAGCCACATCATCCTTTGAATACACTTTGTAACTTTACGACATCCTTAGGAAATCCTCCATAATCATTATATGGCCTCCATTTGATCACCTCGGGCACCATCATGTCTATCAATGACCTATAAGTATCTATATCCATCATGTGCAAACGAATGTTCATCCACCTATTCACGTATATCTTGGGCATAACCCACTCTGCTCATAGACCCCTAACTAGCCTCAACACTGCTATATGTTCATATGCCCACACATGTAACAACATAGTAGCTCCTATCCCTCCTCCATGCTCATCATGAGTAAATTGGTACAAATCTCTATATAGGTGGGCTAACACACATCAAGCCCACACATATCTAGTATTTTCCTCCTCTATACATCGGCATATGTCATGCATCTTATACAAGATGCCCATGCCACCCTCCATCACTATAGATGAAGCAATAACAACCGCTATGAATTTCTGCGAGCATGGAACACTAGACCTTAGAATAACATCTAGATTGATATGAGCCTCGACAGGTGTCCGAGTCCCTATAAAATATTGTCTCGCCGCTCACATCTACCTATCCATGTCCTCCAATGACATCACTTGTACCCTCTTAAATCAGCTAGGATTTTTTTCTTTCACTTATGACATTTGTTCTCACCTCGTCCTCACTCTCACAATTGCGTAAACAATAAATAAGGCGACCAAACAATTTTTCACCTTACTATTTATAGTTACCTTTTTACCACCCACTTTACTATAGTCATTTTTTCATGCTTATTACTACTACGAATACACATTACATAATTTTCGCCACATCTCAAGCATTTCTACTCCGATTGACACCCCATTTGCGGAATTCTTTATAGAATTCTTCCTACCACCGTATTGAGCATGCTATGCATGCTTTACCTTGCATTACACTTATATTCCAACCAAATCATACAATTTTTGGTGATTTCTATCACTTTTCTATCTATTCGAGTATACTTTTGGCTTAGTGTTCATTCTTCTCATCACTTCCCCTTTCGCCAAAATGGGGGCATATCATTGGGGTCATCTTATAATTCCCCTTATATCACTATGCATTTAAAACATTACCAATGCAACAATTCCAAAGCAATTACTAGTTCACAACGTGACACTTCACCAATAATTCCCCCTAATGACCTAATCTGAGGCAACAAATGATTTTTTTTTCTATATGACATTCCACTAATTCCCCTTAATGACCTAATTTGGGGGCAAAAAATGATAAAAAATCATTATGTTATCATCAAATAACAACACCCTATGATTTCTTAGCATGTGAGTGTGTTAAGGCAAGCAATGTGATTGGGTAACATGGGTACTATCTCCAAGTGTGGGACTTGTTGCTTGAGATAAACCTCTAGAAAAGGTTGGTTCCTCTTCCTACTCCTGGTGCAAACTAACTCTAATGGAAGAAAACTACTGACTATCTCTATCCTATAATTTCCAAGGACCGGGGGAAAGAGAGAGCATGCAAGTAACAGAAATCTACACTACAGAGGTGATGCACCAAAATAAGGGTATGAGAATAACTCCCATGTGTGGAAATGGAGGCAAAACGTAGGTTAGATAGGGTGATAACAGATTCCCACAATCTAATAGAAACATTCACAATAAAATTTCCAAGGAGATAATAACAATAATGGAACTTGCAAGGGAATAATATAGACACAATACACCTGCAATAAGATTGAAGAGGCAAGAGTAAAACAAATAAATACAACAAGGGAAGATACATCCACAAATTTATATCTATTGCTTCATTAGTATGCACAGTTCAAACAATTACAAAGCAAGGGCCGAATCACCATGTAAGGATTCCACTATAAAGTCCTGTAGCACATTAGCTACATAAAACAAAATAGGCAACATTTTTCTACTCAAATCATCCTCCCTTGCAAATGAGAGAAAACCCCAATTTATAGAAAAATGGAGAAGAGGAAAGGTAGACAATAAAATCCTAGATCTAGATTTTGCATCAATTACAAAGTATCCAAATTAGGTGAAAATCATGATTTTCAACCTACAAAACTTCTCCATACCACCCATAACTTGTAGTAGTGGAGAAATTTCCATCCATGCCCATTAATTGCACTTTCACCCACCATCTAACTACCCTCTTAGAAACAGGTAAATTTCTAAAAAATACACCTCCAAAAATCCATCAATCTCCTATTTTTTAACTACTATGTGTAGATCTCAGAGCCATGATTCCAACGAGACCAATTTTGTGCAATTTGGCTGAGAAACACAAAATTTATGGCCTCCTAAGAAAATGCAGTTGTTTAGGTGTTGTAGGGGTTTTCTTCATTGTTACGGGACTGGGCAATTAATCTCCTTGTTGAAATGCATCATGAAAATATCTGCCTCATTTCTAGTGTTTCGTTATTAATTAAAGGCATGGGAATTACATTAAAAATACAAGTCCCTTTTGCATTCGAATGGAATTGCTTGGTTTATTTGTGGCTAATCTTTAGCTTTAGCCACTCGGTCAAGTGGCTATCCATCTAGCTCCCTCAAGATTTTCCCTGTTGCGTCGGGTTGGCTTCATCTACACCGAGCTCCCTTTATTTATTGCTTACCCCACATATCCTTCCCCCCAAGCTGGCTCCCTCGTATTGGCGGACCCATCTTTCATGTTTGGAGATAGCTCATTTGATTGTCAACCCACCTATATTGCCGAGCCGATTATCTACCGTTGGTGAGCTTACTCCACCGGATCCTTATGATGCTTTCATGTGGAGCTGAGTTAATTTCACCGTTATTAGGTTTTGACATTGTGACATGGTTGCGGTGGCTTCCTCCACATGGAGACCCCACACGAATTTGGGGTTCCCTCTTTCCTTGGCCCTTTAAAATTGTGTCGAGGGGCCACTTGGTGACCTCATGGGGCTCCTCTTTCATCCTTAATGGGCTTGTTGGGTTAGTCGATGAATGTAGATTTTTTGACATAATCAACCCAAGGGTTGAGAGGGCTCACCCTTTTGATTTTTCTACAACTCACTCGATGAGGCCTTTGCAGAAACTTCATCAAGCCAAATCAACCTTGATGTTCATCTTGATTAAAAATTTGAGCTTGCCATTCACATCCCTTTGTTGAACTCAACTCAAGAGGAGCTCAATGCCATATACAACCAATTTGACTCCTTTTCCATTTTTTCCCATTGATCCCCTCAATGATCTTTGTTTGCATGGACCGTTATGCCTTTTATCTTCAACTTGGCCTAATTCCATTACCAAGTTCACCAAGTATCTAACTCGCTCCATATCCTCGGTCAATAAGCCCGATGAACTCTCCAAGATCTCTACCTTCCAACCATTGTTCACATTAGTATTTTTTAGGTGCTTCTCTGTATTGGCTTGGTAGATTTTCCTCATCCCACCACTTGACTCCAGCCTCCTCTCTACTTGAGAACTTGACGATCAAATTTAGTTCACTAGATTCGGCCAATGTCTCAAATGCCACTCTACTTTTCTCTAGCTAACTCATGTGTGCACCACTCCCTTGGCATGTAGCTTGCTATATGACTCACTCAGCCTCGAATGTATTTGGGAAGAGGACTCAACCTTTGAGGTGGTGATATGCTATCTAAAGCACTATAATGCTCCTTTGGAATAACTCGATCTTTTATCCAATTACTTGTCTACTACAAAACAATTTGGTCATGCAAGAATGACTCGAGTCTCCATTCATTGGTTCCTTGGCTTGGTTAGTCCTTTTCCCAACCTCGAACTAGTTCACCTTAGTCTTCTCGAGGGCTCGGTTTGTTATATGTGAGCTCGGTTTGTTAGATGTGAGCTCAAACAACTCGATCACCCCATAACTAGTATAACTCGGTGACCCCTTTCCATACCGAGCTTGGCCAACATTAAAACAACTCGGTCCTTGTAATAAATTAGCTCGGTTGTGCCCAACAACTCAACGAGATTCTTCTTGATGTTTCTTTAAATCAACTTGGTTATGAGCTTGATGAGCTCATTTGCACTAAAAGGTAGATTTTCAACTTTTCTCAACCTCTTCGATCTTATGGACTTGATGGACCCTCATAGCATCGGGAAATGTATGAATACTAAACTTTACCTCCTAATATTGCAAGTGGGTCCCACTATCAGTCATATTAATTGAATAAAACTTAGGATTCAATGAAGACAAAGAAGAGGAAAATTTTCCTGTTGTAACCTTTAACTCCTTAAATGACCCCTTGAACACTTAAGTCAACATGTTTTTTATGAGAACCCCAATGTAAGCCTACCTTGTTATCCAAATTTTGGCTAAGGGGTGGAAATTGATAATAATTTAGCGACTCACGGGGCCATTTACTTGCTAAATGGGCCCTGACTAACTGCATGTAGCTATCCATTGGGCATAGAGTCTTTCTGATCAACATAAACTAACCCAAGATTTGAAAATCCTGACCCTTGAATGCTTGGAACAATGTTGTTTGGATTTAGAATAACCTTCTTCTCAGTAACTACTACCTCGATATCTAATTTCTTAATTTGGTGAAGGGCATGGGAAACTGAGTTGTTGATTTGAAGAAGCAAAATAATGGAAAATTTGAGATCTGCCTCTTGATTTGATTTTAGTTACTCTGCATTTAAGTTCTCTTGAAGATGACAATTGTTTCTTTAAACTCGAGTTTCTTTGCCACAATATCTCCTTTCAAAATCATGATGAACTATATACAAGCATACACTAGAAGCAATAGAACATGTGCACCAACACTTAGGGAAATGAAAACTAATCTACAACAATGCAATGTGCACAAGCACTTGGAGGAATGAAAATATAAACTAATATGTATAAGGGTGGGACATCTTATCTTTAGTAGTAGTTCTTGAGATAGATTCCATTGATTGGAATCTGTAGCTCTTCACCATCCAACTTGGCTAGTTAGAAGGCATTGCTACTCTTGCATTCATGATCATATATGGGCCACTCCATATTGCATCAAATTTGGAATGCTTTCTGGATTTTCCGATCAACATCCCACTTCAACACTAAATCTCCCTCTTGGAATTTCCTTTCTTTAGCTTTCTTGTCAAAGCTTCTCTTGATCAATGTTTGATCTTTCTCCATGGTTTGCATTGCATGTTCTCTTGTTTCCTCCAACTCCATGAGTTTAACATACCTGACTTCCATGGGCTCAAACTCATCTAATTCTAGTTGCCTCATGAGTTCCAATGTCAGTAACTCAAGTGATATGGGCAGCCTTGCCTCTCTCCCATAGACTAGTTTGTATGGAGAACTAGCATGTAGACCTCTTGGGTGTAATTTTATCATCCCACAAGGCTGCTTGAGCTTTTTATGCCGGGTATTCTAGTTCTTGTCAAGAGTTCTTCTTATGATTCTCAGCAAGTTCTTGTTTGTAGACTCTGCTTGCCGATTACCTTGGGGGTAATAGTTGGAAGACGTACTGAGATATATCCCATTCTTGACAACCTATTCAGTTATCTTTGTGTCAAGAAAATCCAATGCATTATCTTATATGATAGTAGTAGGTACACCAAATCTAGTTACTAACCCCTCGTAGAAGTCCAAAATGCTAGATTCATTTGCTTCTTTGAGGGCCACTGCTTTAGTCCATTTGGTGAAGTAATCCGTTGTCATTAAAATCCATTTATGACCCTAGATTAAATTAGGATTGATGCCTCCAGTGAAGTCTAATGCCCATTGCATGAAAGGTTGATCCACTGAGATTGGATGAAGGGGTAGTACTGCTAGCTTCTCCTTGCCTGTGAAGAAGGCACACTTCTTACATTTCTTAATCCAAGTGTAGAAATCACTGAAGAGTGTGGGCCAGTAGTAACCAACTTTCATGATCTTGAGAGCTATTACTCGTGGAGAAAAGTGACCTCCCACATATCCATCATAGAATTCATGTAATACTTTATCAATTTGATTTGAAGGGACACACCTTAGAAGAACTCCATTCACATCCTTCTTGAATAAGATGCCATTAATGAGAGCATACGAAATGGATTGCAACCTGAAGTGTCTTCTCTTTGCTTTTCTCATTTCCAGAGGACATAGGCCCATTTAAAGGTAATGCACCATATCTTGGGTCCAACATGGAGTGGGTGCATCATCAACTGATTGTTCTTGATCATTTTGTAGCACTAGGACAACTTCTTCTTCATCTCTCAACTCAACATGTTGTTTGGAAGCAAGCTGCTCACACAATCCCTTGCCATGAAGCAACTTGGTCACACTGATTTCTATATCATATTCCATTACTCACGTGATCCAACCTACCCTCTTCTCATTGAAATCCTTGTTGAATAAAATATTTAACCTCGACATGAGATACTAACAATTGAATCTTGTTGTTCGAAACTAAATGTTTTAAATTATTCAAAATTATAATAACAACAAGAACATGCTTTTCATTAAAATAATACCTTGTTTCGTAGTATTCAAAACTCTAATTGAAGATGGGCTGCTCCAAGACTTCTTTATTCTACTACTCCAAAATGGCTAAGAGTGTATCCAAACCCCCAAAAGCATATAACATGAAATACTTGGAGAAATCTAGATTAATAAGAGTTGGGGCTTGAGATATTACATTCTTGATGGCCTTAAAACTCTCCTTACCTTCAACTTTCCATTTGAATGTAAGTCTCTTCTTTAAAATCATGGTCAATGGCTTCACCAAGGTGGAAAAATCAGAAATGAATTTGCGAACAAAATTAATTCTCCCCAAGAAGCTTTGGAGAGCCTTCTTGTGGCTTGGCAATGGAAGAGCACGGATGGCCTCAAATATTTCGGATCAATGGTCAATCCTTCCTTTAAAACAATGTGGCCTAGTAACTTGCCTTCATGTGCTAAGAAAATACATTTCTTTGGATTCAAAGATACTCCAAACCTTCTACATCTTTGAAACACTTGCCTGAGGTGAAAGAGATGATTTCTTTGCATTCTTGGAGAAGACAATGATATCGTCAAGATAAACAAGCACTATCTTATTGATCAGCCCCTTGAATTCCATATCCATTGTTCACTAAAATGTAGCTCGACATTTGACAATCCAAATGGCATCTTCCTATAAGCATAAGTGCCCCATTTTGTAGTGAAAGTTGTCTTGAATTGGTCTTCTTCTTTCACCATAATTTGGTTGTAACTTGAATAACCGTCTAACAATGAGAACCTTTCTGAACAAAGTAGAACTTGTAAAATTTTCTCCATTGAAGGGAGTGGATAATGATCTTTGAGTGAAGCTCTATTCAGGTCACGAAAGTCTACACATAATCTGATTTCTCTGTTTCTCTTCCACACAGGCACTAAGTTTGCAACCCAACTCAAATGCTTAATTGGAAATATGATGTTGGCCTCAATCAATTTGTTCAATTCTTTCCTCATGAGAGGTTCAATGTGAGGATTCACCGACCTTTTCTTCTACCTGATGGGCTTGGATTCTGGATCTAACTCAATAGTATGTTGTGCCAACTTTGGGTTGAAGCCTCTTAAATATTAGTAATTCTAAGCAACAACATCAAAGAAATCTCGATAGAGTTGTAAAAAATCATATTTCTCTTCTGAGTACTCACTTTGACAATTTGCAACACCTTACCTTCACCTACTGAGATAGGCTCTGAATCTTCACCCTTCACTTGAATATTTTCCTTTTCTTTCCGGAATTGGTCATTGGGGTTGAAGATCGACTTTAAAGTCACAATTCCTTTGGTAATTTTTTGTTCTTAGTTGAACCACTTGGTCACCATATTTTGCTACTCCAATTTGTCTTAATTCTTTGCAAAGAACTCAACTTCTTCTTGCAAGAAGTTGATGATTTGCTTATCATTTTCAAAGAATTGCCAACTTGTATTGTTGTTTAGGACAACTAGTCTTACAATCACTTTTATATGAGGTTGAGTTTGATCTCTCTTGATATTTTTATGACATCAAATGTTGCCCCAACTAGCTGCAAGTCTGTCTGCTTTGCATCATTCTTCTTCCTTGGGATGGAATTGATGTTAAAAGCTTCAAAATATTCGATGAGATCCCATACCCAATTTTTGTAGTTCTTCAAAAGATCATTCTTAATAACATTTTTCCTCTAACTTGGTTTACGATCAACTCACTATCCCCAAACACTTGCAAGTTTTTAATGCCTCTTTTTCTTGCCCAATGCAGCCCATGAATCAAGGCTTTATACTCAGCTATGTTATTTGAGAAAGCAAACTGAAAATGAAAAGTTGAGTAATATTTGATACTTTGTGGTGACACAAGCATTGCTCCTCCTCCAGACACCTTGCCTACTCCTTGAACCATCAAAGAATAGTTGTCATACCTCATTATTATCTTTGTGATCTGATTTAGTGATGCTAGGGAGAGGTGGATTTTCTTTGTGTAAGCAATAGATTCCTAGCTCAGCTTCTTCCATTTCTTTATAAGGATCAAAAGCATGTCTTTTGTTGGCCCAATCATCAAGAGTCAAGTCTAGAATGTCTCTAACCTTAGTATCTGCTTCATAAATACTTAGACAATCTTCGTGATAAAAAATTGATCAATTTGCATTGATTGAACTTGGTACATGTGGTTCAATATGAAAATTAGAAATTGGCTCAGACCTAATTGTAGCCTTAGCTCCATACCTTGTTCTAAATAACATATGTGACCAATTAGTAGACAAGTAGCCTCCAATTTTGGCAGTGAAGTCCCTTGACAAGCATAGAGCGAAGAGTGGTGGCAAGTCAATAACTGAAACATCTTGCAACACTATAACATTGGGACAAGCATGCAATGTGAGGCTCAATCCTTTGATTACTCCAACTGTAGTCACTTTGTTGTCCCATCTAATTGCACCACACCTCTAGAAATGACTTCATACTAAAGGCCCAACTGATCAGCTATTTGTTTGGGCATGACTAAGATACTTCCGAATAAATCATCCAATTATGCACAAGATTGCTTCCAATAATTAGAGAGATATAAAATAGAGGAGGCTTCATATTTTTACCTTGTTGGCTCCCCTATGACTCCTCTCTTGTTGATTTGTGTTTGTGAGCACCTTTTCTTGATTATCGGATGACTGATTTGATGCAAACTAATTTGCCATGACAACTTGTAATAGATCTCTTTGTCCCAAGATAGCCAATGATTCCCATATTGAAATGTTTACATTCATTTTCTTTATTTTCTTAATGATATTTAATGGAGAAGCACTATCCCTTTGCTTCCCTTTACTTTTCCCAACCTTCTCTTGCACACTTGGCTGCTTTCAACCGATGTATGAGCTAGTCTAGAAGAGGGTCTAGGATGATTTTACACATTTGGAGTTGCACTTTGATTGTCAATTCCTTGCTGAGTGATGGAGGTCTGAGTAGCACTTGGGTTTGATGACTTCCCTTCCTCAATATTCCTTTTCTTAGATTGTGTGTTATCTACCACACCTTAATGAGGATTTTGATTTATACCACATAAACCCTCCACTTACCAATTGACAAGCATAGTCTCATTTGGAGGTGCTTCTGATGTGCTAGCTTGCTATTATCCAATTGCACTACCCCGGTGAAATTGGACAACTGAAATTTTTGCATTGTGGCCACTTTGATAAAGGGGGTAATCGGTGAAAATTGGAAAATGCACCTACAAAACTATGCGAGCTCTTAATGTTCTTGAGGAGATCTAAAAGATTGATAAGATTTAGGGAAGGTTAGATGAATTCTTAAACATTGTATCTTTGGTCCTTATAGTGCACTTTGAACTCATGCCAAAGATCCTTCCACGGCTTGGTGAGAGGAGATGTGAAAGACTTGGGTGAGTTTTAGGAAAGCAGAAGCTCTACAGATGATTGAACTGAGCTACCAAGCTAGTATGACTGAGCTCTTCAAAACAAGGTCAATCTGTTCATTATGGAAGCTAAGTTAGTACCCCACAGCGAGTTAATTTTTTAAAGCCCATTAAATAGTTATAAGATGAACCAAGATGCTTGGTTCAATGATGGAAACATTAGTAGTGAGTTATGACAAAAACTAGATCATTCAATGACTACCGAGTTGTTTCATAAGGGAGAATGAGCTACTTTGAAAGGCTAAGCTAATATGGAATGATGGCCAAGCTGCTATGTACTCACGAAGTTCATTTAAGATCAAGCTAGTCATAAACATGTCTCTAAGGGTTGAGACGTTAACAAATTTGAACAAGGTATAATGCTTAAGCCTGAGTAAGTGATGAGAGGTAGAATGAGAGTTCACTTAGAAAGTTAGCTAGCTCAGTTGAAAGTGTGGCTAAGGTGGAGAAGAACTGGTGCCAAGTTACAAATAGTTGAGCAAATCTCAAGGCTTGGCCAAACACTTAACAAATCCCTTGAGAGTAGAGAGTGAGTGTATAAATAACTCAAGCTTGAGTAGGTGTAGACCCTTGCGGGTATAGTAGAAACATATAGCCCAAATAGCCCAAATGGAGCTTGTGACATGGGGCGATCTAAGCCCAAAATTACTTGCATAACATGAAGCTCGGGTATATTGTGGCAAAGGCGGAAGATTTTGGCCCACTCGGCCTAGGAACGAGAAGAACATCCGGGCTGAGATCGCTAAAATGCCCGATGCAAAGGGATACGAAGTTGGCCCCATCAACAACCTTTACGGAGTCAACATGTGAATGGTGAACTGGTTACTGGTCCATGGTGTTCATGAGACCCTCTCGAGTGGGTGAGTCGGAGGTTGGGAGCCCAAGTTACACTCGGAACAAATGGAATTGAGAAATCCAGGTTCCTTGTAATGCGATGTGATATAAAATACAAAGTGGTAGGGGCTCACCATTTAAGGAGTGTGTTAGCATATAGTGATTCTAGCACAAGACCTAAGCTAGCCACCGAGTCAACATTGTTGCGGCACCAAAATCTTGATGGGGACATTGAGCTCGGTGAGTTGGTAAAGGTTAACCAAATTAGTGGCCAAATTTAGGAGGAGGGCTCTATGTGGCATCTAAGATGGAGATCGTGGAGAGTTGAATGAAGCATGAACTGATGTATGGAGTAAAATGGGTCATTATGGCACTAGTGAGGGCTCGACCCTTGACAATAAAGGTAAGAGCTTGCCAACACATCCGTGGCCCAACATGCCAATGAAGGAAAGTCTACACTTCTAATGTGACTTGACACATAGGTGTCAAAAAAACCGGCACCTAAAGAAAAGAAGGAGCCCATGAGGTAGTAGAAAGTAAGATCTAGCTCGGTCGAGTTGGCTGAGATGGTAATGCATGGGCTAAAACATTAAAGCATTAACCCTTTTCCCCACGTAAGTAATGATCACATAAATGGTGGACCCCAATTTTAATGGCTCAGGACATTAAAAGGATATAGAAAAATAGGAAAAGAGAGAAATATTGTAAATGTAATTTTCCAACCAAATTTTAATTGCCAATCTTGTGAAGGCCAAGAAATGCCTCAAAAACCAAAATAACCACATGCACTCGAAGCTCATATATTGAGTAATTCTCAACGAAATCACACAAATGAATACTTGTTGGAATCATGGCTCCAAGCACAATGCATAGTAATCAAGAAATATAGAAATTGATGAATATTTGATTGTGATTTTTAATCAAAACAATGATATTTCTATTTGGTTGTTGGATGGTGGTTGGAGAGGCATTTAATGAGCATGGGAAATCATTATTTCATTACTGCAGTTATGGGACACCTTGAGATTGATTTTACAGGTCAATATTCACCAACTAAACTCATTTATCATGACTTGCAATTGGTTAAAAAGTGAATTTTGGGAATTACATCCTCTCTCTCTTTCTCTTCCCAAAATTCTATAAATTGAAGTGTTGGGCTCATTGTAGAAGAGGATGATTTGAGTAGCAAAATTCTACCCATTTTGTTTTATGGAACCAATGTGTTGTAGGTGTTTATAGTGGAATCCTTGCATTGTGATCCAGACCTTTAATTTGTAATAGCTTAAATGTGCATAGTAATGAAGCAATAGATGCAAGTTATGGATGCATTTTCCCTTGTGTTTGTTGCATTTCTTCTTGCCTCTTGAAGCTTATTGTAGATCTATTTTATCTATTCTATGCTCTTGCAGAGAGATTCATTACTGTTGTGTATGCATGGGAATGTTGTTTTAAGTGATGTTGTTAGATTGTGGAGAAATATTATCACCTTCTCTAATAGGCATTTTGCTTCCATTTTCACACATTGGGTATTATTCTTATACCCTTCTTTTGGTGCACCACCTTTGTAGTGTAGTTCTCCTTTATTTGCATGTTATCTCTCTCTCTCTCTCTCTCTCTCTCTCTCTCTCTCTCTCTCTCTCCCTGGTCCCTTGGAAATTGTAGGATAGAGATAATCAGTAGTTTTCTTTCAGTAGAGTTAGTTTACACTAGGATTAGGAAGAAGAACCAACTTTCTTTGGAGGTCTATCTCAAGTAGCAAGTCCCACACTTAGAGATAGTACCCATGTTACCAGTCACATTGTGAGCTCAAGCACACACACTTGTGCAAATAGGAGGGTGTTGTGATTGTGGTAAAAGTTTTGGCATGCCCAATGAGATAGAGAAGAAGTTTTCATTTTAATTACAAGACTGGTGTGCACTTGTTGTTAAATTCCAGCTTATAAGAGGCTTTAAAATGACACATATGATGACTCTAAAAGGAAAGAATTCACCGGTTTCAATAATATAAGCTTGTAGAAATTTATGAGAAGAATTAAAACAAGGTTAAGAACTAGAGAAGAAGGAATTTTTGAATACTTGTAGCTATCTCCAGGTAGAGGAAGAAGGGGAAGAAGAGCTCAAAGGTCTCCATCTCCACCAAATAGAACACTATCAACACCTCCACCTAGTAGGCCTTTCATTCAATCAACTAGAATTCTTAGACCAATTATAATGGCTCATATACATCAACAACCACCACAAGGGCCACCAAACCCCTATGTCAACTTTACGGGAAGCAACCCACTTACTCTTAATGCAAAAAATCCAATTCTAGTTGCAACATTGAAGAAAATTTCATATTTCACTAGAGAGAACCATACAACTCCGATTGATCACATAAAAGACATTGCAATTTTTGTGCTATACATGAGGTTAATGAAATGGACTTGCCTACCAAATTTTTTTCCTATTATTTCAAATGCAAGGCTCTAAAATGGTTCAAAAGATTGACAACGAGATCAATTCAAAATTGGGATCAATTGTGCACAACTCTTTGTGGTCAATTTAGGGAAAAGGAAGATAACTTATCTATGTATGAACATCTAACTACAATCAAGAGAGCACCAAATGAGCAGATGGTTGATTTCAAAGGACATGGGATATGATTCCACTTGCTGTGATACCCACAGTGGAGATGATTTTCTATACTTCCTAAAAGCTCTAAATTCTAATATTGCAATGATGATTCAATCCATGAGAGGTACAACTTTACCCATAACTTATAACATTACTATTAGAGTTGAAAATTGTCTGATTCAAGCTGGTAAACTTTCACCTAGGCCACCCATGCCTCTTTATCCAGAATTAGGAAATCTAAGCACTAGTCAAGCACCCACATTAGTTCCCATTCCTGTCCCAAAAAATAAGAATTCTACTAAAGCTTCTACCTTATCTTCTAGTACCTCAAATGAGCTCCAATAAGTCATGAAGTAGTTACAAAACTTAGGCAATGAGTTGGTAACGATTAAGAGGCAACATGCTCAAAACTTTAGATCATATCAGCCTCAAACCCAACCCAACAGGCCCTTCGGTATCAACCCAATAGGCCACCTACTCAAGTTGTAAATCAGAACCAAGTAAAACCTCCTACTAATAGGCCATTTCAGCCTTACAATCCTAATGTTGTATCCACATCTAGAGCCATGGTACCAATACAAAATAACATAGCTCAAGAGTATGACTAGTGCTTCCCATGTAACCAACCTCATAATTAATTAGTGTGTTTCAACGGTGCTTTGAATCAAGCTATTATGTTGATAATAACAAATGTGGAACAAGAGAAGCCAAGAAGAAAATCAAAAAAATGAATCTACCCAAGAGGCACCTCCAAATGAGACAACACTTGTCGATTGACAATTTGAAGATTTATGCGGAATAAATCAGGTTCAAAATCAAGGTGTAGTAACCAATAGATGGTCTAAGAAGAGGAATATAGAAGAAGGAATGTCGTCCAATCCAAGAACTTCACAACCCTTTATCACCCCACAAGGTGTTAGTAGTCAAACTGCAGTCTCGAATGTGCAAAGTCAGCCCAAGCCACCTTCTAGACCAACCCATATACCGGTTATAACAACCCATGTGCAAGAGAAGACTATGCAAGGTAAAGGGAAACAAAAAGATAACTCATCCCCATTCAATATTATTGAGAAAATGAAGAAAATGAATGTGAACATTTCAATGTGGGAGTCATTAGCTATCCTGGCCAAAGAGATCTATTGTAAGCTGTCATGGAAAATTGGTCTCGCATCAAATCAATCATCCAAAGATCAAGAGAAGGTACTCACAAATGTAACTAATCGGGAGGCAATCAAGGAGGTCAACAAGGTAAAAACATGAAACCTCCCCCATTCTACATATCTCTAATTGTTGGAAACAATATTATACACAATTACATGATTGATTCAGGATCAAACATCTCAGTCATGCCAAAATAAATAGTTGATCAGTTGGGTATTCAATATGAAGTCATTTCTATAGGTGTGGTGCAATTGGATAGGAACACGGTAAAAACAGTTGGATTAATTAAAGGATTGAGCCTCACATTACATGCATGTCCCAATGTGACCATCTTGCAAGATGTATCAGTCATAAACTTGCCACCACTCTTTGTATGTTTGTCAAGAGACTTCACCACTAAAATTGGAGGTTATTTGTCTATTGATTGGTCACACGTGTTATTCAGAATGAGGTATGGATCTAAGGCTACAATCAGGCCCGAACCAATTGCAAATTTCCACACACAACCTTCACTACAAAATGGGGAACATATGCTTACAAGAAAACTCCATTTGGATTGTCAAATGTTAGAGCAAAATTTCAGTGAGCTATGGATATGGTGTTCGGGAGGACTAATCAACAAGATAGTGCTTATATATCTAGATAACATCAATGTCTTCTCAAGGAATGCAATAGACCACCTAATTCACCTCAGGCAAGTGTTTCAAAGGTGTAGAAGATTTGGAGTGTCGTTGAATCTGAAAAAAGTGTGTATTCTTGGCACACAGTAAATTTCTTGGCCATATCATTTCAAAATAAGGATTAACAATTGATCCCAAAAGAGTTAAAGCTATCCAAACTTTTCCATTGCCAATTCACAAGAAATCTCTCCAAAGCTTCTTGGGAAGGATAAACTTTGTCCACATATTTGTGCCTAATTTTTCCACTCTTGTGAAGCCATTAACAATGATGTTGAAGAAGAGTCTTGCATTCAAGTGGACAACATAAGGTAGAGAGAGTTTTGAGGCCATCAAACATGTAATATCACAAGCTCCAACTCTTATCAACCCATATTTCTCCAAGGACTTCATGCTATATGATTTTGGAGGATCGGATATAATCTCAGCTATCTTGGTACAACTGAATAAGGAAGGTTTGGAACAACCCATAGCATTCTTCAATCAAATCCTAGAAGATTACGAAGTGAGGTATTCTTTCATTGAAAAATATGTTCTTGCTTTTATTAGGAGCTTGAAGAAGTTCAAACATTTAGTCTCGAACAATAAGATCCAACTATTAGTGTCACATGCCGGAGTAAAATACTTTCTCTTGAACAAATATTTGAATGAGAAGAGAAATAGGATGGATCACTCGGGTAATGGAGTATGACATTGAAATCAAGGTGACTATGCTAGTTCATTGTACGGGTTTGTGTGAACAACTAGCTTTCGAGAAACATCTTGAATCGAGATAGTGAAGGAACTATTTTTGTGTTGCAAGATGAGTAAGAACAACTTGAGTTGATGATGCACCCAATCCATGTTGGACTTAAGACATGGTGCATTATATCTAAACATGTTTGTTCCTTCTAGAATAGAACAAAGCTAAGAGAAGATATTCCGGTTTCAATCCATTCCGTGCACGTACTCATTGGCGTCTTGTTCAAGAAGGATTTGAATGGGGTATTATTGAGGTGTGTCCCAACAAATCAGATTGAGAAGATATTACGAGAGTTCCATAATGGAGAAGCAAGAGGTCACTTTTCTCCACGAGTAACAAATCTCAAAGTCATGAAGGCCGATTACTATTGGCCTATAATGTTTAGTGATTTCTATTCATGGATTAAGAAATGCAAAAGTGTGCATTCTTCATAGGAAAAGAGAGGCTAGCAACACTTCCCCTTCATCCCATCTCAGTGGACCAGCCATTCATGTAATGGGGATTAGACTTCATTAGAGTTATCAATCCAAATTAAATTCAAGGCCATAATTGGATACTTACGGCAACAAACTATTTCACTAAGTCGAGTGAAGTAGTGACACTCAAGGAGGCAAATGAATACAACCTATTGGATTTCTATGAGGGGATAGTCATAAGGTTTGGTGCCCCTACTACTATCATATCAGATAATGCATTGGAATTTCTTGGCACAAAGATCACAGAATGGGATGTTAGAAATGGAATTTATCTCAACACTTCTTCTAATTATTACCCTCAGGGTAATGGCCAAGTAGAATCCATGAACAAGAACCTATTGAGAATCATAAGAAGAAATATTGATGAGAATCAAAGAACCTGACACATGAAGCTCAAATCAGCCTTATGGGATGATAGAATAACACCCAAGAGGTCAACATGTAGCTCTCCCTACAAGCTTATATACGGGAAGGAAGCAGTACTACATATATCACTTGAGTTGCCAGCATTAGAGCTTATGAAGTAGCTGGAGCTAGTTGAGTTTGAACCCATGGAAATAAAGTATGTAGAGTTGATGGAGTTGGAAAAAACCAAAGGGCATGTAATGAAAACCATGGAAAAATATTAAGAGGAGATCCGACAAGAAAGCTAAAGCTAGGACATTCAAAGAAGGGGACTTGGTAATGAAGTGGGACGTTGATCGGGAAAAATTGGGAAAGCATTATAAGTTCAATGCTATATGGAGTGGTCCCTATATGGTCACTGAGTGCAAGAGTAACAATGCATTCTGATTGACTAATTTAGATGGTGAAGAATTACAGATTCTAGTCAATGGAATCTATCTTAAACATTACTACTAGAGGAATAATTTCTCACCCTTGTACATATTAGTCTAGTATTTTTAATTCCTCTAAGTGCTTGTGCATATTTTTTTGTTAGAATAGGTTTTAATTTCCCTAAGTCTTTGGTGCACATGTTCTATTGCTTCTAGTGTATGCTTTGTATATAGTTCATCATGCTTCGAGAAAGATAAGTTGCGGTAGGGAAGCTCATAGTTGCTTGCAATAGTTATCTCAAATTCAAACAAATGCAGAGTAACTAAAATCAGGTCAAGAGACAGATTTCAAATCTTTAATTCTTTTCTTAAATCAACATCGAGTTTCTCAAATTAGAAAATTAGTAGTGGGGTAGATTTGAAATTGTAGCAGATGGTAGTCCTTAATTTTCAATCAGCCTTCGACCAATGTTAAGCAATAAGTATGAACCACTATGTATATCTCCAAGGATTGAAAACAACCTTTGTAGCTTACAACAATAGCAGGATCGACTCAGATCAAAGTAGCCTATCAAAAGAAATGGAACATTCAGAAGAAAAAAGAAAGAGGAACTTAATATAGTTCCATGATGTCCAAGTTAATAGATGTTCATCATTCAAACTCAATGGATTGCAGCCACGGGGAAGGGATGAAACTCAAGTTTTAAAACAATTTTCTACTCTCACAAATCTTGATTTCAATATTTTCTTATGAAAGTTAAGAGTGTGAGCAGCGAAGGCAGCTCTAGAAGCGAGCAATAACATCTCAAATGTTTCAAGGTCAAGTTTCTTGAGTTTAGAATAGTTTGTGATGATCTAGCGGACTCCACGCCAAATGGATATCTACAGGTAGTGGTCATATTCCATTTAGTAGGAAAATGGCCTCGTGAGTTGCCAATTATTATCCAATTGCACTACTTTGGTGAAATTGGACAAATGGAAATTTTACATTGTGACCACTTGTAAAGGGGGTAATCGGTGAAAATTGGCAAATGCACCTCAACACTTCCTCTTAATGTGCTTGAGGAGATCCAAAAGATTGATAATGTGATGAAAAGATTGATAATGTTTAGGGAAGGTTAGATGAATTCTTAAAAATTGTATCTTTGGTCCTTATAGTGAACCAAAATCATGCCCAAGATCCTTCCCTAGCTTGGTGAGATGACAAGCAAAAGACTTGGGTGAGTTTTAGGAAAGCGAAGCTCTGACGGATGATTGAATCAAGCTACCAAGCTATTATGACTAAGTTCATCAAAACGAGGTCAATCTATTAATTGTGGAAGCTAAGTTGGCCCCCCCTGTAGTCATTTTTACACCCATCAAACAATAATGGAATCCCATACACGCCGACCTATCACCCAGTGGGCGTTGGGTGCTCACCCAAGGCACACACGGGCACCGAGTCTCTCTTTTATGTGAGTTAAGTGGGAAATCATCATCTATGATAGGAAATTAAAAAGAGTGAGTGGATACGATACTTACATTCATCATAGAGCTTAGAATGGATTCTAGATCAATGCAGTCATTTTAGATAAAAGGATACTTAATAATTTTATAGAATTGAACTGAAAAGGGAATATAAAGGAGTTTATATTCATTCATATAACACATATAAAATAGAACTATGCATATATATGTATAAACTAGAGTCTATTATATTTATATTTCATCATACACAACCTCATCACATGCATTAGATCCATTACAGAATATACAGTATGGCAAACCAAAGTCATACATAATAACTAGATTAGAGTCCTCCTAAACATGAAAGGAAAATTTCATACCCAAACCCCTTGATACATCCTTCCGTTGTAAGTCATCTACCCAACCCAATAGATTTTCTCATAGCATTTCTGCAGAGCTCTACTCTCTATTGATCTATATCTCAATTCCTCTATGGGCGCTTGTATTTATAGGCCTCTTGAACTACCAACCCACCTTTTTGAGGCTTCAGATCCGTCACCAAGTGTCTAAATGTGGTCCTCCATGGGAGCATGCTCCTCCAAGCCTGAGCTCTCCACTCCTTGCCATGATGGTCTTCTAGAAGCTTCCATCGTAGGGCATATTCCTTCCTAGGCCAACTTTGTCACTAGGCTGGCACCTTATCCACTCTGCATGTGCAGTCGGGTCATGCTTTTCACGTGTCCTTCTTGATATGCCAAATATGGCTAAGTCCCAAAATCCTACTTTGCCTTGCGTGCGTATGCTACTTGTTCTATTAAACCTCTTAGAATCCTACCCTACACTTTCTCCTTGCATGCCCTTCTTTAACAAGGCCTTGCATGCCCATGTGCCTTCTTGTACTTAGCCAATAAATTAGGGTCCCAACATCACCCCACACTATGCCTATTCTCCACCCGCGGGAACACGTCTTCAATGAATAAAGAATTACAACAATTCCTGAAGAAATAATGATTTGGAAAAGAATAAGGGAAAGAAGAATTGGGAAAGATGGAAGAATGGGGAAGTGTTGTTACTACTGATAACAGGAGAGGAAAATATTTCTTCAATTTGGCCTCTAACTTATTCCAGGCATCAAATTCATTTTTTGCTCTTTGGTAGAGGTCGCCGACTAGGGTGCTTACCTCATCAAAACTCAGTCCGTCTCCTTGAGTATTCATTGCCTCAACCACCCCTTCCATTCTTGCCCACATCCTCAAGTGCATCCATCCCCTTTGTGATTTGTGGGTATAACCCTTTCAGAGTTCTTGACTGAACCTCATAGGAATTCAATGGCTTTGGACTTCTTCTCAACCTTAGCTAAGATCCTATCCCACTCCACTCTGTTCCCTTTGTTCTTCTCTTGGAATTCTTTGAGCTCTGCCTTGTGAGTGGCGACAAGAATGCTCGCCACTCTATCCTTGTCTGCACAGTTGTCATACGTGGCCTCAACAAATTTGGTAGTAATTTTTACATCAGCAAGGACCTTGTTGTACTCGACAATGATTGCTACAACCTTCAGTTTGTCTTCCCTTTCTAGGTGTGCTGATACCTCTTCCATGGATTCTAAGGCCAGTGGTTTCCTCTCCATGGTGAGGATATGTGTTAAGTCTTCTAGGCACTCCAGGAAGATCCATAATTTTGCGCGGGTGGTGCTAGGTCTGGATGCTTCAAAATAATGGCATCTGTGATGGATTCTACCTTCTTGTATACCTCACACACCCTTGCCTTCTCTTCCCTTAGTTCACGCTTTAGCTGCGCTTGATTAGTTCCTCCCGCTTTAAGTCCTTGGTCCTTTCTTTGAGCTCTTCTTCCCTCTTCTCTAGCTCTGCCTCTAGGAATTTTACCTGTCATTCCTCCTAAATAACCTAGCTTCTAGTTCAACCGAGACCTTGTTCAACACATTACAGACTTGTTCATCTGATAGCCACTGAGCTCACCAAGGGGTTGTCTCCTTTTGACTCAGGCACCTTCATTATTTCCCCTTAGCTTACCTTGAATTCTAGCTTGTCGATGTGGGACTCAATTGCCCAAGAAAGAATTTTCCTCATCCGAGGGTATGCACCTTCCTCATCAAATGACTTCATAGCCAAGAGTTGCTCTGTTGGTACTATGCTTTGAAATGCATGCATAACACCTTGCTTGGATCATCAATATAGTCCATTCTTGGTCTCTAGATCTCTGTGCATCTTCCTCATGTGTGTGTGCCCTTAGGAATACATACTGTCAAACTGGGGCCTCCTCTTGTGCTACCGTGATCTTTTCCCACACTTTCTTCTTTATCTTCATTCATAACTATTTCAGCGTTGTGCTCCAACTCTTGTTCTACTAAGGCTTCAATGATTTTTTCCGCTTCTTTTTCTGCTACCTCATTTATCTACTCCTGTGTGAGGCTTGGAGTCTAATTTTTGTACTCACTTCTTCACTTCCTCCCTTATCTTGGGTGCCTTCCTCCTCTTGGCTACCCTTCCTCCGCACGAAGAGAAACTCATTTTCCTCTTCTCCACCCTCTTCCTCTGAATCATGCACATCAAACACTAGTGGTTCTTGGGATCCTTCAGGTTCATCTTCTTCATCATCATCCCTCTCTCCTCTTGTAGGCCTCCAAGCTCTCTGTGTCCTCCAAATCAGCCTCCTCCATCACCTTTTGTTTCTTCCTAACTAGGGATTCCAGTATAGGAGATTTGGCTCTTTCTTCTTCCTCCTCTAGTGACTTCTCTTTTGTGATAGGATTTTCTTGTTACTGGTGCCTCATCTCTAACTGGGACCTCTTCCTACGTGTGTAAGTGCTAGTTCTAGTGCTTTTCCCTGGGGCACCCACTTGTGGTGTACTTTGGACACTTGGTGCCTTCTTCCCTTGCACCTCTTCTTTTCCTTTCTTTTTTGGTGCGGGCTTCTTTCTTCCCATGGGGTCTTCAGGAATGGAGACATCACATTCCAGGTATGTGCCCTTCTCAAACTTTGGTCTTATGCACAGATATACCCTTGCCATAGTCTCTCCTACTATTGGAAAAGTCAGGGGATTTGTCATTTGAACTTCATGGGAGACATACCTCTCCACGTACATGCACTTCTTGGGTAAATGAGCTTTTTGCGTAGCTCCCTATGGTCTTGATCTACCTCACTAAGGTCGAACCTTAGTCTTTTGGCCTCTTTAAACTTGTTTACCCCTACTTGGAAATACTGAGCGGTGAAGGAGAGGGGAGCTTGCACCAGGGGCCCATGTTTTCATCTGTCAATTTAAATCTGCCAATGCAGAAATGTTGGTACACCACAAATTTGGCTTCTCCATCAACGAGTCTTTGGTAGCTACTTTGGGATCCTCCACTCTACCCCGAATGCATCCCTTAAGTGCTTATACCATTTTTCCAGGCATGCCTTGTGAGAAGCCATCATGCTATCACAAGTGTACTTTGTGAATCTTTTTATGGGTGAGGGGTCTTCCTCTGGATATTCCCAAACAAACTTATCTACTGCATCTGGCACTCTAATCTCTAAAAACATAATTGTCAAGAGGACATTTCCAAAGAGTATCTTGTCTCCTTCCTGTGTGCGCTGTTAATAATTTCATCTACGATGAAGGTAGAAAAATTATAGATGGTGCCTTCTGAAATCTTCTTGCACACATTTAACCAGGCCTTATTTACCTGTGTCTACCTTTCTTAGTCATTTAGCTTTGTCACCAGCACACAACCATTCTCATGAAAGGGTCTTGGATCTCCACGATATCAAAGTATCATGACCCCTTCTTATAATCATAGGTGGCGATGATTGCTTTGATGGCTTCCTTGTCGCTCAGGTCATCATCTATACTTTCTCCTTCATAGATGAGGCCTGTGAATCTTGAAATCAGCTTAGTTATGCGCATCTTTCTCCCTGAAGTAAAAGTGATCCTCATGTATACATGACATTAACCATTGATAGAGGTGCTCAGGTTTTCCAAAATAAGGAAACTCATAGAGTTGTAATAATCCCACCTTCTCCAATTTTACTTTTACCTCATCGTTATAGATAGGTAAACCCTCTGGTGTCCTCTTGTTTGTCGGTGCACCAACTCTAACGCCAACTCATTTTCTGTCATGTTCATGCATGGTTGTAATTTCTTACCATCATGTTTCTTAAGTGGGACTCCCATTCTTTCCCGAGAAAAACCCCATCCGGTACTACATCTCTGTGTACCATTCTTCATTCATGCTTATGGGGGTTTCTAGTTGTTTGCCTTTTCCTTTGCCCTTGCCCTTTCCTTTTGGCTTCTTAGGTGATATAGTTGGTTTCTTAGGTGCCATGGTTTAGGTTACCTCAGCACTTCAACTTCTCTTACTTTCTCTACTTTTCTACCCTCTCCAAGCTCAGACCTCAAACTTGTGAAGAAACCCTTTTCAGCCCATGCCCTAGCTACCAAACCCTAATTGGAATAACCTTTTTCACAAGACGATGCTTCTCCATAACTCTTTTTCTCTACGCCCATGAACTCCTTTCCTTCGGTTTGCCAGATCAAATCTAGTCACTCATGATTAAATTTCTCAATTTTTTCTTCACACATATCAACTATGGAAACCCTAGTTCGCAAGAACTCTTCTTTCTTCATATTCAAAAATGTTAATAATGCGTGCTCAACCTTATATTTATAGTTTTTCCAACTTTTAATCATTAAATTCTACTTCACCTACCATCGTACTTTAACACTTATTACGGATATTTCCACCAAGCCGTACTCTAGCACCCCAACTCATGTGCCCAACCTTGCGTGGACAATCCTATGACCCTTCTTCCGACGTGTAACCAATCTATTTGACAGAAGACTCTTACGTGTACATTACCAGCACCGAAGGTACTTCTTTCATCCTCACAATTTTTGCTCTCGCCTACCTCGTGTTGTTTTTGTGCTTCTTTCTTCCTTGTACTTGGAAATGAAATGTAGCCTTATCCTGATACCAACCATCCTCGTTCACCTTTTCTCTTATGTACTTTCTTCCATAGGGCCATTCAACCGGGCTTTCCAATGCAATCCTTCCTAGTACTTCACATTTTGCACTTTCCTACATTATTCCACCCCACACTAAATGATGTAGATTCCTTTGTGCATTCATAACCTTCAAAAACTAAAGAGGTTACCGGTGCCCAAGGTGCAACACAAAACAACAATGAGAAAGGGAAACACAAGAAAAGAAAAAAGCACTAAAGGAAGTCCTAAACTATCTGGAAATACTACCTTATTACAAACACCAAGAAGACTTATTTATAGTAGGGCTTTAACCTACTCCCATTGAAGTGTCTTGGCAATATCATCCCATCCAATGCTTGTAACTGGCACGCACCTAAATCAAGGATGTATGAGATGATGTAGGGACCCAACCAATGGACTTTTAACTTCCCAAGATGGCACAAAAACTTGGAATCATATAGTAGCACCATCTACCCAACCTCAAACTTTTTATTCTTAATGTGACGATCATGCCATGCCTTTTGTTTTGCTTTTTTAGTCTTCTGGCTCCACTTGGTGAGTGATCATCTTTCATCTAATTGCATTAACTTGTCAATTCTTTCTTCCAATGCTTGTTCATCATTGACCAATCCTCCTACACATGCTATACGTAGAGAAGGTAATATGAATTCAACTAGTAGGACAACCTCCATGCCAAACACTAATTGAAATGGTGTGGCCTTATTTAACCTCTTGTAGGTTGTCCTATATGCCTAAAGAATGACTGATACTTTGTCATCCCAATCTTATCTACCAACGTCATAAATTTTTGTTAGGGTATGACTTAGTATTTTGTTAAATGCCTCAGTGGTTCATTTGCTTATGGATGGAAAGGGGTCTTGTGATGAGCCACCATGAATTCCGCTAACAAGAATCCTTACTATCTTATTTAAGAAATGTGTACCCCTGTCACTAGTCAAAATCAAAGGGCATCCATACCTTGTAATAATGTTTTCCCATAGAAATATTGCTGCAGTAGCTGCTATACAATCCTTGGTAGGTGTTGCTTCTACCCACCTTGTCAAGTAATTTGTGTAAGTGATTATATAACGTGATCCAGTCCTACACACGGCTAGTGCAATAGGGCCTACAAAGTCTATAGCCCACTTTTTGAATGGCTTGGCATTGGGAATAGGGTGCAAAGGCATTTCATCTCTTCACCCTGGTTTGCCAATGCACTGACAATGGTCACATGCCTTGCAATATTCCTTGTAGTCTTGATATAGGGTCTCCCACCATAATCGGACATTAATATCTTACGTGCAGTGGCATTGCACTGCGCATAGTGCCCACCTGCACTACCTCCGTGCACCTCTTCTATTATGGCTAGGTGCTCATGTTCCAGCACACACCGGCACAAAATCTCATCACGTCCTAATTTGTATAAATCCCCACTAATCAACATGTAGGGCATGAAGCATATAGCTAACTTCTTTTTATCCAATGCCTTCATTCTTTCTGGTGCTGCACCTATCTATAGAACTAATGCAATATCTTCTAAGTTTAAGGGCATGCACCACAACCTAAATAGTTGTGCATCTAACATGGTATCCTCAATGATTTGTGCATCCTCCCTTGAATCAATTCTAGACAAATGATCAAGTCTGGAATTACTTTTTCTGGTTTGACAACCACTTTGTGAACTTGAATTCTTGGAACAATAGTACCCACCAACATATGTGTCCTTGTAGAACGGGCTTGTTCACTAAATATTTCAATGCCATATGGTCAATGTAAAATATAAAAGGGGTTTCCAAAAATACATCTGAACTTGTGAAGCGCGTAGATCATTGAAAATGCTTCACACTCAGTTGTAGTATAGTTCTACTCTACTGGTGTCAACTTCCTACTCACAAAGCATAAAGGATGATCAACAATCCCTTCACCAGGTCTATGCAAGTACTACTCCAATGGTGGTTCCTAAGGCATCAACATGAACATGGAAGGGCTTATCCCAAGAGGGGAATCGTAGTATGGGTGCGGTGACAAGCCTATCCTTTAAAGTGTCAAATGCCTTCTGTTGCGCCTCTCCCCAATGGAAGGCACTCTTGTGTCTAATTAACTCTTCTAAAGGTGTGGCGATCTTGGCATATCCCTTGATGAAATTCCTGTAGTAACCCATGTTTCCAAGGAATCCATGCACTTGTGCTTTGACTAGTAGGCTCCCCCAATCCCACAATTACTACAACTTTGGTGGGATCTACTAGTAAGCCCTCCTACATATGATGTGCCCTAATAATGTTCCAAACAGGGTAGAAAATACACATTTCTTAATGTTGAGGGATATCCTCAATTGCCAACACCTTTCAAACATTAATCTTAAGTTGTCACAATGGTCCCTCACTAACCCATATACTGTTTAATCATCCAGGTAAACTTGAAGAAATTTATGGATGAAGTCTTGGAAATCTTGCACCACAATGCATGAGAAAACAACAGGCATATTCTTCAACCCAAAAGGCATGAATGTATAAGAAAAAATTCCCCACTTAGTGACAAAAGTCATCTTCCTCTGGTCCTCCTTTGCAATCCTTACCTGGTGATAGCTCGAGAATCCATCTGTGAAAGAGTAGACCTCGTGTCTTGCCACTCCCTCTAAGATTTCTTCAGTAAATGGGGTTGGGAAAGGATCAATGACACATACTACATTCAGATCCATGTTGTCAACAAAATCCTTATCCTCCTGTCCTTCTTGATACTAATTACCATTGGACTTATCCATTCTGACTCTTCCATAGCCTCAATGATACCTGATGCTATCATTTTTTCTATCTCCTCCTTGACCTTTACACGCAAATTGGGATTCATCCGGTATGGCCTCTTCCTGATTGGGCATGCACCTTCCTTTAGCTTTATCCTCATCTCCCCCAAGGAATGGTGGATGCCTTTAAGCTCATGGTACCTACGTGGGAACAAATCTTGGAATTCATGTAACAAATCAATGATTTTAGAGACTTCTTTCTCGACCAATAGTCTCTAATGATTGCCTCCTTGGGTTCTATTTCTGAGCTGATGTTAACCTTTTTGTCTTTAAAGGTTCATGGTAGGCACACACCCATTCATTAGCACTATCTATGACTTCATGCATCCCTATAGAATGGTTAACATCCAAGCTTTCTACCTCTTCCTCATCAATAACATACACCATCTTCCCCTTTTCTTTTTCTATAAACATGTGCTAAAGTCTGTATCTCTTTTGTTTCTTCTTCCTCAAAGTGCACCTCCAGGCTAGGTTCACCTAGAAATTCTTATATTCTATCTTCCTCCATAGCACTATCCCCTATTGTAAGGTGCTTGACTACCTGCAACGCCTTATGTACTGATGGCCTTGTACTCTGATACTCAAATGTTTGAATGAGATCAGCCGCCAATTCTTGCCAATTACCAGTTTGGAGATGCATCTTCGAGTGGATATACCACATGTGTGCACATCCTTCAGGTTGGAGTACAACTTGTGAACCCATAATGAAGGTGGTAATGCTTCTACGCTCCCCATCTAGGCTATCTCACATGCTTGGATATGGAAGGAAGTGGTCTCTCTACCATGGTAGTATTTTATAGCCATGGGCACATTGTTCTCTACAAACCTTATGGAGAAGGAAATTCTTACCTTGTGCCATTCCAAGAGGTCTCCACAATGTGGCACCCACCAACGCATAGCAGCTTGATTACGAGTAGGCTATAGTTAAACATTTTCCTCCTTTCCTCCTCATTTCTCCAATGGGCCTCCATTTTTGCAAGAAATCTTTTGGATTAGCCCCTCCCAAGTAACTTGGTAGTTTTCTCCCTCCTAGGAATCGGGTATGTATGTGCCTTTTTCACCTTGGTTACCAATCCTCTTAAATTCCATCCGATCAACTCATAGGTCCCGTGTGCCCAATTGTCACACACCATGCTTGTGGTATCACTCACAGACTGGGCATCCTCAAACTGGATAACTCCTTCTATAGGGTGAATTATCTTAGGATCCTGATTGAGCACATGTATATTCTATCAAGGACTTCTTCTCCCAATGGCTCTGTGTAGGGCATCGAATTCCCATCTGTCAAAGGGATGATCACCCGTTCTTCCTTGTTTTTGAAACTAATATATCCTTTGTTAAACCTTATGTCAGCATTATTCTTGTAACACCATGGGCACCCAAGCAATGCTGGAAAATTTTCTACCTTGGCGAGCACCAAGACTTGAAGTCTCCAGTGAACTTGGCCCCCTGAATGGTAATCACTACATCCTTTAATACTCCAATGGGCATTTCCTTAGTTTTTTTTCCATATACAACACATTTGAAGATGGATGTAATGTGGGCCTTCCCATCTAATGCAAACATCTAAGGTTAGAACATTCACTTCTACTCCTGTGTCGATGAGGATATTGCTCAGAGACATCCATCAACAACTACATTCAGAGTAATCTCTTTGTCATATTCAAGGCTATGTGGAGAAAGGTTTGCATGTAAAACTTGTCTCTTGCACTCTACTCGATGTGTGGTACCTTCTCCCTCAGCCATTCTCCTAGCAAGGGAATAATATTCTCTTGCCTCAACATTTTACATACTTCTTTGACCTCATCCAGGTCACTTCTTGGAACCTCATTATCCTTCCACTACCCCACCTACCTTGATTTCTCCTTGAGACACTGTATCTCCCCTTGTAAACTCCTAATCACGTCCATAGTCTCCTGGTATACCTCTTTCTAGTGGGCAGGGTCCGGGTACTTTCCATGTGGTACCTCTTCTCTGAAACTAATGTCCTTGGTCTAGGCATCTCCTTGGTGTGCGTGACCTCTACATACATTGTCACCAGTACAGGTTTGATCTCTAACTCACGTGCCACTCTTAGCATCCATTGTGAATCATCCCTTTTACGCTTACCATAGTAGTGCCCTTATCTTTTCGGTGTTGCTGGTTCATATGCTCATAGAGTTCCAGACATTATTCATACTTGTGCTTCTTTCTGCACCACAAGCATTGTAATAGATCAAGAGACTCTCATTTATAATGTTACATGGATCCATAATTATAACATGTTCCTCATGGGAACTCACTTCTTCCTCCTCCACGGGTACCATGACCATGAAATCCTCTGCGAGAACTTCTTCCATGCATGCTTCAATCTGTGCCTCCTTCATAACGACATTCATATTCCTTGGAACTACTGGAAAGCTTGGTCTGGCACACACCAAAGTCAATGGCCTCATGGATATGGTCAATAAGCCTACAATCCTTAGTATCATGGGTTGTAGAGGTGAAATTATTATAGTAGCAAGACACATTCTTCTGAATTACGTGCTCTAACAAGGGACACCTACTCACATCATGGTCCCCACAAAATCTCACGATTCTTGCTACGGTGCACGTACCATCCTCTGGGGGAAACTATCCTTGGAATGCCCCTCTATTTCACAATCCATACACCATATTCCACTATGAGTCTCATGAGTTGAGTTCACGAGATAAATTTTCTAGGCTTAGCCATAACAATGATTTGGGACTCTAGGAATGAACTAACACCGATGTCAATGCTTCCAATAGATTTAGCGTGTAGAGCAACTTCCAACACCTCACGCGGGTTTGTGAAAGTCTTATGAGATAATGCTCTTCTAAATGGTGTTATCAACCCTCCAAAAACCATTGAGCATGATGTGAAGGGTGAATGTCATATGATAATTTTGATAGGAGAGTCTTAAACCATGCGTCATACTCCCGCACACTCTCCACCATTCCTTGTTGAATCTCCTTGAGGGCATTGATGCTCTTCTATTCAAACTTAGGGATGTGGAATTCTACTAGGAAGGTGTTTTTCAATGTGGTGTAATCTACCACCATCTGATGGGGGTCATACTTCCTATACCAGCTATGCATGTGCCCTTGCAACATTATTACAAATTGACTGGCCTTCATTCCAGGGTTGTGATCCCCTTCGAATGCCATAACAATTCACACTTATGAACATGCTCTACAACATCCTCTATGCCCTAGTAGTCTAGAAAGTGTAAAGACATTTCAAAGATTACTTGAGGAGGTGGCTAAGGCCCCTGTCCTCCTGGTCCAAATCCTTTGTTTCCTCCAGTGTTCCCTTCGGTGTTTCCTCCCCCAGACCCACTTGGATCCACTTTGGGTCATGTGCCTCTTGATCCACTAGTTCCACCTCCAGACCCTCCTATGGCTAATAATGGGCCTAAAGTGGTCACACCTAGCGTCCCCAATGTCCCACTGAACTACGTGCCAATGGTATGTGAGATCGTTCAACTGCTAGATGTATGCCCCGTGCCACTCCCCAACACGTTACCCAAACCTTGTGTATTTGCTCCTTGTCTCGAAAATTCCTCCAAACACTGGAATAGAGTGTGCAACCATAGAAGTTCCAAATGAGAAATTATACCTCCTGGGTGCCGATCGGTCACTCCCACCGATACCAACTATGTTATCAACACTCCTTTGATTTAGAAAACCAAGTGCCAAGGTTTGGTCACTAGGTGGGTTTAGATGTGTGCCAACGACTCTTCTCTTTCCACGTGAAAACTCTCATCAGAAGCTGAAGGGGTCTCTCTCCTATGCTTTCTGAGATGGAGTAGCATAGAATGCTCAGGTTCCATGTCCTCTACGTGAACCTCAAATCCTTCCCACAACATCTATCTCTATAGATCCATCACACTTGTAACCTCACGTTGTCTAACAATCTCCCTTTCACGTGCTTCACTATACTTGAGTCATCTCTCCTCCCTTTCTTTCTCATTTGCAATATCTACCATCTTCCTCCACCCTAGCTTCCTTGCCCAATGCTCAGGAAGGTTTAGCCAGACCATAAAAATGCCTCTAAACTCAAGGTAACCATCAAGATATTTATTGCCAAAGGAATAACATGTAGAAATGATCCTTTGGGCTCCCGTAGAAACTCAAACTCAGTGAATCCGAACAAGAATATGTAGAAATAACATACTCCAAAGTGTAGCTAGCCAGTACTCCTTTCCACCAATGATCCACAACATGAGTCCACGTCGGATCTACATGTTTGCGCAGCCTCTCCGTACTCTTCTTGGCTCCACACATGTGATCTATAATACCGGGTTGATCTGGATGTATATGATGATAGCTATTCATACAACTCTCTTTGGAAGCAACAAAGAAAAAGTTTCATATAACTCATGGTAGAGGTTCCCTTCTACCCATCTGCATGCATCAAACTTAGGCCCAATACTGAATCTATGAGAAAATTCTTCCTCCATGCTCTTGAATCATGATTCAACACTTTCCATAGTTAGGCATTTTGTCATCACTCATTGCACAAATCATGATGTATGCTATTTACCAATACAACTTTAAAAACAAGTCCCGGAAATAGAACCAAGATGTAGTCATTTTTACACCCACCAAAGAACAAGGGAATCCCATGCACTGTGACCTATCACCCAGTGGGTGCTGAGCACTCACTCGAGGCACACACGAGCGCCGAGTCTCTATTTTATGTGAGTTAAGTGGGAAAACATCATCTATGATAGGAACTTAAAAAGAGTGAGTGGATACGAGACTTACATTCATCATAGAGCTCAGAATGACTTCTAGATCAATGCAGTCATTCCAGACAAAAGGATACTTAACAATTTATAGAACTAAACTGAAAAGGAAATGTATAGGAGTTTATATTCATTCATATAACACATATGAAATAGAACTATGCAGATATATGTATAAACTAGAGTCTATTATATTTATATTCCATCATACCGAAAACCTCATCACATGCATTAGATCCATTAAAAATATCATAGTATGGTAGACCAAAGTCATACATCATAACTGGATTAGAGTCCTCCTAAACATGAAAGGAAAATTTCATACCCAAACCCCTTGATACATCCTTCCCCGTAAGTCATCTACCCAACCCAATAGAGTTTCTCGCAACATTTATGCAGAGCTTCGCTCTCTATTGATCTATATCTCAATTCCTCTACGGGTGCTTGTATTTATAGGCCTCTTGAACTGCCAACCCACCTTTCTGAGGCTTCAGATCCGTCACCAAGTGTCCAAATGTGGTCCTCCATGGGGGCATGCTCCTCCAAGCCTGAGCTCTCCACTCCTTGCCATGATGGTCTTCTAGAAGCTTCCATCGTAGGGCATATTCCTTCCTAGGCCAACCTGTCACTAGGATGGCACCTTATCCACTCTGCATGCATAGTCGGGTCATGCTTTTCACGTGTCCTACCTAATATGCCAAATATGGCTAAGTCCTAAAATCTTGCTTTTCCTTGCGTGCGTGCTACTTGTTCTATTAAACCCTCCTAGAATCCTTCCCCACACACTTTCTCCTTGCATGCCCTTCTTTAACAAGGCCTTACGTGCCCATGTACCTTCTTGTACTTAGCCAATAAATCAGGGTCCCAACACCCCTTGGCGAGTTATTTTTAAAGCCCATCAAGTGTTTATAAGATGCACCAAGCTATTGCTTTGATGATGGAAACATTAGCAATGAGTTATAGAAAAAGAAAAGATCATTCAACAACCCACCGAGTTGTTTCATAAGGGAGAATGAGATAATTTCAAAGGCCGAGCTAATATGGAATGATGTCCGGAGTTCTTTAGTACTCACAAAATTCATTAGAGATCAAACTAGTCATAACCATGTGTGTAAGGGTCGAGTGGCATAACAACACCGAACAAAGTATAATGTTCGAGCTGAGTTGATGATGAGAGGAAAATGAGAGTTCGGTTAGCAAGTTAGCTAGCTCACCGAGAAGCATGGCTAAGGTGGAGAAACACCAACGTTGAGTTACAAATAGCAAAGAAATCTCAAGGCTTGGGCAAACACTTAACTAATCCCTTGAGATTAGAGAGTGAGCCGTAGAAAAAACTCAAGCTTTATTCGGTCTAGACCCTTGCAGGTATAGTGAAAACATATATCCCAAATGGATCAAATGGAGCTCAAGACATGGGGGCACTCTAAGCCTGAAATTACAGCATAACACGGAGCTTAGGTATATTGTGGAAAAGGTGGAATATTTTGGCCCACTCACCCCGGGATGAGTGGGACATCTAGGCCTTGAGATTTACGAAATGCTAGATGTGAAGGGATGCGAAGTCGGCCTAGTTAACAACCTTCATGGGGTCAACATGTGAATGGTGGACCGGTTATGGATCCAAGGTGCTCGCGATACCCTTTGAGAAGACAAGTCGAGGTTGGGAGCCCAAGTCACACTCGGACAACTAGAATAGAGAAAGTTGAGTTCCCTATAATGCAATGTGACCTGAAATGCAAAGTGGTGGGGTGCTCACCATTTGAAGAGTATGTTTGGCATGTGGTGATGAAAGCATAAGACCTAAGCTAGCCACTGAGTTGACATCATCATGGCACAAATAATATCGATGGGAGCATTGAGCTCGGTGAGTCGGTAAAATGTTAACCAAATTGTGAGACAGATTTGGGAGGATGGATCTACATGGCATCTAAGATGGAGATCCCATAGAGTTTAATGAAGCATGAACCAATGCATGGAGTAAAATGGGTGGTTGTGGCACTAGGGAGGGGGATTAACATTTGATAATAAAGGTAAGAGCTCACCAACACATCCAGGTGGCCAAAGGTGCCAATGAAGAAAGTTCGGCGGCATGTAATGTGACTTGGTACATAGGTGTCAACAACTCGGCACTTAAAGCAAACAAGGAGCTGTGAGGTAGTAGAAAGGAAGATCCTACTCGTTTGAGCTTGCAATGCATGGGATAAAACATTAAAGCATTAACCCTTTTCCACACGTAAGCAATGATCAAATAAATGGTGGACCCCACTTTTAATGGCTCAAGACATTAAAAGGATGTAGAAACATAGGAAGAGAGAAAGAAATATTTTAAATGCAATTTTCCAACCAAATTTTAATTGCCAATCCCGTGAAGGTGAAGAAATGCCTGGAAAACCAAAAAAACCACATGCACTCAAAAGCTCATATATTGGGCAATTCTTAATGAAATTATGCAAATGAATACTCGGTGGGATCTTGGATTCAAGCCTGATGTATAAAAAATATAGAAATATAGAAATTGATGAAGATTTGATGGTGATTTTTAAGAAAAACAAGCCTAGTTCAGTTTGGTTATTGGATAGTGGTTGGAGAGGCATTTAATGAGCATGGGAAATCATTCTTTCATTACTGCAGTTATGGGACACCTTGAGATTACTTTTGCAGGTCAATATTCACCAACTAAACTCATTTATCATGAATTGAAATTGGTTGGAAAGTGAATTTCATGAATTGCCTCCTCTCTCTCTTTCTCTTCCTAAAATTATATAAATTGAAGTGTTGGGCTCATTGTAGAAGTGGATGATTTGAGTAGCAAAACTCTTCCCATTTTGTTTTGTGAAGCCAATGTACTGTAGGCCTTTGTAGTGGACTCCTTGCATGGTGATCTAGGCCTTTACTTTGTAATAGCTTGAACTGTGCATATTAATGAAGCAATAGATGCAAGTTGTGGATGTATTTTCCCTTGTTGTGTTTGTTGCATTTCTTCTTGCCTCTTCAATCTTATTGTAGATCTATTGTGTCTATTCTATGTTCTTGTAGGGATTCATTATTATTGTGTATGTATGGGAATGTTGTTGTAAGTGTTATTGTTAGACCTTGGAGAACTCTTATCACCCTCTCTAATATGAATTTTGCTTCCATTTTCACACATTGGGGGATTATTCTCTTACCCTTATTTTGGTGCATCACCTCTACAATGTAGTTCTCCTTTATTTGAATGTTATCTCTCTCTCTCTCCTAGTCCCTTAGAAATTATAGGATAGAGATAATCAATAGTTTACTTTAGTAGAGTTAGTTTTCATTAGGATTAGGAAGAATAACTATCTTGCTTTGGAGGTCGATCTCAAGTAGCAATGCCCACACTTGGAGATAGTACCCATGCTACCCACTCGTAATGTGAGCTCAAGCACAAACACTTGTGTAAATCGGAGGGTGTTGTGATTTAGGGATAAGACCCGCTTTGCTTATTTTTTTCTTGACTTGCCTCTTGTTCCACAAAAACTGTTGTCATCATTAGAGCTTGATTCAAGGCACTATTAAAGCATGTTGATTGGTTATGAGGTTGTTTACATGGGAAACACCATTCATAATCTTGTGCCACATTGTTTTGAGTTAGAACCAAGGCTCTGGATGTAGATACAATATTAGTATCATAGGGTTGAAATGACCTATTAGTAGGGGTTTTACATGGTTCTAATTTGTAGCTTGAGCAGGTGGTCTATTAGGCTGATACGAGGCCTATTGGGTTGGGCTTGAGGATGGTATGGTCTAAAATTTTGAGCTTGTTTCCTCTTAATTTTCACCAATTCATTGCCTAAGTTTTATAATCTGTTTCATGACTTCTTGGAGCTCATTTGAGGTACTAGAAGATGAGGTAGAAGCTTCAATAGAGCTATGATTTTTTTGGGGAGGAATAGAAACTAATGTGGGTTCTTGACTAGTGCTTGGACTCCCTATTCGGATAAAGAGACATATGTGGCCTAGGTACAAGTTTACCAACTTGAATCAGAAAATTTTCAGCTTTGATAGCAATGTTATAGGATGTGGGTAAAGTTGTACCTCCCATAGACTGTATCATCATGGCAATATAAAAATTTAAATCTTTTAGAAAGTAAAGGAAGGCACCTCTAATTGTTGGTCTCACAACAAGTGGAATCCTATCCCATGTCCTTTGAAATCAACCATTTTCTCATTTGGTGCTCTCTTGATTGTGGTTAATTTCTCTATGAGAGATAAATTATCTGCCTTTTCCCCAAATTTACCATATAGAGATGCACACAATTGATCCCAATTTTGAATTGATCCTACCCTAGGAATTTAAAAAATTGTATATCCTTTCCCTTGAAAGAAGAAGCCAATAATTTGACTACCACATCCATTTCATTAACCTCATGTATAACACAAACATTTGTAATGTCTTGAATGTGATCAATCGAGTTATATGGTTTTCCCTAGTGAAATACGAGATGTTATTCAATGCTACAACTGGAATTAGATTTTGTGCATTGAGAGAAAGTGGGTTCTTCTTGTGAAATTAACAAAAGGATTTTGTGGTGGTGGTGGTTGATGATCCATTCTAATTGGTCTGAGGACTCTGGTTGATTAAATGAAAGGCCTACTAGGTGGAGGTGTAGATAGTGTTCTATTTGGTGGAGATGGAGACCTTTGATCTCTTCTTCCCCTTCTTCCTCTACCTAGAGATAGTTGCAAGTATTCAAAAACACCTTCTCTTGCTCTAGACCTTGTTTGAATTCTTCTCATAAATTTGACAAGCTTGGGCTACTAAAACTAGTGGATTCTGCCCTTTTGGAGTCGTTAGATGTGCTATTTTAAATCCTCTTACAAGCTGGAAATTAACAACAAGAGCACATCAAAGTTATTATAATGAGAAAATGAAGACTTCTTTTAGTCCCACCAGGTGTGCTAGAACTGTTATCACTAAATGACAATAGCCTTTGATTTCTTAGCATGTGAGTGTGTTAAGATAAGCAGTGTGACTGGGTAACATGGGCACTATCTCTAAGTGTGGGAATTTCTTCTTAAGATAGACCTCCAGAGAAGGTTGGTTCCTCTTCCTACTCGTAGTGTAAATTAACTCTAATGGAAGCAAACTACTGACTATATCTATCCTATAATTTCCAAGCGACTAGGAGAAAGATAGAGCATGCAAGTAATGGAAATATACACTACAGAGGTGATGCATAAAAATAATGGTATGAGAATAACTCCCTAATGTGAGGAAAAGCACGAAGTTAGAGAGGGTGATAACAATTCCCTACAATCTAACAACAACATTCACAATAAAATTTTCAAGGAGAACACAATAATAATGGACCTTGTAAGGGAGTAATATAGTCATAATACACCTGCAATAAGATTGAAGAGGCAAGAAGAAATCAAATAAATACAAGGGAAGATACATCCACAAACTTATATCTATTTCTTCATTAGTATGCAAAGTTTTGGTATCCAAATTGATTCTCCCTTGGAAACCGAGTAGCATCACAGATTTAGCAAGACACTGAGAGACAAACATATCTTATTTTGAGTCATTTTGTAGCTGGGAGAGGATTTTTCTGACTCTTTGTCACTCGGGCATCAGAGAAATGGATAACACCTTCATTAAGGATTTGATCTATCCTCATTGCTTTAGGCCGTGCCTTTCGACTAGGGTGAGAGGACCCGTTTTGTAACCTCTGTTAGTGAAGGAGAACAAAGATATCCTTCTTTGCACAAATATGAAAGGAGACCTTGAGAAAATATGATCAATGCACCACAATTTAACTCTCACGAGTTGTCACTTCTAAAGAATGGTGATTGTACGTACTCAAAATTGTAAGGTACCTTGTCTTGCGAACGGTGTAATAAGTGCCCCAATGATGATACAGGTCTCTTTGCAAGGTGTTCGGGATCCAGAGAAGCTTTACAGATATGCGTTAACATCCCGCATGCCCCGCTTAGCCCCCACGTGCTTTGTTTTCCCTATTTTCCCCTCTTTTCTTGGCTTTTTGGTCTTCAGTGACGAAACCGCCGCCCTGAAGGGCGGCGGTCTTGTGACCGCCGCCCTGAACAGGGCGGCGGTCCTCAGAATCCGCGCTCATACTGCGGTGGTGGCGGTCCCATGCGCATTTTCCGTAAATGCTCTTTTGACGCGACCCGCGTGAAATATCATGACTCACCAGCTTTTCTTGCCGACTTGAGCATGCATTAATGTTTTTGGTCCCCTGGAATAGTGTTTTTCTTTTGTTTAATGTTTAGGAGTTCAGTTTGGATTTGATTTTTGGATGTTTGGATTCCTATAAATGCATGGTTTGTGCACATGCAAATGGCCTCTGAATTTTGCTCCAAAGTTTGCTTTTGAATTTCTTGTTACAGCAGTTTTAGTTTTCCTTTGCTTAGGATTCTTAGTTTTCTCATTGAGTGCTTTGGTTAGTATTGTGTTGCAGCTGGTAAGCCACATATCCAACTTGTGCAAGTGCAAACATTATTTGGGCCACCATTTTCACTCCAACTTTCATGTTTTCAGTGCTGTGGTCCTTTTAGTTTGCTTAGGATTGGTAGCATAGTTTGTTGCAGGTTTGTTTTAGCTTTGTGTTGCTGTTGGTAAGCCACAGATCCAACTTGTGCAAACAGTATTATTGTTTTGGAGTAGAATAGTCTAGGCAGCCATTAAAGTTGCAGGTTTTGCTCTTCATACAGACTAGTTTCAGGTTCTGGACGCTTTTGTTGCATGATTTGCAGTAGACCCCGCTAGGAATTGCATAGGCCAAGCTCTGTACTCTTGCGCTATCCCTCTCCTATCCGCATTCTATTCTGTCTGCATTCTGAAGGCTGTCCATTGATCCAAATATCTATTCCTGTTGATGCAAGCATTCCACGCTTTTCTGGATTCACGTGAGCACAAAGAACGAAGAGATCATACTGAGGGGACAAGAACACACACACCGTCGGATTCGCCACTGTTCTGCGAAATCCAGGTTCCATCTTTCAAAGTTTTAGTTAGAACTTATCAAATAAAGTAGTTAATCACTTTATTTCAGTTATTTCCATTCTCGATATTGCCAGGGAGGTTGTGGGGATTGATAGTTTCTGAGAAACTATGATTCATTCCTCACTTCTGAGGTAGGATCGAGAATCTTGCAGATAGATTAGTTATTTCGTTGTTTAGAATAGATATACGAAATCGCACAGACAAATAGCTACACTCGGCTATTTTGTTTGTTTTACGTTGTTAGTTTAGTTGTCAATTCTAAATATTTTAAATAGCTGCTTTCTTATAAATTTCCAGAAAATACAAAAAGAAATTATATATGCTAGAAGTGCACTTAGATTTTACTTTATTATAGTTTGTTTCATTACTGCTTTTGCATGACAATTACGGGACCTAGGGAGCCCAGGGAATACATTTTCGAGCCAATTGTGCCCCAGCCCAATACCGTAGTGGTAATAACTGACATTGACCAAAACCTTAGGATACAAGTCTTCCAAACAACAACAGACTTCCAACAGATCAGGACACAGTTGAGAGGGTTAAACATCGAAGACGACCAAGCATATCTGTTTTGGTCAAATCAGCCAAACTACAGATTACCCTAGAAAATACCCACATGACTGTAGAAGGGCTCGAAAGAGAACAAACATTTGGGTGTGATCCTTTAGTTCCACAGCCAGGAGACACCCTAGTAGATATAGATACCAGCTTAAGAATCCAAGTTGCGATAACGCCTGTAAGGTATTCTGAGAAGATCACACAACTGTTGGTTCTAAACATAGAAGCTGAAAAAACTTACGACTACTGGATACTAGGAATCAGAACTTGATCTCCCGTATGACCATAACGGGACCGCAACAACCAAGAGTCTATGGTTGTGATCCACAGATCCCACAGCCTAACGAATCCATAAGAGAATTAGACATAGACACTGGCCTACGTAAATTAGTATTTCAGTCTACTCCGATTCCACCTCTCATCATTCAACAGTTATCCCTACTAGACACAATAGCCAACGAAGCTAGAGAATTTTGGACTAGGCCAGAGAATCGTCCATAGAGTTGACTATATTCACCATATGACCCTATCAGGAGAAATACACGAAACCATCCCGGGTCATTTTCCACGCATCCCACAACCCATAGATCGAATCACGCCAGAGCTCGATATTGATTGGAGCCTTCGAGCAGTCATCCTCGCTGATCGATCTATCACACCAGTCCAAGTTAGAAGGGCCTTCTTTGCCTTAGATTCGCAAATACCATTAGTGCGTGTCGAAGACATTAGATTGCCTAACTAGTTTGCCTGCACATTCTACCCACACCGGCTGTCTCGGCACGACCTCGGGAGGTCGGGTACGCAGAAGAGTTACTTGTTGATTCTCAAGCTCGCCTGTCACTTTTCCAACGTACGGTGATATTTCCTAAACATGGCTAAGGTTACTAAAGACATTATGGAAGCCTTATTTTCTGCATATTTTGGTAGTAGAATTTATACATTTGTGGACACACAGGAAAGCGGGGTAGTTTAGGATGGATTCATTTTTTGAATAATTTTGATGGGAGATTAAGCGGATAAAGTTGATTATACCAGATATTTGAGAGACTTCACAAAAATTGGAAAGCTAAATGATAGAAAGCTTTGAAATAGCTAAAATATTCCTTCAACCAAAATTTGTGCATCAATGGAGGCCTAAATTTACATGGTTTCACATAATCTATAAAAATTTAACATGAAGACTTGAGATAAAGACTCAAATAAACATCAAAGACACCCGGTTCCTCATGCCTAAGATACACTCAAAGGATTACAAACAATATTTATCAAAAAATGATAGTGAAGTGATTTTAAATTTGTTTATCTCATCGTAGGATGAAGGCTCTTCTTGAAATGAAATTACAAATGCCACTAAACTGTTATAGAGACGAGATCCTATTTGATTCGGAGGGACTTTAACACAAGATTGCAATAGGAATAAGAAAAACTAATTTCATACATTATGAAACAAAGCAGACACAAATTGCTCCAAGATTGACACAAATTAACTCAAAATTGATTAGATTCATCAGCAGGGGAAAGTTCCTTCAAACAGTCTCAGAGCTTGTCAATGGCTGTAGACTTGCAACCAACTTGACGTGATTGAGATCTAATACACATGAAATTAACATGTTTCTCGATTGGTCTCTTAGGAAGACAAGCTCTCTCAAATTTTCTCTTACGAATTGAACGCCCGACCCTTTGCAAGAGTATTCTCATTACATTTATACATTTCACTCGCTCACTCATCCCAAATCCCCAAAAAAGAAGAATATTCAAGGGACCTTTGCTTGTTACCAATTTGCCTCAGAAAGTGATGTTTAACAAATTCACATCCAAAAGTTGCTAGGTGGACCAATTATGAACTGATCACATTTCTCAGACCCTCGACTAATGACTAGGATGCCATGCCACAACCTTTTTGATAGTCCTTTTAATCATTCTAATTCTATCATGTGAGAAATCCCCATTTTAATCATTCTCTGGAGGCTCTGTACAATTGGATCTGATAGGTAATCCTTTTCACTCTCGAGGCAACACCTTTTTCATCTTTTACACCTACAACCTCCATCATTTCATCCTTTTCCCTCTCTTTCCTCTATAACTCTTCCCCACATCCATCTTCTCTGGTAATTCACATTTTTGCAAGTGCCCGAGAAATTCCAATTTCAAAATATCAACCTTAAAAATTCTTGGACTCACAAATTAAGTTCTAAATCCATTCAATGGCACTTTGTAGACAAAAATGACAAGGAATTTCATCAAAAATGATGAAAAATAGTGCGTATTCACATCTCCAAGAGTCTTGGAGAAAAAATGGTGAAAACATGTGAAATGCACAACAACCGTTGATTCTACCCCTTCTCAACTCTAGATTAGATCCGTCCACGTGTTTTCTTGGTGTAACTGCAAAGGTGAGTTACAATGACAAGTTTCCAAACAAGCACTGCCTTCCACATGCCCTGGGCCCAAGAAAAACACCTTTTGGCCTTTAAAAAGTCTCAGTAAAAAAGGAGCCAATAGAAGCCTCCACGTGTCGCCTTGGCGCACCTTTGGTATGGTCCTCAAAATTGGAGACCCCAAACAAGCACGGGCTCACCACATGTCTTATTTTGGCAGAGTTGTTAAAAAAGTTGAAGGATCAGTGAAGGCACCATGTGTCTATGGTCTGAGATAGTTTTCCTTGGCCATTGAAAAGTCCAAGCAAGGGTAGAGTGAGTGGAAGCCTCCAAGTGTCCTCCTGACGCTTCTTAAAAATAAAATTTAGGGGCCGGTCCCTAATAGGTGTAGTCCCTCCACATGTCCTAGGCCTTAGAAAATTTCTTTGAAAAGTTTAAGTATAGAGCGGAGCCAGTGACGGAAGCCTCCACGTGTCTCCCCGATGCAACTTTGAGATGGTCCCCAAAAGCGGAGACCTTGAACAAGCGCGGGCTCATCACATGTCCCCTAGCACAACTATTAAGGTGGGAACCTAAGGAATATCCTTAAATGAGCACCAAAACTCCACATGTCCATGGTCCACTAAAGCTGGACTGGTTGCATGAAAAAAATGTCTAAGTCTGGGCAAGGCAACGGAAACCTCCATGTGTCTCCCCGGCACAACTCTAAGGTCAAACCAAAAGGTGAATTTTTAGATGAGTGCCGACCCTCCACATGGACAAGTTTTGAGTTGAAGTGGGCCTTAGAGTTTTCAAAGTGCCCCGCCGAGCCACATCCAACCAGAAAGGGCCACATTTCCACAGATGTTGAGATATAAATTTGATGGGGAAAACACACCTGTCAAACCGTAAAATGTAGGAAATCACCATTTGCACCTTAAAAATGAATATTTCTTTCAAGACAGAGAATTTGGAAATGATATAAGGCCCAAATATGATCCTCTGAGTTGCATCCAATCACATTTCCATAGATATTAGGAGAAAAATTGACAGGAAAACAAAATGTGACTATGGAAGAATGAAAGGAAGGGAAAAACCTAATTTTATGCCCAAGTTACAAATTATTTCACATGGATAGAGGAACGGAAAACAAACTCTAGATTTAAAGTGATCCTCGACCAAAGGAAGGGACTGATCATGGCAACCAAATGGAGGATAGATTTTTCATGCATCAATACGGGGAGATAGAAAAGACGAAAGAGCCCGCAAATTAAAGAATTTCAAGGACAAATGGGGTAAGATAAAATTGAGCACCAACATCAGCTCGACTCGGGATGGGAACTCCTTGTGAGTGCCACAAGAACAAATAGCAGACAAAGTGCCAAAAATAAACCATTGGGCAATATAGTCAAAGAATAAGCTTGCAGAGAAGAACAATAATAACCAACTCCCCAAGGATGAACCGAGAAACTAAAAAAACGACCACCAAGGATCAAAAAAAAAAGAAAAACATGAAAGTAGAAAGAAACCAAAAGACTATACATTGTACAATGGAGTATACCTTGATTCTGAGAAATCAATCAAGGAAATGTTTCAAATGCCTACCATTAACAGCAATTCAAGAAATTCCCCATCTAAGTCTTTTAAGAAGAAAGTATGTTCACCAATTCGAATGTCAATTGAATAAGGGCCCATCCACAATGCATCAAACTTTCCATGTTTTCCCTTATCCTCGTGCCTACTATCCCATAATAACACAAGATCTCCCACACTGAAAGCTCTTGGAGTCACTTTTTTATCAAATAACTTCTTCAACTTTTCTCTAACTTCACATGCCACTGATGGGATGCCCTTATTTCTTCATCTAACTCAATAATCTAATTGATTCGAGCATCATATGGACTAACTTCTTGATCTTCAATTTGTTGAACAAATTGAAATGAAGACAATTACAAATGAAGGGGCAACAAAGCTTGAGTTCCATATACCAACTCAAATGGGCTTTTACTAGTATCTCTTTTAACAATGATTCTATCAGCCCAAACAACAAAACTTCATTTCCACTCACCCCACTTCTTTTTGTTCAGCTCCAAGGTTCTTCTAATGATCTTCAACAAGTTTTTATTGCTAGACTCAACTTGTCCATTTCCTTGGGGATTGTAGTTAGAAGCATATGTCAAATTGATTCCATACCTTTTGCACATTGCCACCAAAGGTTTGGCTCTGAAACTCATGGCATTATCAACAAAAATCTTAGCTGGCACTCCAAATATGCATATGATTTGATTCAACATGAAGTCCATGATGACTTGGTGTGTTGCTTTCTTGGTGGGGATTGCTTCCACCCACTTAGTGAAATAATCAATGGCTACAAGAATCCATTTATGACCAGCACTAGAAGGATATGAAATCTCACCAATGAAATCCAATCCCCATTGCTTAAATGGGGCTTCAATTGACACATGTTGCAAAGGAAGGGAACTCAAGCTTTCAGTCTTCTAGAAAAATGCTGGAAACTTTCACATTTCCTAACCAATAGAGTTGTATCCTTGAAAAGAGTTAGCCACAAATAACTAGCCCTCAAGATTTTATGTTCTATAACTCTTCCAACAAAATGTCCCCCACAAAATCCTCCATGGAGATCAACAATTATTTTGGGGCCTCATCTTTAGTGATGCATCTCAAGAGCACTCCCAAGGTTCTTCCAAGCTAACCCAAAATCAATAATGACATATTTTTGGGAGGCTAACTTAAGATCTCTTTTTTATTTTTAGTCAAATGTTCAGGGAACATAGATGTCTGAGATAAAATATTATATCTTTGTACCATTCAGAGCTTACCAAATTTTCAAGGACATCCACCCTTTCTCCTTCTACTTCATTCACCTCAATAGTTCACAAGTTTCTCTCAGCCATAAGCTTAGCTAGGCCCAAACCTCTTATCAATTTCATGGTTTGGATATCCATGTCATATTCCTGCAACTTGTTTACCCATCTGCATCTTTTGCTTGAGACCTCCATCTCTGATAAGATATCTTTCACCATGGTGTGGGGAACATAAGCAAAAACTTTAGAGCTCAAGATGTAAGGTCTGAAAACCTTTGTTTCTTTCACCAAGGCAAATGCTTGCTTCTCCATGATGGTGTACTTCAACTCAGCTCCTTGCAATGCCTTACTGAAAAAGGCAATTGGTCTCTCATCCCCTTCATCATCCTTCTACAACAAGACAAATGCAATGGTGTTTTTTGAAGCAAAAGAAAACATTTGAAAAGGCTTCTTGTAATTTGGAGCTTCCAAAACAGGGGCATGCTTTAATGCTTCTTTGATCCCATTGAAAGCTTGAATGGAAGCTTCTTCCCATTTGATAACTTGGTCCTTCTTCAACATGCTAGTAATGGGGATGGTCAGCTCAACAAAGTTAGACAAAAATCTTCTGATAAAGTTTATTTGTCCAAAGAAGGATTGAAATCCCTTCTTAGTTCTCGGAAATTAGAACCTTGCTTGATGGCTTCCACTCTCTCGGGATCAATCATGACCCCTTCCTTTGATACAATGTGACCAAGTAGCTTTTCCTTTTGCACTCCAAAATGGCACTTCTTGGGATTCAATGATATGCCATACTCTCTACACCTTAACAACATTCTCTCCAAGTGTTGCAAGTGATCATTTCTTTTTCTGAAAACATAGTTACATCATCTTGATAAACAATAATGAAATCATTAATATAACCAACAAACACTACATCCATTGCTCTTTGGAAAGTTTCTCCAGCATTCATTAAGCCAAAAGGCATCCTGACATAGACATAAGTTCCCCAAGGAGTGGTAAAGGTAGTCTTTATTCTTTCTAACTCCTTCACAACAACTTGATTATAGCCAGAGAAACCATCCAAAGTGGATAACAATTCAGAACCAATTACCAATTGTAGCATATTCTCCATGTTTGGTAGAGGGTAATTATCTTTCAATGATGCTTTATTCAAGTTCCTAAAGTCTACGCACAACCTTATATCACCATTATTTTTTTTGACAGGTACTAAATTTGTAACCCAAGATGAGTACCTTGTGGGATGAATGATCCCTCCATCCCTCAACTTCTTTAATTATTCTTGCATCTTCAAAGAAAGGAGCGGATTGATCGACCTCTATTTTTCTGAAAATATTGGCATTATATTCAAGAGGAATTTCATGTTGGAACAAATCTTCCCTGTATGCCTTCAACTTAGAGTAAGACCAAGCTAGGCAGTCTTGATATTTCTTCAACAATTGAACATATGACTGCTTCTCTTCCTTTCTCAAATTGCTTCCTAACCAAATTTTACGTGGTTTTTCCTTTGTACCCAGGTCGTGCTCTTCCACATCTCTTGAAACTAACATACTTCTATTAATAATGCAATCAACATTATCAAAGTTTGATTCAAGTGCCACCAAACCTCTAGGAATCATGTTTGTCTTCAGCTAGATGATGTCTTTGCCAAATAAAGTTTCCTTTCCTTCAATCACACACCATTGGTTCCCAATCTATATTTTGGTCAGCAAAAACACCTTGGTTCTATAAAACCATTTCACCTAGGCATCATCATCAAACACTTTCCAATTTTTAATGTTGTTAGGGACATATGGCCTTGTTAGTATTTCAACATCATACTCACAAAATGGAGATATTGTACAATTTCCAAATTTGGATCCTAGCACTGCTAACTTGTTTGCAACAACATTAAACTTTCTATCATGGTGCACAATATTAAATGAGTCAAACATTTCAATCAAATCCCAAACTACATGCTTGTATTGTTTCATTCTCTAGATTTTTAGTAGCATATAGTTTTCTAATCTGCTTGACAATCAGTTCCAAATCTCCTTTGACAATGATATCCTTTACACCATATTTCCATGCAATTCTCAAACCCAATAATAGTGCTTCATATTTAGCAATGTTGTTAGTGCATTCAAAGTTGAGTTTGAAATAAAAAAAAACTCTTCTTAGCCTGGAGAAATTAGAACAATACCAACACCATTTCCAAACTTGGAACAATCTCCATCAATAACAAGGTCCAAGGAAAACCTACTTGTTCAAGACATTTACATTGATCAATCTTGTGCTCTTTGCCATTAAAAAATCCAACAAATTTATCAGCATCTACATCAACATACAACACTTCATAAGAAGCATTATTGGGATCTTCAATGAGGTGCAACATCTTCTTCTCTCCATATAACTTTACAAGGTTGCCTTCAATTGGAATGGTGGAAAAATACATATCCATATGAACACTTCCACTAACACTTGCATCCCACTTTCTTGATAACAACATGCCCCATTTGGTAGGGCAATCAACAATAACAACATCAAGTTTCAAGTTCTTACCGGATAAGCTACAAGTTGTACCACCAAACCTTTTACACATCCTACAACTGGCACCTCTCTAGAATCCATTGCAGTACACTTTCCATAAGATGTTGTCACTTTAATGTTCAATTCATTCATGACCTCTAGAGGCATAACATTGCATGATGCTCTAGAATCAAACATACAATTGTGTAGCAGTCTATCCTTAATAATCAACATTGTAAAAAATGGATCAACATTTAATTGAGACTCAACCAAAGATGTTCCCAAGTAAACATCAGGTGGTTCACCTATAGACACCTAAAATATGCTTTTCTACTTCTCAGGCATTTCATCCAGGATCTTATCAATTAATTATATTTGTTAATTCCTCGGGTATATTATCTTATTCATTCTCAATGCCCATTCATGACAGGCTCTTTTGGTCATATTCTTCATATAATCAGCTTAACGATTGGATAATAATCTTGATTAGCTAAACATTCCTCCTTTTGACCATTCCATAACCTCCCTAGTTTCTCTAAACCATTTATTGGATTGACATAGGCTATCTATCACCACATTGGTTACTAGATTTTTCACAACTTCTTAATGAGTCTCTAATCACTTGCTAATCAAGTTTAAATAGCCTAATCCTTTGCTTAAGGCTAAGCCTCCCGATCATGTTTATCCTAATCTAATCTAAAAGTGATTTTTGAGCTTTAGTCCCACATGCACCCAAATTCCAAACTCTCCCAAGTGAAAAACTATAGATAGAAGGGTCACCTCTCCCTCTAAAAACACACACCTTGTTTACATAACAAAATCTCTCTCACATTTGGAGATATTGGCATTAGACCTCATTTGCATTAGCCAAGCTAATAGGCATTTGATCTTGGCTATCCTCCATTGTTGAAGCTCCTCCATCTTGCATCCATCCATTCCAAATATAGTTAGTAAGGGAAGATCTAAAGCTCAAAGCCATATAAAAACTATGGAGAGATCTCTTCACTATTTTTGGGAAAACAAATCAATTCAAAGTGATTCCTTTTCATTTGATTTGGTTATTAAAATTAACTAGGTTCACTTTCATTAAATTTCAATAGAGTAGAGAGTAGTATACATGTTAAAGATTTTATATGTTTTTGTCAAACACTTTCATAATGTTTGCATTTAGTTTCTCATTATTTAGAAAAGGGATCTTGCAATCTCATAGATACAAAACTTCTGGATGAGTTAGCCTTCTAATCTTTGAGGTTCTTTAGCCTCATTCCATATATTTTTCAACTTTCTATGCATACACACCTATTTCTTGCTAATGCTGGTGGTGGTTTTCTAGGTCTCTAGATTCTTTAATGGTTGGAGGAGTGTCTACATAATTTATATTTCTGCCTTTTGGTACTCCTATCTTCTTCCAATCCCAAATACTCAAAGGCCCTCTTCTTGTGCTCAAGAATCCTAAGCTTTCAACAATCTGGAACATAAATCTTGATCCCTTAAGACTTGGGAAATGTCATAAGGAATGTATTTGGGCAAAGTAACATTTGGAGAAAGATTGACAAACTCATCGGATGGCACAAGATTTTTCACATTTTGGGCATGGGTGGGAACACCAGTTCTACTTGAGACAACAAGGCCTTTTCCAGATGCATCTTTCTTTGGAGTTTATTTTGGGATATTGGTGAGAAATAGGGTTTTTGGTTTGGCTTGAGGCCTTGCCCCTTTGATAGATTTACTTCTTGTGTTATACTATTTTTCTTGGGCAATAACAACATTCATTAACAATTGTCTATCCTCTTCTGATGGGATTCCTCCATCATACTTCTTAATCATTAGAGCTCTTAGGTACTCAAAATCATTATTAGGAAGTTCAAAAGCTTATACCATATCTATTTCTAAAGTATGAGAGGGAGGAAGAAGAGGTACTTGGTGAATGCAATCCCAAAACTTACAGCAGTTCTTGCACTTATTACTTTAGTTGAAGTCACTCCTTGAGCTTGTGAGCTTGTAGTGAAATCTACCATGCATCATCATCATCAGCTTCTTCAACTTGTTGATCTAATTCACATGGTAGGTGGGGTAAGAAACATTTGTCACACAAATCAATTTCATTTGTCTCTTCAACAATAACAACTCTGGCATTTAGAGGATTAGAACTACTCTATTTTCCCTAGCTTGGGGTTGTCTAGCTCCCATGGGTCCTTTACCTCTTTCATCAAGATATCTGATCATTTCTAGGATGATTTGTAAATCTATCTTGTCCTTGTTGCCTATGTTGACCTTGAGAACCTTGTCCAATTCCTTTCTCTACCCTGGCTAGCTTGTAAGAGATTTCTTTGATAACTCCGGCCAAAGTCTTTACAACTTCCTCAAGATCCACAACCTTACTTGATTGAGGCTTCTCTGGGTTGATCAGTTTAACACCCTCCCTCTTAGGAGGTTTTCCAACTATTTTGATATTATTTTCAATTTGTAGAGCCATGGTAAGGCCTGCCTCAATGTTGTTGGGTTCTTGTCTCTTAAATAATAGGTAACTTTCTTATCAAAAGCATCAGAATATTTTATCAAACAAGAAACATCACTTGGCCTTAGGATCACAGGAAGCCTATTTAGGGTCTTATTGAACCTTGTATTGAAGTCATGAACAAACTCATTAGGATTCTTTTTATATTTTCAAATTCTGATAAAAGAAACCTAGGGTCTGTTTTATCTCCATACTGTAATCTAAAAGCGTTCTTCATTTCTATCCAAGAATCAATGGAATTATCTCGGAAAATATTTATACCAATCCCTTGCATCTTCTTCTAGAGTATGGATAAATAATTTAATGTACACATCCTCAAATTCTATTTCAAATTCCTCCATCATATTGATAAAAAGCTTTAAGTGTTGATCCCCAGTAATGGCATTATTTCCTTGAAATTTAGGCAATCTATTTCTAACATCTTGGGGCACAACATTTGGATATCCAGCCATACCTTTGAAATCTATAGGACCAAAAGTGTTCACAAAAAATGAGGTCTGGTGGGGGTGAGCCATATTGTTTTGGGGAGGTGATTTTACAAGAGAAACAAAATTATGAGGAGTGAGGGGTCTTTAGGGCACATGAATACAATTTGTAGAATGGATGTTCTCTAAAAACTCTATTTCTTGGAAGATCCTATCAAATTTGGAGAATACAGACAAAATGAGATGCAAATATTTCAAATACAAAAGAAGGACCCTCTCCAGTTGGAGAATTTGGATTTACAAAGAGACTACCTGATTTAGAAGCACTTGAGGAAGTATTGCAATCTTCAATCACAGGCTGATCAATTTCACCAATGGAGATCTCTTTTCTTGATGCTTGATCTCCAACAACCTTCCAAATTCTTCTTCCTTCTAATTAGACTTTCCCAACTCTAGAAACAACCTTCTACTAGGGTCCTTGGTGAAGAAATATCTTCTTCCTTCTAGCTTTGCAGAGATTAATGACAAATCTTACTTGATATATGTTAAAAAACTGGTATTTATTAAGAATTTAAACAACATGGAGTCACCACTAAGGATTTTCACCTTAGTTTGTGCAAATGCACTATGAAATACCTATCAAATGTCTATCAATACAGATTCATGCAAAGCTTACAAGATATTCTCTTCTTCTACCCAAATTTGTCAATGATGATACAAAATTTTAGTGCAATAACTATATAAGATGGAAATATTACACTTAGAACTTACAAATTGAACAATTCTTACAGATCTGAACATATAATGATGTTTCAACAATGTATTAGCACACATCATGTGTAAGAAGTATTACCAGGGTCTGTATGTACTATGCATTTGTAAAATACTTCAAAGAGTCCTCGAAATAAATCTCGGATCCCGTTCCAAACAATGCTGTTATTGATGGGACAAATGGGTATGAAATGGAAACAAATCAACAAATCATCCCCGAAAAATACGCCATTCTAGTGTTGGTATCTAAATTGATTCTCCCTTTTCAAACCGAGAAGAAGATCATAGATTTGACATGAGAGATAGATAGATCTTATTTTGAGTCATTTTATAGCCGGGAAGAGATTTTTCTAACTCTTTATCACTCGGGCATCAGAGAAATGGATAACACCTTCATTAAGGATTTGATCTATCCTCACTACTTTAGGCCATGCCTTTTGACTAGGGTGAGAGGACCCATTTTGTAACCTATATTGATGAAGGAGAATGAAGATATCCTTCTTTGCACAAATATGAAAGGAGACCTTGAGAAAATATGATCAATGCACCACAATTTAACTCTCATGAGTTGTCACTTCTAAAGAATGGTGATATTTCCTAGACAAGGCTAAGGTTACTAAAGACATTATGGAATCCTGATTGCTTCTGCATATTTTAGTAGAATTTTATACATTTGTGGACACACAAGGCAAAACTAGGGGTAGTTCAAGATGGATTCATTGTTTTTGAATAATTTTGGTGGGAGATTAAGTAGGATAAAATTGATTATACCAGATCTTTGAGAGACTTCACAACAATTGGAAAGCTAAATGACAGAAAGCTTGGAATAGCTAAAATATTCCTTCAACCAGAAGGTGTGCATCAATGGAGGCCCAGATTTACATGGTTTCACATAATCTCCAAGAATTTAACATGAAGGCTCAAGCTAAAGACTCAATAAAACATCAAAGACCCCAGTTCCTCATGCCTAAGATACACTCAAAGGCTTACAGACAATCTTTATCAACAAATGATAGTGAAGTGATTTTAAATTTGTTTATCTCATCACAGGATGAAGGCTCTTCTTGAAATGAAATTGCAAATGCCACTAAATTATCATAGGGATGAGATCCTATGTGATTTGGAGGGACTTTAACACAAGATTTCAATAGGAATAAGAAAAACTACTTGTAGACATTCTAAAACAAAGAAGACACAAATTGCTCCAAGATTGACACAAATTAACTCAAAATTGATTAGATTCATCAACAGGGGAAAGTTTCTTCAAATAGTCTCAGAGCTTGTCAATGGTTATACACTCACAACCAACTTGACGTGATTGAGATCTAAAACATAGAAATTAACAAGTTGGTCTCTCAGGAAGACGGGCTCTCTCAAATTTTCTCTTAAGAATTCAACCCCGACCATTTGTAAGAGTATTCTCATTACATTTATACATTTCACTCACTCACTCATCCCAAATTTCCCCCAAAAAAATAAGAATATTCGAGGGACCTTTGCTTGTTACCAATTTTCCTCAGAAAGTGACATTTAACAAATTCACATCTAAAAGCTGCCAGGTGGACCAATTATGAACTGATCATGTTTCTCAGACCCTCAACTAATGACTAGGATGCCATGCCATAACCTTTTTGATAGTCCTTTTAATCATTCTGATTCTTTCATGTAAGAAATACCCATTTTAATCATTCTCTGGAGGCTTTGTATAACTGGATTTGATAGGTAATCATTTTCACTCTCGAGGTAACACATTTTTCATCTTTGTGCCTACAACCTCCATCATTCATCCTTTTTCCTCTCTTTCCTCTACAACTCTGCCCTGCATCCATCTTCTCTTGGTAATTCATGTTTTTGCAAGTGCTCGAGTAATTCCAATTTCAAAATATCAACCTTAACAATTCTTGGACTCACAAATTAAGTTCTAAATCCATTCAATGGCACTTTGTAGACAAAAACAACAAGGAATTTCATCAAAAATGATGAAAAATAGTGCGTATTCACATCTCCAGAGTCTTGGAGCAAAAATGGCAGAAAAACAGGTGAAATGCATAACAACCATTGATTCTACCCCTTCTCAACTCTAGATTAGAGCCATCCACATGTTTTCTTAGCGTAACTAGCAAAGGTGAGGTATAGTGACAAGTTTCCAAACAAGCGCGGGCCTTCCATGTGTCTTGGGCCCAAGAAAATGCCTTTTGGCCTTTGAAAAGTCTCAGTAAAAAGGAGCCAATGGAAGCCTCCACATGTCACCTTGGCACACCTTTGGTATGGTCCTCAAAAGTGGAGACCCCAAACAAGCACAGGCTCACCACATGTCTTAGTTTGGTAGAGTTATTAAAAAAGTTGAAGAATCAGTGGAAGGCACCATGTGTCTAGGGTCCGAGACAATTTTCCTTGGCTATTGAAAAGTCAAAGCAAAGGCAGAGTGAGTGGAATCCTCCAAGTGTCCTCCTAGCACTTCTTCAAAATAAAATTTAGGGGCCGGTCCCCAAATAGGCATGGTCCCTCCATGTGTCCCAGGCCTTAGAAAATTGCTTTGAAAAGTTTAAGTATAGAGTGGAACCAGCGGAATCCTCCACGTGTCTCCCTGACGTAACTTTGAGATGGTCCCCAAAAGGAGACCCTGAACAAGCGTGGGGCGACCACGTGTCCCCTAACACAATCAAGTAAGGTGGGACCCTGAGGTAGATCCTCAAATGAGAGTCAGCCCTCCACGTGTCCATTGTTCACCAAAGCTAGACTGACTGCATGAAAAATATGTCTAAGTCTAGGCAGTAGGTCAGGGAAACCTCCACGTGTCTTTATGGCGTAACTCCAAGGTAAAAAAAAAATGTGAATTTTCAAATGAGTGCCGGCCCTCCACGTGGAAAATTTTTGAGTTGAAATGGGCCTTAGAGTTTTCAAAGTGCCCCGCTGAGCCAGTCGCATCTAACCAGAAAGGGCCACATTTCCACAGATTCTGAGATATAAATTTGACCGGGAAAACACATCTGTCAAACCATAAAATGTAGGGAAATCACCATTTATGCTTAGAAATGAATCTTTCTTTCAAGACAGAGAATTTGGAAATGATATAAACCCAAAAATGATCCTCTAAGCTACATCTAATCATGTTTCCATAGATATTGGGAAAAAAATTGACAGGAAAAACAAAATGTGACTGTGGAAGAACGAAAGGAAGGGAAAAAACTTGATTTTACGCCCAAGTTAAAAATTCTTTCACATGGACAGAGGAACAAAAAAAACTATGGATTTAAAATTATCCTTGACTAAAGGAAGGGACTGATCATGACAGCCAAATAGAGAACAAAGTTTTCATGCATCAATACAGGGAGATAGAAAAGACGACAGAGCCCGTAAATTGAAGAATTTCAAGGACAAAGGGGGTGGATCAAATTAAGCACCAACACATAGTTCAAACAATTACAAATAAAGGGCCTAGATTAGTATGCAAGGAGTCTACTATAAAGGCCTACAACACATTGGCTTCATAAAAAAATGGGAAGAGTTTTGCTACTCAAATAATCCTCCTTGCAAATGAGAGGAAACCCCAATTTATAGAAGAATGGAGAAGAGGAAAGGGAGACAAGAAAATATCAGATCTAGATTTTTCATCAATTGCAAAGTATCCAAAGTAGGTGAAAAGCATGATTTACAACCTGAAAAATCCTCCCCATACTACCCATAACTTGCAGCAGTGGAGAAATGTCCATCCATACCCATTGATTATAGTTTCACCCACCATTCAACTACCCTCTTGGAATAGGTTCATTTTCTACAAAATACACCTCCAAAACTCCATCAATCTTCAAATTTGACTTATGTGCATAGATCTCGGATCCATGAGTCCAACGAGACAAATTTTGTGTATTTGGTTGAGAAATGCAAAAGTTATGGCCTCCTGAGAAGATGTAGTTGTTTAGGTGTTGTAGGGTTTTTCTTCATTTTTATGGGGTGGGAAATTAATCCCTTTGTTGAAATGCATCATTGAAAATATCTACCTCATTTCTAGTGTTACGTGTATTAATTAAATGTTTGGGAATTAAAAAGTTGGGTCCCTTTTGCATTCAAATTGAATTTCTTGGTTTATTTGTGGGAACTAATATTTAGCTTGACTTGTTCACTTTCAGTGAAATGGGCTATCCATCCGGCTCCCTCAAGATTTTCCTTGCTGCGCGCTTGGAAAGTTAGCTCCATCTCGCACCAAAATCACTTTGTTTACTAGTGACCCCACATATTCTTCACCTGAGTTGGCTCTCTCATATTGATGAGACCATCTTTCATGTCCCGAGTTGGTACCGTGATCGGCGACCCACCTATATTGCCAAGATGATTATCTACCATGTCTACGAACTTACTCCACATAGATCCCCAAGAAACTTCCACGTGGATCCAATTTCATTTGACCATTATTAGGTTTTGAAATTGTGACATGGCTATGGTAGCTTGCTCCGGATGGATTTTGGGTTCCCTCTTTCTTTGGCCCTTTAAAATTGTGCCAGGGCCATCTAAATGACCCTGTTAGGCTCCACTTTCACCCGTGATGGGATTTCTAGGTTAGTCGGTGAATGCAGATTTTTTCCACACAAGCAGCCCAAGGGCTGTAATGGATCATACCTTTTGATTATTCTATAACTCACTCGGTGATGCCTTTGCAAACTTCACCGAGTTGAATCGGCCTTCAATGTTCGTCTTTGATTAAAACTTTGATTTAGCCATTCACATCTCTTTGTTGAAATCAACTCAAGAAGAGATCAATGCCATATATAAGCAATTTGAATCCTCTTTCATTTTCCCCCATGGATCCCCTCAATGATCTTCACTTGCATGGACCGTCATGCCTTCGATCTTTAACTCAACCTATGTCTATTGTGAAGCTCACCAAGTATCTAACTCACTCCATCTCCTCGGTCAATAAGCTTGATGAAATCACCAAGATCTCTACCTTCCAACCATTGTTCACATTGGAACTTCTTATAGTGCTTCTCTGTATTAGCTTGGTATATTTTCCTCATCCCACTATTCAACTTTGGCCTCCCTCACTCGAGAACTCATAGATCAAATCTAGTTTTCTGAATTCAACCATTGTCTCAAATGCATTCTACTTTTCTTGAGCCGACTCACCTACACACCACTCCTTGGCATGTAGCTCGTTATATGACTCTCTCAACCTTGAATGCATTCAGGAAGAGGAATCAACCTTCGAGTTGGCAATATGTTTTCTAAAGCACCGTAATTATCCTTTGGAATAACTTGATCTTTTATCCAATTACTTGTCTACAAAAAAATAATCTGCTTCATGCAAGAACAACTCGAGTCTCCATTCATTGCTTATGTGGCTTGATTAGTCCTTTGCCCAACCCTAACTAGTTCACCTTAGTCTTTTGAGGGCTTGGTTCTTTAGATGTGGGCTCGAACAACTCGATCACCCCATAACCAAGTGTAACTTAGCGACCCTTTTCCATCCCGAGCTTGGCCAACATTAAAAATCTCGGTCCTTACAATGAATTAGCTTGGTTGTGCCAAATAACTCAATGAGCTTCTTCTTCAATGTTTATTTAAAGTAACTCGCTTATGAGCTCGATGAGCTCATTTGCACCCAAAGGTAGATTTTTAACTTTTCTTAACCTCTTCGATCTTATGGACTTAATGGACCCTCATAACATCAAGGAAATGTATGAATACCGAATTTTACCTCCTAATACAAGTTGGTCCCACTATTGGTCATATTAAGTGAATAAAACTTGGGATTCAATGAAGACCAAGAAGAGGAAAAATTTCCTCTTGTAACCTTCAACTCCTTCAAGGACCCTTGACAATGAAGTCTATCTACTTATTATGAGAACCCCCAAAGTAAGCCTACCATGTTATCCAAATTTTCACCAGGGGGTGGAAAATGATAACACATTCCATACAAATTATTTACAAAATTCTATCAACCCCCTTAATTACCTAATATGGGGGCAAGTAGCATAAAACCTCTCCAAGAGTAATCACTCAATCAATCAATCAATGTGTTCATATTTCGAAATAAAAATCGTATCATTCTATTAATATAAAATGAACACAATTGTCCTCCCGGATGATATAACTTGGGAGCTACGTGCTTTCTTATAGATGATCTAACTTGGAAGCCATCTCACATTTCACACTTGCTTTCAATAACCACTTTTCTACTCTCACCTTGTGCTGACAATTCTTTCAATTGTCCTTCTCTCAGGGTCTAGAACCTGAGATTGATCATTATTTTCTTGATTTATATCAGTAATTAAGGGAGATTCCTTCCTTATTTCTCCTATTGATGCCACATTAAACTCAATTTATCCCCCGACATTTTCTTGTACCAATGATTGGCTTGCAGGCTCTTCCTTCCCCAAAATCTACTGAGTTGACATCCTACTATCCTCATGTTTTGATGATACATTAGGTAATGTCATGGTGGGTTGTTCTTTTGATGTCAACTTCACATTCCCATCTAGATGTTGTATATCAGTATCAAAAATGATTTTCTCTCTAGCAGTTGAATCTTGTGCCATTTCTATTTTCTCTTCAAAGATAGACTTTTCTACTTGACAAAGCTCATCAACTTTAGTAACTTTAACAAAATGGGAAACAGTCTCTTCCATTGATATCTCTACATTAATGTTCTCTCCGTCGAGAAACTTTGGTTTTTTCTGATTCTGAAACCACCTGTTGTGTAGGAGAAGATTTTGTTGCTTGGATTTTCTCTTCACTGGTGAGTACATGAGTAGTCCCTTCCAATTCCTTATTTGTTTGAAGGCCATCTACTGGTGTCATTATTGGTTCACTCATAGATAAATCAAGTGCATCTAACATAGAAAATTCTTCACCAGTATCAACATCAATCACATCAGTTTGAGTCTTTGCAAATTTGTGCAATGTTTCAACCGAGGGCATATTTTCATCCTTAGCAGGCAGGGTCTCAGATGTTTTCATACATGGACTTAAAAATTGGTTGCCTACTAGATTAGTTGCAACATTTTCTTGGGTTACTTGATCCTGAGTGCTTCTCATTTTTATTTCCTCCAAAGACAAAGGTGGGAACAAAGGCTCTAATTGTTCCACTTGTGGTAGTGATGCAACATGTTGTGCCTGAAAAACATCATTCCTTTCAAACTCAGGAGGATCAATTACCATATCTCTATGTTTGTGTTTTTTGGGCATGTGGGAACCCACCCTCACCAAATGTCTCATATACCACCTTGTGTTTCTTGTGTGCTCTTTCAAACTTCTTCAAGTTAGGTGCTGCCTTTTTCTCTTCTTTATGTAGCTTAGACTAAGAATGACCGCTTGTTATAGCTCCGCTCATTAATTTTCAGCATTGTGTGGTTTTGGAAAAACACCCGAGTGAACCCCATGAGATGCCAAACCTTTCCCCTTTGCTTGAATTGGCATTGCAAAAGTAATGGGGAATTTTCCATGGATTTGAGGAGAATTTCCTCAATATTTTTCTTCAAAGCAGATATAGAGGTGCTAGTCCCACTAGTAGCTGAGGTCCACTCATCTACTAGTTCAGAAGTGGGTCTCTTTGATGGCAACGGTGAGCCTTTCCTCCCAATGGATCAATTCTATCTGCACCTTCTCTCAAGGGTGGAAGATCATCAGCTAAGCAACCCAAGTCTCTGAAATTATTTAAAACTCTTGTACTCTAGATTGACAAATCAATATTATTTTGGGCTAACCAATTTATAGTCCTCCTCATTACATCAATTATCTATATGTAAGAATCATCAGATTCTATTTCATTCCAATTCGAGGGGCTATAGGCTTTCCTTCCACCTTCTGATCAAGGTAATATTTACTTACTATATGTGGATCATCCACAATTCCTTCGAGATAACTGTAATTTTGAAATCTATGACTTGTACAAGGGTCATTATGGAGAAATCTCTTAGCTTGACCTCTTCTTCATCCCTATAATTCATCCAATAATCTTCAAAATGAGGCTCATGCTCAAAATTATTTGCAATGTTAGTGAATACCCATCTAATATCATAATTAGCTCTTGCCTCAAAATTTTCCATATCCAACTTATCCATTTCATCCTTAATCAGTCTAGATTTCATGATTGAAGGGAATGAATACCTTCCAATTCTAATGGGGAACTTAATATTTGTCTTATGTCTTCTAGAAATCAGTTTGTGAACAGGTGTTAGCTACCTTACCAATTCACATAAAGCTAATTTATCATCTAAATATTTGGGCAATTTACAGGGTTTACCTTCAAAACCACTAGCCCTTATGTATGTGAATTTCTTGTATTGAATGAAGTAACACCCATACTCCAAAATTACTTTCCTAGCCTGCTCAAAAATTCTATACTGCCCCCACTCTAGTTTGAAAAGACAAATGATTGGGGAAAAGAAAGCATCATTGACCAACCTCACATTCCCACTCTAATTGACCAATGCAGGAAAAATCTCGTGCATTTGGCACTGCTTAAAATCAGCATGTGGTAACAAACCTGGGAAACATCTATGCCCTACAACATTGTAAATTAGGTAGGTCATCATGTAGAATTCTAGCTCTGAAGTGTCACCCATCTCAATTTTTGCTGCTAAAGTGACCATGTGACTATGGAGTGCCTCTGCAATAAAAGTAGCCCAACAGATGTTCCCTTTTCTTTCCAAAATGATCCACATGTAGGTACACATCCATTCCTTGAATTCATTTACAGTTTCCAACCCCACCATTTGACTTAATAACACAATAATATCTTTAGCCTCTTCAACAAATTGTGCCCTAACTAGCCTTTTAGGAATTCTAGTTGTTGCCTTTTTCTCCGTGATGAGCCATTTTGTATTTATGATCTTAGCATAGTATTTTTTCTTCTTTTCATAATCCCGTAAAGATAATTTGATACCAATGGTGATTGGATTTATGATTAAAAGAAATTTAAGCATTATTCGATGGCAGCAAGTGTCAATTTCAACATTGCATCACCACTCCCATCTAATACTCCCCTTTTCTCTGGAGTCATAATTCATAGCAAAATGTCATACCAATTCGGGCATTGAATGATGGCAGGATAACACCAACTAAGGTGATGCGGCTATCCTTGATTTCTTTCAAAGATTCACTTTGGTCATTTAATCGCTAAAGAAATTCCTCTAAGTCAACATTCATCAGGTCTGTGTCTATAATTCTATCTAAATCACTTGTAATCCTAGAAAAAACTGAGAATGAAGATGGCATGGTCTTCATCCTTGAAAACCCTAACTTTACCTCAAACTTTCTTGCCAATAATATGAAAAGTACAGGATTTTTCAGCTCTTACTGATTTTATGTGAATCCTTGAACCATTCAACTTTAATCTAACTATCTTTTGATCTCCAATTCTTAGAACAAGCTCCATGATCAAATTTCATGCTATTGCACAATGTAAATATCAACAATGACACTCAGATCTCGACAAATTTGATAATAAAGGATCGAAACAATTGATTTTTTTAAAAAAATGTCCTTGATTTGTGCAAAATGCATTAATGGTGGCAGAAATAAATGCAATGCATTGTGGCCATTCATTCTATTTTTTAATTTTAAAAGCTGAGCCATCCACGTGGAAAAGTCTTTTGTTAAAGCGGGATCAGGGAGAGTTTTTTTATTTTTTTCCATGCTTTAAAACTCATACATTTTTGGCCATTTGACCCACCCATCCACCTTTGACTTTCAACACGGGCTTGACACATGGTCATATTTAAGTGATAACGGAACTATGGGCCCTTTTTGTAATTTTAATCCCTTTCTAGTTTAAAACCAAAAGTGTCAAAGTGCTCCGACAACCCGCTTCCCCAATCCTTACATAAAAAGAGCCATGTGTCCTTT